>VZRF01006295.1:1408964-1501718 GCA_013396875.1 Vireo altiloquus
TTTTTTTTTTTTTTTTTTTTTTTTTTTTTTTTTTTTTTTTTAAGATGGCATCCAAGATTGTTCTAATTAGCAGCAGGAGACTGAAACCACACTAGAATACAGCTGAAATACAAGCTTAAAGCATTTTGGAAAAGAACACAAAATGCCTCAATATGCTTCCTTGTTCAAGACTGAAAATGGCATAGCTAATTCATGCCACAAATCTGTTTGTGGCAAAGGTTCATGTAGTCTGTTCCTTCAAAATGGTGGAAAACTGCAGTATTTAATCAGAGGAGAAATAAGCTGAAAATTCTTTTTGCATGACTGAATTCCTGTTCAGAACAACTGCATTTAGAACATTTTGGCTGATTTGATCGAAACTTCTTACTACCTTCAGCACAAGGATACAAAAAATTATTGTCAAGAACCAATGCCATGGAAAGACATGGACTAGCAAGTTCTAACTTGCTGGGTAATAGGAGACTCCACTGTGTTCTTCTGTTGTAACAGAGAGCTGCAAAGTTTTCATAACTTAAATGTCCGCGTGCTTTAATACGCTAGAGGTACAAAGCATGTAGTCAGATGTTTCATTTGATAAACTGCCAATACATTTCTCATTGTCCACTTCTTTGGTATGAAAAAAATATAGATGTGGGTAGGAAAAGTAACAACCTTGATGCAGCTGTATTCAAACTTGCATCCCTGGAAGTGCTGACAGTAAGTAAATTCGTATGTGTTCTTGAATTTCTTATCGTTATCAGTCATCAAGCCCATCAGTCATGATGAAAAAACATTCTTAAAAAATGAAGTAATGCAAAACATGTGAGACCCAGAGGGTTTTAAAGGCGCCTAGGTGGTCTGCTCACCTTTCCTGCATCACTTACTTCTTTATTTGTTTGTTCATAATGTTGGAGGATCTTTCTGTTTTCTAGGAACAAGATAGAGCAGACATATAGCACACACTTACACAGGGTTAACAAGGCTGGAAAAGTCCAGAAATGTGTAGTCTATGAGAAAGAGACCAGCAATGGAGCTGAATGACACCCTCGAGTTGAATTTGTTATTTTGTCACTGGGATTACTGACAAACAAATTCTCTGTATACATCCAGTCACTATGAATTTCTGTATATTTCTGATAGTCTGTAAGGCTATCTATAAAGAGTTAGTACTAATGATCTTAAAACTTCAATCCAATGCTATGATATTTAAATAATCATTAAGTCAAACAACATACATGGATTTGTTTTCATATTTCAGTCAGTGTTAAAATCATTCCTACAGTCTTACTCTGCCTGTACACATATAAGAATAAGATGAGAATAATCAAAGAATCATTATGAGCATATGCAATCTAACAATGAAAGACAGACAAACCTTCTGCTACTGTGTAATTTCTAGTTTCATCTCCACATTGCTGGAACAGTTATCAGACTAAAGATACTAAACAAAACTGTAAGAAATAGATGAAAATCATATAAAAGAACATTTGGGTTTTATTGCGATGGCCTTAGACAAAAGGAATAACAATATTGTCTATAAATCCTTAATTTCATCCCTTCATATCCGTATAGTATCAATAATTAGAAGCTCACGTATGATTTTATTCTGCAGGACTTCGATTTCCTTCAGCATGGTGTATCATTACATTTGTCAGAGACTTCTCTAAAGAACTCATTAGATCCTTCCTGGCCTTGCAAGACCTTAACCTATTGAAAAGAAGCTCATTTTTCCTGATTTTTCACAGCAGCAGTCTGCAAAACCCTTTGTGAGCAGGGCTTCTGAAGCCCAGGGTGGGGTCAAAGTCTTTGCTGGAGCCTTCAATTTACATCTAATTAAGTCTATGAATAAGCAAACTTCTCTTTTTGCCTGCCATAAATGCCATGTTTTTTGAGACCTTCAATTGTCACGTATTCACTGTAGAAACCAGTGATGAGCTATGAACATCAATAAAACAAACTCCTTGGTATCTAGTGGTAGAATGGCTATAGCAGTTTCCAGCACTGATTATAGCTTCTATGCTCTAAGACACTGTCAGCACTAATCTTTTCCCAGGGTTGGAGCCTCTTTTTCTGCTGCTTCTTTACTTCTTTGATTATACAGCAGCACTGCTAGAATTATTTATATGAGGATTTTATAGTCATGTGTATCATAAAGTAAACATGCCACTCATTTATATGCAAATTTAGAGACAATGTCCACATTATACTTCTTCCATTCTTGTTCCTGGTTGGAAATCTAATTCTAAGGATTCAGCAATAATAAAATTAAGACAATTTTCAGGGCTTTCAGTTCTTATTCTTTTTTTTAACAGTCCTGCAATAGCTGTTGTTCTCTGAGATTCTCAAATGCTACAATAAGAATACTTAAAGACTGCAGGTGTTTTCACACCAAAAAAATGTGACAAAAATTTTCAAGCATTCCAGTCTTGAGGGTTAAAATTTTAAAATGCTAATAGCAAGAAACATTTAAAGAGAATCATAAATCCATTAATACTGTTTGATTGTAATTTTATTTGAAAGCCAGTCTCAGTTTTGGGGGATCTGCCTCCATTTGTAAGAATGCTTGATGCATGACTTTTTATTGTGAAACATAAAGCACAGCAAAACAAAAGAGAAAAATTAATTGAAAGACAACAGCAAAAATAACTTGAAAATGTTACTGCAAGTTAAGAAAACAATTAATCCTAGAAGAACAGGAGAAAACCCTCTTTCATCACATTACTTAAGAAGCAAGATCTGGATTGCTGTAACATCTGGTGTGGGCTCGCGCTGTTTGCAACCCCAAATGAATTCTTCTGTGCAATTGTATGGGACAGGATGTACAGTCTGGTAGGCAGCAGATTTGGAAATGGCAAGCAGATTTTTGCTCATTGCTGTTGAATTTATCATATTTTCATTCTACTCAACACCACCAAACAAAATGATAAATGATAGCCACTTACATCCTACATTCAACTTTCAGTCATAAAGCTGTTGACAGTTTAAGTAGAGTCACCTTGACAGATAATAGGAAGCCATAGATTCCTTACTAAATTAGCTGATTTTTTTTCCTGATCCCAAATTTGCCATCCAGCCAAGAACTAATTTTGCAGCTTAGTGCTGTTAGACAAGAGCATGAAGACAACCTCATGTTCTTTAATCTTGCCACTTACTTTAAAAGGCGACACCAAAATCCTGTGGATACTTTCTAAGCCCTGAGAGCTCAAATAGTCTTAAGATAGCTGCTTTCTGATTGTGTCAGCAGTTGAACTACAATGAAAAATTGAGAGAATCTCAGTTCTCTAGTTTGTACAGTGACCTAACCAAAACTGGCTTTTGTATAATCTTTAAGGATTGTTGCAGCTAATCTTTGGGCAATACTTTCAGAAGCATAGGGACTGCACTGATACGCCATGGTGCAACTCAAGGAGTTAACTCAAGGCCCTCTTTCCAGAAGCTCCCTGGACTTCAGTAGCAAGAGGCTCCAAAAATAAACAGTTTTGAAAACTCAAAATCAAAGCTTAAAAATCCAAAGAAAAAGGGTCATATGGAGGGATCTAACATGGCATGATCATGATAGAAGAAGAAAATTTACAGAGATGTTGTCCAAAGCTAAGAGTAATTAGTAGAAAGACATATTTATCTGCCTCAGTTGCAAATAAATTACATTGGACTGACATACGGTAACACATATGCTAAATCATCATTTTGCCTAAAAAAACTTGAAAGAAAATGTCAAGAAACATGCTTTTCTAAAAAATGTAAACATTCAACATTCATGATATTACCTCTTCAAAATCTGATTATTATTGATATCTGTGTACCCTCCAGCTCTGACAGTATTTGTACAAAGAGAATAGTGAGCCTGGCAGCTGCATCACCACCATTTTAAAAGTGGCATTTTCAGGCAAGAGCATGCATAAAAACCCAGTTCTGTTTCTTCATGTATTGCATGTGGTTGAATCAGAACCAATTAACTCTTAGCCAGTGTAATTATTCTGTAAGTTCCTTTCCCTGTAGTACTCAGTGACAGTCAAGGAATGTCCTCTTTGTTATGCATTTACACATCTCTCAGAGACATGGTACTGTTCATATGGCCAAGAGCATCAGTGGGAAGGGATAGACCTCTTCTCTGAGCAATTTCTCTTCTCTGCAGCCTCACAGACAGAACTTATCAAAGGCTGTTGCCAGAGCAACTGAAACCTCTCACAAAATAGCATTTCTGATGTGAGACAGCTGTGCCCCTGGAACACAGAAGAGCAGCTATTTTTAAATGGCTAGTGTTGAAGTTACTGGTTATGAAAATGCCATACTATGATAAACAGTAGTAAAAAATTACAGTTTCAAGGGTGATGGGATCATCTCCTGTAATGCTGCTTTCCTGATAAATAGGAAAATAATCTACCAAGCAGTGTGTATGAGGAGGTTTTTAGCACAAATTCAGCCCTTTTCTCCACGGATGAAAACAAGCTCTTGATATTGGAAGCCTAATGACTCAACTAGGACACAAGTTCAAAGGACTGGCTGAAAAGCATCATGGTATCTCCATCAGTTCCCCATGCATCTGTCCAGGGAGCAAGACGGGGCGAGAAACCAAGCCGTGCAGAGCCTGAAGAACAGCAAGAGAAAAGAGGCTTTTGGGTCTTGAGGTTGAAGACTATGAATATGCCTTACTGCTTTCCTATAGATGCTAAAAATAACACTTCCATGCAGGTTTCTGGTCACTGATCTGTTGTTTTTTTTTTTTTTTTTCCACTTATGGCTCAATTTCAAGCTGAAGTTGGTGAAGGTGTTGGTTAAGAAAAGGTAAGAACATATACGACAAGTTAAGTGGCATTGAGTTATTTGAGCAAGCTATTTTCCATCCTCAGATTACACAGCTTCCCCATATTTCTTATGCTGCAAGGCACATGAAGGTCTAAAGGCAGCTACTCACCCTGGATGCTTTAATATTACATTCAGAAAAATGGGCTGGAAAGTGGCTGTGATTGAAGAGAATTTCAAGGGCAGCAAATGTAATTTCTCAGGTTTTTTGGAGTTGGAAGCAGTGAAAAAGAAAGGCTGTGTTGCTTACAAATATCATTGACACCTATAGCCTCCTTCAGCTCTGATAGGGAAGAAAATGAAGGAAAGAGCAGTAAGATTAGAAGGTGAACATTGACTTTGGCATTTATTGTTCTCATTGGGGACATCAAACTGCAAGGTGCTGACCTTACTGCCCATTATCAGACCAGCCCCATTGATTCCAGTGACCCTAATAATTTACTACTTGTTATTTATTTTTAATTCCATCCCTGAAGATTTTGCTGGATTAGGCTGACAATGTTTGATATTTTGCAGAAACAATTTCAGAGCTGTCTCACTAGTGTATTTTTCTTCAGAAGACATAATGACATGATACTTATTTCAGATGTGTTCAGCTGTGGTTATGTTTCAAAGTCTCCTGACACTAAATGTCATGACACATATGTCATCTGAAAAAAAGTATTATTCTTCATAGGAATATTGGTAGGGTTTTTTGAAGAGTCTAGGACTCTATTACGCTATCATTTGTCAAACTAATTTAGTAGTAGCTTTCTACTTCTGTTCTTCACATTTAAATGTCATCAGTACTCAGAGGCATAACTAGAAGTATATGGAGATGGATTGTAGTCTCACAGCTGCCTTAATCAGGAGTCAGGCCCTCAAAGTTAATTGATAATATCAGGCCCAAAATGAATAAGCATTGTTAGCCCAAAGAAAATTACATTAGTAAGAGCTTCTGGGAACTTTATTTTGGTCAGATTTGTTCATCTTACCCATGTTACATGCTCTCCACTTTATGTCATGGTTTTCTGCTTTCTCTCCTTCTTCTAAGGAAAAAAATTTGTTTCATTTAGATAATCAATATTTGCATTGCCTGCATAAGTTGTGTCTTTGCTGATATCCCACTTCAAGAATCAGGAAAAGAAATGTGCTCTTTTACATAAAATGTAGTTCACTACAAGACAATGAAAGAGAGTCTCTAATGTGGTAATTTCTTTATGGGGTTCTGAGCCATTTCCATTTGAATCAACTTCATCTTACATAGTTTATACATCTTTTAAAAATCACTGTTAGCAATATTAGGATACAAATGTAAGTACAAATTTAAGTACAGGACAGATTTCATTTCAAAATGTCTGGAATCTAGCTATGAATACTTTTCTAAATGATATCTCAGCTGTCCAGCTTCCAAGTGCCCCAGCACCAGAGCACTTAACTTAGAGCATGTGTGTTTATTTAACTTGTAATTTCTGTACATTTATTTCAAGAATCCCTGTGCCATTAATGTTGTTTCTATACTGATCACTTTTAAAGACTGGAACTTTGATCACTTTATTGCTTGTTTAGATGATACTATTAAAAACATCAAATGGCTATTATATAAAGGAGACACTGTGTCTATCTTCATTTTCTCATTTTTCACCTTGTAACAAATGAAGGTCTATTCACTGTTGATCAGCTTGCATAAATTGAAAAAATAATGTAATTTCAGAAATAACTTCTTTTATCTATAGGTTGTTGGGGTTTTTCTTTTGTGCATGTGTTTTGGGGTTTTTTTGCTTTTGTAAAACCACCTCAGCTGAAAAACAATGGTGTAATAATGTGTATGCACCTTCTAAATTATTAGAAAGTATGTCAGCCCTTTGACCTCATTCTTTCTATGGATCCAGTGCAGCTATTTACTCACATGGTATTTCTTTGCCTCAGACACAATGATTCAGACTTCCACATATGCAAAGGCCAGAAATGAGAATGTTCCAGTGGCATTTCATAAGTCTTCATTATCAAAGGGGAGATATGTGTATCTACTAAACTGGTTCTGAGAACAAATGCTCAGACAAGAAGAAAGAATTTACAGAGTCTGAATGGAAACCTTCTGTGTCTACCAAATATCTCGAGATAAAGTCCTGAAGTACCTTTGATAATGTCAGGGAATTAAGTGGGAATTTGACTACTGACTTCAGTGCAAACATGGGTTTGCTTGTGTGTTAATAAGCTGAGCCAGTGTGCAATCTGATAGATGTCAGGAGATCAAGGTCCTCCACAAAAGGACCTTTGAACCATTTCCTCTGTCTTCAAGAGCTCCTTCAGACAACCTGGCTGGGTGAAGAGGGGAGAAAATGCAGGCTCTCTTCATTTCCCACATTTTTCTCATAGTAGACTGAAATAAAGGATCTTCTTTTTGAGGCCCTTAGTTATTAAAACCCTTAGTACCTTGCTCACTGTTCTCTCATGACTCTCCTTCCTTTGCCCCAAAATTTCCTTTCCACTTTGAAGTCACTTTGGCGATTGGAATCTGAACATGGCCCAAAGCTATTACTTTCCCAGTGGGTCATGAAGTCCTGTTTGCAGTTATTTGGTGTTTTGTTTTAAACAGAATATATGCAAGCATTGTAATATTTTGCTTCGAAACACAAGACCTTTTTTTAATTTTTTTGTGAGATCTTTATCATAAATTGGTTTCTTGGACAGGAATATTCACTTGGCATTATGCAACAGTAGAGGGTTTTGCTTTCACTCAGGCTGCTTTAGAATATTTTAAAGGCTACAGGAAATATTCTTTCTATGATTTACACTCTATCTTAATTGTGCTGCAGTATTTCCAAAACAATATTGAAGGATGTTCTTTTGTGGGTAGCTAGGAACAAAAATATCTTGTTTAACTTTTGAGCTATGTATACTTTCTTGGCAAAGAATAATTTGAGAGATTGAGAAAAGATAGTTTTTTTGCTCCAAGGAAGGGTTTTACTCTAGTAGATTGAATTTTGTTACTAGTACAAACTTTTTATAGTTTGGGTTCAATTATAAGAAACAAAATTGGGAGAACTGACATTTGTTTGGCTATTTCCCAGACTGTTGGTTTGACAGTTTTTTTTAAGCTTTGGTCACGCAAGGCATCCTAGTGTTTGTCCTATATTTTTATATTTGGAAAGGAAGCCAGTGCTGGGGTATAATAAAACTCAGCATGGAAAAGGTGAGTAACGAAGAAAAAAGACTTTTGTCAAGCCCAGCTTCTCCTGCCTTGTGTGCTGGGTTTTTTTCTCTTTTTGTCTACTACTGCATCCCTGGATATGCTCACAGAAACAAGACTCTTTCTAGAAGCCTGATGAAAGGATAAAAATAATCTAAACCAGGGCCTCCATGAGACCCATTCTCAATTTACGTGCAGAACCCTGGCCGGGAGGAGCAGTGGTGTGCCAGGGGAAGGGAGATTTCTATACAGTGTTGTTTTAGGAGAGTTGAGGGTGTCTGAAGTTAACTGGCATTTGCATGCTTCAGGAGGCTGGGAATTCTTTGCTAAGTGGAAGTATTTTATGGCAATTCATTCTATTATTAGAGTATCTTTGAAGCAGATTTTTGTCACAAAATCATGGCAACGTGGGATGTGGTTCTATTTGGTTTGGTTTGTTGTTTTTTTTTTAAGAATGTGGTAATAGCTAGATTTGTCCAAACTGACACTTTCTTTCCTCTTTATTGCAAACCCTGAATGTGGTAGTTGAGCTTGATTGAATCAATGTTAGAATTCATATAATAGGAGTCATGCAGTATCTCCTCTGCTTACGTTTTAACTTTCCTACTGCCTTTTAAAATACAGTATTATTATTAAAAATTTTCTGAGATATTTTGGATGTTTATGTGTTGAGCTGAAGTGCAAGTTTACTTAAAAGTAAAGACAACAAATAACATACTGCAAATGTTCACAAATTTACACTGTGATTTTTAATGGATAATTTTTGCACAAAAATTCCATTCCTTCCTAGTATTTGTGCATCAGTTACACTCAGCAAATTAAACTGAGGTGGAATTCCTATTATAATGACCTCTCTGATCCCTGGTGGTTGTCAGTGCATGCTGCCCAGATGTGCACATCTAAATTCCACCTACTGACAGTAACATTTGCCTCCACATGTATATGAATGCTTCCTGTTGTCATCAGAATTACATTTTTTCAAAAGAAGTTTCTTCATTTGCCACTGCTGTGCTTCCCACTCCCCAAAACGTGAAAATAAGATACTTCTCTCACCACTTTTGTATTAACAAGCCCTCACTCACACGTATCTCTAGCACTGGAAAGGACATTTTGACAGATCTGTAGGTCCTCTATAAGCCCCTTTTGAAATAAGCTCCACCTTGGTGTCTGCAGAGGACTTTCTACAAAAGCTGATACTGATTTACCTGTGAATGCAGCTGGAACCACAGCAGCAAGCTTGGTACTTGCTTTCAATTCTCATATCATGCACTTGCTTGCAAAGTGGATGCTTTCCTTCCACAAAAGCTGTAGACATTTTAAGCACATCTACAGTGAACTTCTGTCAGTCTCTGAAATGCTCATGCTGATGAGCTGTGTCCATCACATGTGCATTGGAAGAATACAAGAAAATATGGAATATGTAATAAAAGAGTACTTATTTCTAACATACTGAACATGTAACATGCAATAGCTCTGACTTAAAATGAACCCTATGAAGGAGAATTGCTGGTATGTTTGTGTGCCTGTAGAGTTGCGGAAGACTCACTTTCCTCCCTTTTGTCTCCTTTTGGCTCTGGTAAGAAAAACAGTCCATATTTAAAACACAGTTTGGCAGTTAGAGTTGAAACGTGGACTCCTGCTGACAAACACACTTAAAAAGGTGTCAAATTGTGTTTACACTTATTTAACTGCAAATTTCTGTCTCTAGAAGAATCTGAATGTTTTCAGTCAAAGTCTGGTTTTCTAGCCTAGACAAGTTGGAAACGTTGTCCTCTCCAAAACAAACTGTTTTTTAATATTTGACCTACCTTTAAGAATTTCCAAATAAGCAGCTATTTGTCCAGTTTCTGGTTTCAATCAAGTCCCAAACCAACACTTTTATATTTCATAATGCTGTACCTGAAGATACTAAATTTTCTTTGCCTGTATTAAGTTGAACACAGCATACTAACCTTAAGTTGAAGGGATACAAACCAGAACTGAAGTACCCAGAAATTGCTGATACCTGTGTAAATCAAAATTGGTAAGGTCTGCAGCTTTTGGGTTTGCTCCAAAACTTTTAATATTGCAAAACAAACTTCTTAGCTAGGAATCTTAAAGATGCTCAAAGAATTAAACATTTAGAGAAAGGAAAGGCTGTACAAATATTTACTTATGATTATTATTGTGGTGCTTTCAGATCCGGGCCTTCAAACACTTAATAGATGTACTTAACTTTAGTGGGAGTACTTCCACCAAGTCAGTGGAAATATTCATCAGCCTAAAGTCAGACACAGATGCATTTGCAGGGCTGGAACTTGATATTTTATATGACTGGTATTAAATTCACCTTCCAACTGTAGCTTTAAAGTTCATTTCATAATGGGACTCCTGGGGTTAAAAGCTTAGAAATAATTTATGGTCCTGGAAAAATATTTTGAGTTCATAAATAATGTGATAGAGGATAATTTCAAACTTTTGAATAACTTTTCCATTAAGGCAGGTTTAAAGACTTGTTTAAAAGAAACATGAAGCTTGATTTAAACATTGGAACATATTGCTACAGGCAAGGGAGTATACATTTACATTTTTATGAATTAGGTTTTGCTGAATTATCTTATTTACTGCCATCCTATCTGCATTTGCAAGGGGCTTATTTCACAAATCACAAGAAGACAAAGTACAATTCATGCCTAAGGTGATCTCCTGTGAAAATGTGTGCTATATTTCTTGAATCTGAAATTTGGGTGTGCTTGCATGATGTACAACTAGAAAATTCAATACACTTGGGTCCAAATTATGCTTGCTTTTTTTCCCTTTACGTTGTTAGCAACACTAGAAGGGGCTCTATATAACTCCATCAGGTCACAGTGCCACCTGGTAACAACGATGTGGTGAGAGCAGCACTGCACAGGACCCAGCTTCTCTACTGAAACACAACCCTGCTCATAAAGCTGCAGTGAAGGGAGAAGGGGCCATAATACCCTCACTGAGATGTGTGCAAAACCAGCATCTGATCTGGAGCTTGAAATACAGTGCTAAAAGCTCAAGGAAGTGCCTGAGAAAGAGAAAAAAATGCAGGAAAGTGACAGCAAAGCCCTCTTTTATATGACACAGAATTATAGGCCAGTTGAGAGGGAGGGCAAAGCACTGGGCTGTAGAAGTATTTGGGAAGACAGGATGCAGTGCTAACACTAAATCCTTTTTTTGGGTAAAGCTGGTTGCTTTTTTTCTCACATGATTTCTAATTTTAGGCCACAATTAAATTTAAACTTTTAGGACTTTTCTATGAGACCAAGTGGAACATCCTTGTCTAGTTCCACACGGTACAAACAAACCTGAAAACTTACACCCAAGAAATATTTTCCCCCCACTTGATGATCATTCTCCACCATATCCTCTGAGACTGCCTGGTAAGGACCACTGGAATATGCAATCTACTAGAAACAGCAGAGGTGTTTTAATGTGGCCAATACCCTATGCTTAGGAGGTAAGGTTTTCTAATGCAAGAGTCAGAACAAATAAAGGCACCAGCTGGTATGAAAAGACTCAAATTCTTGTGTTTGTTTAGGGAAGAACTCCCTGAGCAATAAAGAGAGGCGACCATAAAACTGTTCATCTAGGAACTCTTTCAAAGCACAAGAAGCACTCTGAGGTCAGAAGGAATAAAGTCAAAAAGGGTTAAATGCCAAGCAATGCTTAGAAAATTAAAGACAGTGTGGCCTAAATTAAACCAAACACTTCTCCAGCCTCTGGGGTGTCACTAAAAGGTGCAACAAATTGTTTAAATCTACTCTGCTTGCCTAGATGCTCAAATGCTGTACAGTTAATTTCTTACACTGAGTATATTTCTTGACCACATATCTGACAGACAAAGAAACTGAACTCTGATTGACACAGATCTACTGTTCCTACCATCCTCCACTTCAGCGAAGGGATGCAAACTTCCTCATGAATCTGCTCCAAATGCAGTCACTTGGTCAATAAAACCTCTATATGCTGCATTCAGGATTCTTCTTCCTAGGAGAGGAGGAGTATTGTCATAACCAGGATTTACAAAATTCATATCAAAACATTGTTTCTGCTTTGGTAAATACAGTTTTTATATCTTTTATCAGTAGATTTATAACTCCTATAACAGAGTTTGTAAGATTTACAGGCTTTCTAACTAACAGAGATATTTACATGTCTGTATTCACAAGTACTATGTAGTCCTCAATAGTTAATAAATTATTACTGGAAGATACTTACTTCACTCTCATAAGGTGATGTATAATTAAAGAGCCATCATTTAATATCAGCTTTGCCTATATTAATGATTCAATCCACATTCACACTTTTTATGTTGTCATCAGCTATCATCCCAGATGTTATGCCAGTGAAATCTGTAGAGTTCCATCATTGATAAAGTCATTGCAATACTTTTTTCTGATTTAATGCATTTGTTGTAGCAAAACCCCACAAACTAGGGAGCAAGTATATTTTTCGGCTGTGTCCATATTAGCAATCAGTATAATAGAATTGGGTCTGCAGAATAAAACACGGCAGAGGGTCCAACCTCAACACTGTGTGTCTCACATGCAGCACTGGTGTCACCCCATGGACTGAATGCTTATAAGCAGTTCAAATGCACTAGATGTGCTCTTGGAGCATCTCCCAGCCAGGCCTCATCCAGCAGAATGCCGTTTTGCATACTCCATAGCTTCTCCACAATGCAAACCGAAGTGCGCAAGCTAGGGTTGTGAGGAGATTAATTTCATAAACGCACTCCTGATTGGCACCAAAGCGCCAAATTAGATGAACCTTAATGTTCAGAGATGCAAAAGACCAGGATTAACCACTCAGACCTTTGCAGCATTGGGTAAGAGGCCTGAGATAGCTGTGTGAGCTGATTCTACCTGGAGATCCAGTGATTCTGCTTGGGGTCCTGGCAACACTGCTGTGTCCCTGAGCTCATTAACTCACCATTCTCATAAGTGCTCACTCTTCAAATAGTTTTTTTAAATTCTTCTCTCATCAAACTCTGTACTGCAGTGAGGTCCAGGCTGACATGCCCTTGGGTGACCACTGAATGGCTACTGCTGCCAGAATAACAGTTTTGTTCAGTGTCTAGGTGGCAGAATCAGGTTCTAAGGGGGACATCACTGAGTTTTGTGGGACTGTGTGATCCAGTCATCAGCTGAACCCAGGTCTGACTCCAGCTCTTATCTTTAAACACAAACCCATCTTTCTCTTTAAAACAAGCAGTGTGATTGTGACTGGTCATAGTAGTGGTGAATATACTTACTGCAGTCCTGTCATTCAACTTCTACTTTCAAGTGACCAGAACATTTAGAAGAGATGAAGTTATGAGCAATAAGTACCAAATAAATCAGTAGCTGCTTAACAAATATTCTTGTCTGTACTAAAGCTTGAGATGCCAGAATACTTAGGTATTAGTTTCCTTTGCTTTTAATTGCTCCAAAATGTTGAAAGGTTATTATGTTGAACATTATAGAAAAGCAGAGCTTACAGGGAGAGGCAAAGTTTTGCATTAAGTCACCTGACTGTTTTACATTAGAACAAACATAAAAAGAAGGATAACCTTTGGGATCAGACTCTCTTCTGCAGGTCACAACAAGAATTGTTCTGATCCCTACATTTTGTTTTCCATGGCATTATAGCAGTTTTACAGAATCACAAGAAAATTGGTACAGACTTAATGGGTGAAACTCGTACTTCATGCGACTCACCATCGACATTACTTAGTGGCCTTATTTTCATTGAAAGACAAGTATTGATTCTGCAAAAATTTTCATTATCTATGACTGTGCAGAGCACTGATTCAGGTGCTCAATTCCACCAGAGAACCCAGAAAAAAAAATCCAACAAAACCCATCATCATAATGGGTTAATACAAACCTTGTGACTGACAGACCAATGCACGAATTAGTGTAAATGGACATGTAGTAATCCTTGGCAGAACAGATTACTTTCAGGTGATCTTCTTTTAAAAAAGCCGTGATTAGTAGGGAAACAATAGTTCAGATAAAGACAAGATTTAATTTTAACATGCACAGTGATGTCTGCATGTATGGCCCTTTTTGAAGAAGCAGCAGAGAAATAAGAGAGAAAATTAGGAAGAGGAAGGAGGAAGNATTTTAAAAAAGCCATGAGTAGTAGGGAAACAATGGTTCAGATAAAGACGTGATTTATTTTTAACATGCACAGTGATGCAGCAGAGAAGTAAGAGAGGAAATTAGGAAGAGGAAGGAGGAAGAAAGCAAAGGTGGAGATTAAGAAGTAGAATCTGCTATGCCAATGAGATCAGACAAAGACACCATGTTTCCTGATTAAGGATTTTAAAATCCCCACTGTATGGTAAAATGCTCCAATATGATTCTAATTTGTTAGGAGATACAAATAACAGCATAGACAGATCAACAGTAACACAACTAAATCATGGGTGGAAAATAACTCTAAAAAGAGTGTGTCTTACAAGCTAACACACTGAGAGAAAATAATCTAAAACATAGGCAACAGGAAAAAATCATACTAGAAAAGGAAAAGGACTATTTGTAGGGAAACAAATAGTTTGTAGTAATGCTGAAAGAAGTTCTGTAATAAAGAGGAGAGAGATTCCCCATGTCACCAGAAAACTGATATAACTACTTACACAAGAATAGAGAGTGTAAAGGGAGAATAGTGTGACAGAAAAGTGAGGAGAGTTGAGGACTTACTACCTTCAAAATCTTCACAAGGTGTCTTTATGGGGAAGATCTGCTGATCTATCAAAGCAAGAAAGGAGATAAGCAGCCTAAAGAGATGAAAAACTAGAAAACTCTAGAGCTAGGATGTCTTACCTCATTCATAAAAGTGGCCTTTTGAAATCAATAAGGCAAATACTGTGAGGAAGCCAGATGCAGTTAGACCTTCAAGAAGTATTTGCATGTGAAACTTAGATTTCTTGAGGTGATGTGCTTCACTGCTTCACTGAGCTGGGACTCAGAAACACCACCAATAATACTTCCAGCTCCCTGGCTACAACATCTTGAACATGCTCATTTCTCTGCATACTTCCATTGCTTTTCTTTCTTATTTATTTAGTTTGAAAACCCTTTGAGGCAGAAACTTATTCTTGCTGTGCAAACACACTTAGCCAGGGACGCATTTTTGAAGGGAATTTCTAGGTACAGTTATCACACATCAATACACTTTCAATATAACCTTTTAAACACATATTCACAGTGCAAGTTATTTGCCTTAACATCAGCAGTCAGGCCTAAACTCCACTCCTGTTACTTCAGCTTTTTCTGCTTTCAGTCATATTTTGAGAAGGGTTATGTTCATCTGAGAGGGAGATCTTTGGATTAGCTGGATTCGAGTAAAACATTGTAATTTCTCTACTTAGCCACAGCTGTAGCTTTCTACTATAATATTGTGTAGTATTCTATTATCAGTTCACCATCACAAGTGAAATAGGATTTTGGTACAAGAGGACTAGAGATAATTAGAGATAATTAGGCAGAAAGTAAACTTTCACAGGAAATTCATGAACTTTAGGACTTCATTATGAATGTCCATGGAATATTCTGCTGATGCAATTCAATTAATTTTTTTGACCAGAATTACCATGTGGCCTTGGACAGCTGTGGTTAGCACTAAGCAGCATAAAATACTGAATCCTGAAGCAAAAGATTGCTTTGTCGGCCAAATGCACAAAGCATGAATTCCCAAAGAGCCTCAACGACATATGTGATAAGGGAAGATAAATCTTTCAGAACAGCAAGCTGACAAATGTGTACACTAGCATGCATGGTCCAAGAATTTTGTAAGGAAATATTGTCTATAAAAGTCTATGAATTGTTCTTAAAACACCATTCCTTGCATAAAATGTTTTTGCACCTCTTCTATCAAACAAGGTCATGAAACTAATGCAATTGACCTTTACCATGTAGCACACCACTGACAGCCACCTAATCAAATGGTGGGTATTTGAAGATAGTTTTATAAAATGCCTTATGCATTATTTGGGCAATGACACAAAATTAGAAAAGTCAGGAGATTTTAATTATATTTTCAGTTTTGGGGGGTCTCTCTGGTAGATACTTAAGCATCAAGTGTAGTGGGCCACTTACTCTCCTAACTTGGTGTCATGATGGGGCTCACACTCTATCAGAAAACTCATTTGGTTTTAGATCCATTTTCTTCTCCTCTACTTTTGAGTGACCCTTACTGCTCACAGTACTCTATTCTTCCTGCATGAATTTTCCTCTGACCAAGCTCTCTCCAGCTAAGCCAAAATATGAACTTGTCTCCACTCCTTACCTTCTAGAGTTTCAAAACTTGCAAAAACATTTCCTAAACTGAACTGCTGGGAAGAGATTTTTCATGCCATGTAAGAAGGCTGGAAGAGCATCAAAGGGCCCTGAAGTATTGTATCTTCTGGGGGTCTATTCCAGTGCTTAATCATTTTACAGCTGGCAAGTCTTCCCTTGTGTCTGACCTGAATTCCCTGCTCTGCAGTTTGAACACACTTTATTTTTTCTTGACCTCCAATACACAAGAAGAACAATTTGTTTCTAACCTTTCCACAGAGTTTCTATGCATTTAAAGACTGTTCTCACATCTCTCCTCAGCTCTCCCTTCCCTAGACTAAGCAAACTTCATACTTTCAGTCTCAGAAGTCAGGTTTTCTGAGTTTTTGCTGCTTTCCTCTGGTTCAAAGATTTCTTAAAAAGGGCTGCTCAAGGCTGAGCATAGGGCTGCAGGTGAGGTCTTGTCAGAGCTAACTGGGAGAGTTACAGTGCATATTTTTTAGGTGCTTGACTCATTTTTGTGCATCGGTCATTATATTCAGCTTGTGATCTACTAAATCTCCTAACCATTTTGCCAAGAAAGGCTGTTTAACTATTTGTTCTGCATCTTTTAATCATAAAAATAATTATTTCAATGTTTACTACTTTGTGCTTGACCTTACAGAAACTTAATTCATTTATTTAGTATTTCAATATTAAAATAAAATACTTTTTCTCCCTAGCATCTAAGTCACTAGTGGAAATGGTGGAAATAGAGATTTAGGAAAAGACCTTCCTAAACATGCTTAACACAGTCATCTATTTTGAAAGAGCAATATTAGTAACTACCCTTTGGGTACAGTTTTCTAACCAGTTTTTCAGTTCCCATGTTATGAGATTTACTTTACCATACATCCCCAATTTGCTTGTATCATCTAAGACCAAATTAAGATAACCATGTACTATTTCTCTAGTATCCACATGGCCAATTACTGTGTTAGAGAAGGAAATTAGATTAGTACTACGTCCCTTGTTCTTTATAAGTTCACCCTGCTATTAACTTATTACCCTGCTGCCTTCTTGTAATTACAAATACATTGTTTAAATACCCAGTTTGATAGTTTTCTGAGAATGGAAGTTCAGTCAGCCTAGCTCTCTTTTAAATAGGAGCTTTATGTTTATTTTTCCATGAAACTGGAGAAAATGGCGTAAGGCTGCCTTTGAAGGATCCACTCAACTCCCCTTGGTATAAGCCCCTGCAGGATCAATTCCAGAGCTGGTGACAGAAGGGCACAAATGGGCGAGAGTGGTTGCACTGAAGACTTTTCAGGTGACACTGCTACATGTTCAAGACACAAAGAAAATACATCACAGAAAACACACTTTACTCCTTGTCTGCCCACCCATGGCTGAACATGTTTGACATATGTCCCCTATCACTATTGTATAATCATGGAATCACTAAGGTTGGAAAAGACCTCTAAGATAATCAAGTCCAACCTTCTTCTTTATAACATTAACCCAAGTAACAGGATTCAAGCTATACTTTAAAGTCTGAGCATCTTTCTAAATGGGATCCTAATGAAGCAGCATATTCTGGTGCAAAACACAATGAACCTGGACAAATGCAAGTCATCATTCCCTGTACAGATGCCTGGTGTCTCTCAGCGCCAACTCCCCAGCTGGCTTCATGCTGCATGTTTCCCCTTTTTCACCACTGTATAACACAGGTTCTACTTGCTTATTATTTATTCACTTTTCCTCATCATTCTGATAACATCAGTTTCATTCTTCATGCTACACACCAGCTCCCCCCCTTGCCAGCCACATGAGACTGTGTCACTGACGAACTGAAAAGAGGCAGCCATGAATCACCCCTAGCAGGTATGTTCCCAGCTCTTCTAAAAGCAGTTCTGGAAGTGGCTGTGAGCATGCAACAACCTGCCCCTCTCTTACCAACGTGGGTGACTTGTGGACACTTGCAAGCAGGCAGCAGCCAGCCCGCCTGGATACGCCAGCATTGTATTAGCTCCCTTCAGATGCTCGGGTGCACAGCAGCTTGCATGCTCCATTAGGCACGGCCCCATCATATCTGGGGCCATGTTTTCAGGTTCACTGTCTGCACAGACAGCGAATTTGATCTTAGAGAGAGCCTCCTTGCTCTGCCCCACAGGCAGCATGGGTAGCTCTGATGGTTTTCTTACAGGATTTGAATACATTGCTGTAATTCATTTGGAAGCCTGTGTATGCAAGGATTCAGACCCAGTTCACACCCAATTACTGTTATGAAGGTCTGAGCAACCATAGAAAGAAGAAGTCATACAGATTAATTAAAATATACACCAGATATATATTGTGACTTCAAAAAAAGTCATTAATGATCACATTACTTTATCTTCTACCTAAATAGTTTTCTACCTGAACATTTTCCAAATAATAAAACTTTATTTGATGCAAGAATGTGCCTGGATCTCTGACATTTTTAAGGGAAACATGGAGACCAGTTGTTGATTTTTGATGCATCTATTAAAAATCTGTGTTCTCATCTTCAGAGATGGTGCTGCAGTTATGCCAGGCTGGAGTCAGGAGGGTAATAATGTAAGATCTGATATTGTTATTCTTATTTGATATAAGAAAAATCCTCTTAACACAAAAACAGTTTCATAAATGGCAACAACAACAACGAAAGGTTATGAAGAACATACTACTTATTTGAGTCCTTGGCCATCTTAAAAATTTGAATGACTCATAGAACTTCATTGCTTACACACCCAATAGTCTATGGAAGTTGCAATGAGATCTTTTAGACTGAACTGTGCGACCAAAGAGAACTTTTGTAGAAATTAGGTATAAAGATCCACCATTAACAATGGCATGTTTTACTATTCTCCATACGTAACAAAAACTTTTCTGTCATGTATTTTCTAGCAAGCATGTCAGAATTCACCTTTTTCTGTAGTTCTGTGGCTACAGAGAAATGCTCATGTCGATATAAGGATAAGAGAGTGTACAGTGAAGCAGACTTCAGTACTTAATTGTTGTTCCTCATCCATTCCTTCAGAGCTCCTCTGAGAGAATGGAATGTTCTCTGCCTTGAGTTACAGTTTTTACTCTTCAGTCTTCCACCATATCACAGGGAACTTTCCAGTTATTTTTGTGTTTTCTTGTCTTTGGTTCCAAGCTCTCCTAATCAAATACTATAGTTGTCTGCAGTAAGAGCATACAACGTCAAATACATGAGAAATTCACTTATATGCTTCAGCTCTTTGCTACAACTATGTGCATGTATGATATGCTCCCACCGTACTTACTCCAAAAAGAAAAAAGAAATTGAGCCACTGCATCTCTTAATTTGTAATCTTTGAACTGCTGAACTCTATGTTTGTATTGATACTGTGTCCAAATATGCAGTCAAGGACTTGATTGCTTGCAAAACAGAGGGACCTATTTGAGTCCCCAGAACTCCAGATTACAAGCCTAAAGGCTGAAAGGACAGATTTATTCCCAAATAACTCCACCCATCTTACTATAAAATGTATTATTCCCTCACAATAGGTGGAGGAAACTAAAGGCAATGGGAAGCTTCTTCATAAGCCACTCTACTGTGAGTCATTAAATGGGAGAAACTGACATACATAACTCTATCTCAGCCATCAATCAATATGAAATTTCACTCATAATTACTGTCTGTGAATGAACAAGGTTCCTTCAGCCATTCTCCTTCTCATGGGTTTGGGAAACGGCAAGATTGGGTTTTTTTCTGGAAACCATGCCAATACCTGTTTTACAAAAATAATTTTTCTTTTTTCTTTTTTTTTTCATTTAATCAGTTTTGGTGCTGCTCTGTTTCATCAGAAACCTGAAAGAACAACTGTCTTAACTGAGCTTTCAAGGGTAAAACCAAATGAGTGCAGGAATCCTTCAGTGGCTTCCACAGCTCTGTTATAAGTCTGTTGCAGAATGTCTCTCAAATGTCATCTTGATTTCCCAGTCTTCTTAGAAGACCTCTATAGCAATGCCTATCAAAGTCTTGGAAGATAAATAATACAGATGGCAAAAAAGTAAGAGAATAAAGGTAAAAGGAATTATAAAACTGGCAACAAAATGAGACCAACAAAGAAAAGGGCAGACAAAGACTATATCTAGACAGAGATTCCTTTCAGCATCTGAACTCAAGTTTTGGGATTAAGTATTGTAAAATCATGTCCACATGTTTTATCTTCTTACCTAGCCAACAAGATAGCCACTGACAAAGGTAATAGTCCACTTCCCCTGCCTTTGGTATCTCCACTGTAAATTGCTGACCTGTATTCCTGATGCTACTTTAAGAGGGAAAGGTATTATTTATGCAGTGATATATGTAACATTTTTCAGGTAGAAATTTTCTTTCAGAAATAATTAGACACTGCAGCATTGTTGCAGAACATAGATTGGTATGGGAGTAGAGTACTTGCAAGCACATCTGCTCACAATTCATGTTGATCCTAGGCCTGAGGACAAGATGTGGGAATATGGGAAGCACTGTCTCCAAGCTGTTAATTCACTGTCTGTGATCAATGGCAGCAATTATTTACCTGTCAGACTTCTACATGAATAAAGCATGATCAGGATACACTTCCTATCCCCTTGGTTCTCTTTCTGTGCAGTATGAGAACAATGTTCTTGAGGGTGAATACAGGTTTCCCAGCCAGCCAGACCACAAGTGGGGGTTCTGAAGTCAGAAAAGACTTTAGCAGGGACACAAAATTGTTTAAGACTCAGAGGCTGAGCTGTCAGGAGCCTCCAGACATTTACTGGGCACAGAAAAAAGTGTTGAGGAAAGAAATGAAAAAAGAGAAAAAGGGAAGAGGAGAGGAGCACTGAAGAAAAAATTAATTCATAAATTTTCATGTGAGTACAGCAAATGACTGAAGGTCCAAGCTTCAGGGATCTATTGATCCTGAGATCTTTCCTAAAAACAGACCTAGTATCTTTCCTTATGCAGGTTCCCAGTGGTAAAATTCCTGGTATACAACTTACTTGTGTAAGAGGCATGCTGAAGGGCTTTAAACACTTGGAAAGAAATTAGTCAATGTGTGCTAAATTTTATCACTATTAGAGAAAATTAGACATTGCAGATAAAACTCATCTCTCTCCTCCACACCATGTCCGTAGCAGTGCTCTGCAGTTGTGCCAAACTCACCAAATGAGTAGCTCCATGGCCCATCATTTCCACTGATCTATAGCAGCTTTATGGTTAAGGCACTTCAGAGATATTTCTTACCTCTCTGCCACTGACTTCTTCTGACAAAACACAAAATTCTCAATGGTTTACCTCCTGATGTGTAAAATGAAATGTTTTGAGCAAACACATTATGAAGATCAGCCCATTTAAGATGTGTTCACACAGTCCACATAGTGTTATACTTGGGGGAGAAAAACCTTCTGACATAAACAATGTGTTTGTGAGGCAGGAAAAGCAGATTCCTAATCTCCTGCTCCTGTCCAACACCTACATTCCCCATTACCAACACTGATGATATCTGTACCAAAAATTTCATGAGAGTGCATTAGAAAAAACCTGGACAAGGCTAACACATACCAGAGACTGAAGCAATATGCACAATTATCTTGTTGGAAAGGAAAAAATAAACACAATTATCTGAATAAAACCAGAACTTGCAATGCTTAGATAGGAGGCATACCAATTTTGATTTGAATGAGTTACCAATTCAGTGCTCATATATCTACTTAAGCTGTCAAAACATTACATGCCATGGAATATATTATATATATTAGATGGGTCAGATTTAGGCCACTTCCTTCCCACATACAAAATCAGAGATGGTTAAGTAGGGCACAGATTTTAAGCTTGTTCATGGCCTCCCATAATCCTACTCTCAACAATTCCTGTTGTAGGAGCCAAAAAGAGAACAGAAGCAATCAGTAGGAATAATTTATATTTTTTTGTTATTACTGCCTATCAGCCTGATGTTCTCAATGCTTTCCTCTGACAGCACTCCTTAAGCAGCCAGGCATGATATGGAGCAGATGACTTAATCATTTGACTACATCTCTCACTCTCCAGAAGTTGCCTGAGATTCTCATGTACTTCCTGCATGTTGTTGCAGTCTCTCTGCCACTGTCAGCCCCCACACCAGAAGTATCAGCTTGACGTATCTACTGCTCTGAAATCTGCAGCCCAGCCGGCTTTTGTACATGAGGATGGGGAAATGGGAGGCGACTAGGATGCTCTGAAGCAGATGAAAATTACATCTCAGTAAGGCTCAGTGTTGAAAACAATAATGTAAGGAACACTCATTCTGCCTCCACTACTGTCTAGGAGATGCTTTTCAGGGAGAGCACGTGCTCTTGGCCACTACCTCCCAACTACTCTGCCCATGTCAAAAGTCATTGACTAAGGAATTCCTGTTAATTTTCTTTCATACAGTGTTAGACTGGTTTTCCAGGAGTTCCTAGTTCCTCGTATCCTCTGCTGAAACTGTCTCAAAATTTGTGGCAATAAATTTAGGGACAATGAAGGGTTTGGTGAGTTAGCAGCTCTGCATTCACTTCACTGATTGCCTTCACGTTTCCCACTGAGTATTCTCCACTCCAAGTTTAGAATTAAGTCCTTTAAGTTTCTCCTTTTAACACAGTAACTTGACATCCTTAATCACTTGTCCTGCCTTTCTCTGCACCTTTTCTAACTCCACTATGACTCCTTGTGATGTGAGGATCAAACTTCAGATAGTGCCCAAGATGTGTGAGATTTTGTACTGCAGCAAAATTCTGTTTTCTGTCATATTCTCTGTGCCCTCTCTGATGAATTTTGACTTTTTTTTCCTCTTGGCTACTACTGTATCTTAAGTTAATGACTTCAGAGAACTGCTGGTGATGATTTCTAGCTCTCTTCCCTGAGGTATAACTTCCAATTACAAGTTCACAGTACCATAAGCACAATTTAGACTACATTTTCCTCAGGATTAATTACTTCACATTTTTCACACTGACATTAATTTGATCATTTTTTGTCCACTCACTCGGGTTTGTGAGACCTTTCTGGGAAACAAGCTTACCAAAAAACACTTCCCTCAACTGCAACTGCAACATGCAACTGTGTGAAATCCCTCGTGGGACTGAAGCACCTCCAGCACATGAAGCCCTTGCAAATGCCCTGCAAAGAGGCATGGGAAGATCTGTTCTCCTACCTGAACAGGCTCTCGGGTGCTGGGAAAGCAGGAAGTTGAAACATCTGCATGCTTAGCTATGATTGTCTTGCATGACTGTAAAAGTGGTCTTCAGCCATTTCTAGAATGACCAAATTATAAAATGCTTGCATTTGAGTGGTTATGATTTAATCTTTAGGATCAAAAAATAAGAGAAAGAATTTCCTTGCCTGAACAGCTATGAGAATTTTGCATCGCAGTGAAGAGTTCACCACAAAGCTTCTCCTTCACTGGCTTCTGTGTGCAGTGACAGCTGATCTGTCAGCTCCTCTGACTGTTCGGTTTGTTTGTTCAGTCCTTTAGGATCCATCTTTTATGTCAGGCTGCTCTTATCTACAGGGACATCAGAAACATCAATTCCCCTGCCATGTCCACGTAGATCCAGAAAACAGAAAGGTAAAGGAAGCATACTTCACATCCCATCGTGAATTTAAACAACACTGTAGTGTAATATCAGGCAGGCAAATTAATTTCAGCTGCAATCACAGAGCCAGATTACATCACTGTTTTCAAAATTTCCCTATATAAGACAGATTTAGCAATAAAAAGTAGCAAAATTAGATTTTTAACTGGCCAGGGAAGACCTGACCAAGGAATGTCAGAGACGGGAGACGTGTTAGAGTCTGTAAGAATCATGCAAAGGGCTGTCAGAATCAGAGCAGCAAACACCCTTGAGACCCTTGAATCTAGGAGCTAAAACAGCAGTACACATGTCAGTTGTTTTGATGGCCAGTGCTTTATGTGCTGCATGAACATTGCTTCCCTTTATCCATTCTTTGTTTCCAAAGCTTGTACTGAAATGAAATGCTTCAGAAACAGCCTTTGCAAGCAACCTTTCAGTCTTCAGTAAAGTATGTGAAAGCCAATTCAATCTTCCAGTGCTCTCCTACAGTGTGGCAATCACTTGTTCATCATCTTCATGGAGTTCATCTCTCATTTAAAAAAACCAGCACAATAGGATTATACCATAAGAGACAGTTCATACATTCTGCCTCAGGTGGCCACTCCTAGAACCCATCTTCCAGGATGACTTAGTCCGCACTCGAAATTGTCATTCCCTGGAAAAAATTACCTGTTTCCCCTTAGGCCTGTCTCTGCACGCCAGAAGCTTTCAGTTAAACCTTTCTCAGCAGTACAGACTCCTGCTTCCAGAGCAGGGTCCCTCAGGCAAACAGTGTCAGCCTTGCACAGGACAGCAAGAGCCTAATCTTATTTCCTGACTGTGACATGTGGGGAGAGGCTGAAAGAACTGGGATTGTTCAGCCTGGGGAAGAGATGGCTCTGAGGGATCCTCTGAGTGTGTGTAACTATATGATGGTAGAGAGCAAAGAACACAGAGCCAGGCTTCTCAGTGGTGTCCAGTGAAAGGAGGAGAGGACACATATTTAAATACAGGAAATTCCATTCAAACATAAGGAAAAGGGCTTTTTCACTGTAAGGCTGGTGTAACACGGGAACAGGTTGTCAAGGCAGATTGTCAAGTCTGTATCCTTGGAGATAAGTGAAAACCCCATGGGACATGGCCCTGAGCAACCCGCTTTAGTTGACCCTGTTCTGAGCAGGGAGGGTTGGATGAAACAGCTGCCAAAGGCCCCCTCCAAACTCAACCCTTCTCTGTGATTCTCTGTGAAGACTCATGGGCTTGTAAATATTAAACTCATTGCTCTGTTTTGTGCACATTTGTCACAGGATATACAACGGTTTGAACTCTACTCTCGAGCATGTATGTTTGGGACAGCATTTATATCGAGACAACTGGGGAGAAGAGCAATAAACTTGAAACACACAGGTATAATTTATGGTTGGACATCTGTCTCTGTCCTATGCTGTAAGACTGGCTTTCCACGGGGAAGAAGAAAGGCAAAACACCCCAGAACCAGCATAATAAGACCATGTCTCAGGAAAGTACTTGCATTTCCTGCACATACATTTGCCTACAAATTTTAGTGGACCTTGCTTAAGCACTCTGCTGAATCAGGACTAAAATCCACCAATAGTAACAGGCACTTCACCTCTACAGGGTGACCTACTTAATTACACAAATACCTTTTAAGAGATTTATTCCTCTCCTGAGGTGTGCATTTTCCCTGGTGCTTTAAGAAAGCCTATGACAGATGTGTTAATCGAACTGCTAAAGATTCCAAATAGTCCCAGATAACAAAGAACACTTTTTCTTCAATGTGCTTTAGAGGAGTAATGTAAATATATCTGGAAACTTAAGAGCACTAGTTGAAGTGTTTATGAAGTTGTACTTGAGATATTTGGTTGTAACAATGCAATGTAATTTAGTGGTCTTATTTGCAACATTTTTTGTCATTTTTATGACTTTTTTTTAATAGGACCAGGCAATTTACAGTGCTGTGCCACTGTGGGTTAGAGAGTCACACTACAAAACTGATATGCACCTTTTTTTGTTCCATATGGCAGCCCAGCTTCTACAACAGTTCCAGGAATCCTTTTCCTCAAGTGTGTGTAGAGACACCCATCAGCCTCATTCACCCATCCTAAGGTAACACAGACAGTTTAGGCCAAAAGAGATCCCTTTGAAGACATTTCAATTGCCTCACCAAATCCATTAACTGTTCCTTTCCAGAAGAATGCAGAGATGTAACCAGAGTACTAATACTGCTAATAAACATACCAGAGGTTACTTCTCCATCAGATAGTGCTGAAAACAGTTGTCTTTCTGACATGACCAAGGTTAGACAAATTCAGCACCTGTTGTATAAAAATGTGGTAATATTTGAGCATGTTTTCCTAAAGCAGGTGTTGAACTCCCTTGACCTTATTCACATCAGCCGGACAAATGGACAACTGCTTTTCACCAACAAAGAGCACGTGTGTGATCTTGACATACAGTAGTTTCTGTGATTTTGAGAAAGCCCAACAGTAAATTCTGAAGTTTGCAGTTTAAAAATTTCAATAAAGTGGAAATCAGACCTGTACTAAACACCTTCTCCAACCTAAATTTGAACTTTACAAGGTTTGTGATTGATTAGCTTCTTTGACACCTCTTACAAGGACACCAGTTCTTATTCTGTTCTCTTTTTTTCAGCCATCTGGAAACCTACAGCTGACCTCTCAATTATACATCTCCAGATGCACTCATTTTTCAACCTCAGCTACTTCTGAAACCCTTGCCAGCCTAACCTCTGTAATACCATTCAGCACATGTCTGTTGCTTTCTAGAAGAGTAATTTCTTGGACATATGATATGATGTGATATGATATGATATGATATTAGCTTTTCTCACTTCATATCAGTTCCTCCAGGAAGGGTAAGTAAATTTGTCCATTTCATAACATGTGTGAAAATCACAAAGTGAGTAAAAAGATTTATCTGTGTAGATGTTTTCCTTCTGTTTTAGGTTTTATTTCCTCCCAAGTTATAATTGAGTTACCATTTTCCAGAGGGAAAATAAGCTATTCTATATAGTGCCTTTCAGTGAAAGTTAGTAACAGTGTAGCTCACAAGGCTTTACCCTTTTTTTGTAATTTTCAGATGTTTGATTTCAAAGACCAAATATTTATGCCTTCCACTTACAGAGTATCAAGTTGTATTGAAAACAAACCCGTTTTATGCAATCATGAAATAGCACTATTTTAACTTGTTTTCAAATCATTAAAATTAATTAGCATTTATATTCAAGTAAGAGATTAGACAAACTGCAAAGTGTACAGCAGTGTATAATAATAGCTGACTAATTTCTCCTTCCTGATACAGAACTATTTGTTCTATAACTACTTTTATGTGTAAAAGTAGCTACTTTTAAGTAAAAACACAAAAATGTAGGTAGACTACAAAAGAAAGGCAGCGCATGTGTTAATGTGGTGGGCTCTGGTAATTTGTCATGCAAGTGAAATTGCTATTTTCCATCTCTTTTTCAAGCAGTTGTCTGGTTTTACACGCACAATGTGAGGCACAGACACATGGAGTCTTCCTCCCTGCTGGAGAAGATGGGCTGCTGCACTGTTTCCAAAAATTGTAGCCAGAACATTCACGCTCCTTTTCCTCTCCTATTACAGGTGTAGCTTATCCTGGTCCTGTTCTTGCTACCAGACCTTTTCATTTCACGTCCAGTGTGGGCACTACTGAACTCCTAGAAGATATTTAGAATATTTAGTCTCAGCAAGGCAGAGGCCTTGTCAAGCCTCTAAAGGGGGGAATAATGCCTTAGGTTTTAACTTTTATATTTTTCAAATCCTGTACTGCCCAGTGTAACTCTGAAGTTTCCTGTAGCTTGTTAAGTGCTGTTCTCTCATTCTAAGACAGACATAACAAAACCTCTCTGGCTTGCTCTCCAAAAACACCCAGACTGTCCTAGGCCCAAGAACTATAAACCATCATCTTGGGGAGGGGGGCAAGCTTGGGGAAATTCCATCACTGGCTGGGTTCTAGTTGGTGAATTTATACTGATATAAAAGTGTGAAGAACTCATGACCTGTCATGACCTGGGATCCACTGAGGCAGGACCCTCTGGAGCCCAAAGTGTACCTCTGAAGGCCTTTCAAATAAATACCTTCTTTATTCCTTTATTCCTGTCTAGTCTCTGTTTCTAGGTAGCCACTTAGAGCATCAGCAGCACCTTTCGTGATGGCACTGAGGTTAGTCAGTTCTCACATGCAGTGCACATGAGCACCTCATATGGGAAATGCTTTAACTGACAGTATTTGGCAGGCTTATATTTATATATTCCTACAAAGCCAATTTGATCTCATGCTCTGTTGGGTACGTTTCTGCCACAAAACCACCCAGCCTGTGTTTAACTGGTGCTGACCAGCAGAGCAATCAGCCAGGCAAGGATTAGTCAGTGGATCTTTATAGTAAGCAAAGCAGTTCTCACAGTAAGGTGCTGCTCCAACCTGTCTTGCTCCACTCCAGTGGAATTCACGGATGTGTTAGTGAGGCCTCTGCGAGGTAACAGTCCTAGTTCTTGGAGGAGCTGGATCTGCCCCTGACAGGTCAGCATGGAGCTCCCTCCTTCATCTCAGTGAAAATAACTTTTTTTTTCCTGAAAAAGTCATGCTCAAGACTTCTTCTGAGTGTCTTGCTGAGAAAAAGTCCTGTTTCCATCCTAGTTGAAAAATTAATCTGATTTTTTTTCTGCCAAAAGTACTCTTGCATGTTCTATATAATCCATGTATTTTTCAAATGATCTGGAAAGGATGAAAACCACAGAATTTTTCCTGTCTTTTGAAATTTGTGTTTCAAGGCTTATAAAGGGTCAGTTATCTCTGTACAGAGACTGTCTTACTGGGTTACAGATGATGTTAAAACCTGTGAAGCATCAGTAAGGCAAGGCAGCACAGTATGATCTGAAGCTCCATTACAGCTCAGATGGTGCTAGTGACCTCTCTGTAGGGTGTTTTCATCTCTGCAAATTGCAAAGCTGCCATCTGGACTCCATTCACCCTCTCGGTAACACCACTACACAAATACAGATACTTTTAGGCATGAGACTTCTCTGTGATGAAAAAGAGAGTCCTTCTGTCTTGATTCATTTAAAGGACTCCAGGGCACTTTTCCAGCTACACAGCAGTATGCTGAAGGTGCTGCCTGCAGTCATGCACTGTGTGAATACATGTATAAGCTTTCAAAGAGAAAGAGACTTTACTGGTAACTGAGATATTCTTATTTGTGTTGCCTAAGGATATGCCTGCAGCTTTCTCACCAGCCTCTTTCTTCTGGGTGCCTGAAAATGTGCAGGATTCATGAAGCCAAGAGGAACAGCGGAGGGGCACAGTGTCACTTGCATGCACAGCCTGGCTGTCCAAGGAGGACAGCGGAGGGAGCAGGGATGCTGAGCACTGCTGCAGGCACTGTCCAAACACAAAACCCCCACTCTGCCGTGCCTGCACTGTGTATCCTGAAGTTCTCATAGGAGTGAGTGCCTTCTCTATTCTGGAAAAAGAGCAGACACCCAACAGTGTTGCAGACACCCCAGTAGTGGTCCCTGGGGTGCTGCACTGCTGCCAGAAGTGGTTGGGGAAGGATTACAAGTTGTGACCAGGGTCTTCCCATCAGGATAGCCATCAATACAACAGCAGATCACCCAGCTGCTTGGCAGCCTTTTTGCTGCTTCATGGTCTGAAATTCCTCAGACCTTCATTTAATTTTCATGATTGCAATACAACGTTTTTTTTCTGTTACAGCATTATTACTCAGTCACAGTTTTTGTTTTGGGCTTGCACTAAGTATGTCATTCAGTACTACATTTAATGAATATCAGCTACCTTTGAACTAAAGATTTATTTAAATAGCAGGTACAAGAGCACTTTCAAAAATACAAAGAAAATAATTACTTAGAGGGAAACAAGTGGAATTCTGTCCCAAACCAAAATAAGTGAGATGTTAAGCATCTGAAACGGAGTTCTCTTGCAAATATACAATATCAGGTGTTTGCTTTATTGCTGTTACATAGAAGGCTTATAATTTAAGCCTCAGTCAGAAGATCAGCCAGCACAAATGCTGGGCTGTAGCAACTGGATTTCTGTACCCGGAGCAAGCATTTAGGGGAGGCATAAAACATTCTCCATCTCCGAACCTTCCACACAGCTCCTGCTACTCCAACAGTTTAAACTAATAGAGCACCTGGCCCCTACTGAGTCTCCATCTTATTAGAAACACATTGAGTCTGACGGCTGCTTGGGAAGCCAAGAACCACATTCATTACTGGGGTATCTCATCTGACATCAGTGAGATCAGAATTTGGCTTTAATCCTCCAGAACGCACACGATTTTTACACAGGGACCATGTGAAAATTGACTTTGACTGCTACACTAATTCTACTGTATTTGGAGAAGGACACTGAATGTTTCTCTTTGTTCCAAACTTCCCTTAATAGCATTTTACTTTGCAGCAGCAGCAGATAGGGCTGGGCCTTCACACCACATGCTGTCAGGAATATTGTAGCCTAGAGAATAGGCTGGCTTCTTCTCACTAAAGAATGGAAACTTGCTGTGTATTATTTGATTTGTATGCTCTCATTATGTTTTGATTTCGGCTGCTGAATGGAAATAAGAAGGCAGAATAAATTTTGTTTAATGGAAAGAAAGTGTATAAAACAAGATATAATAAAAAATACAATTGCGTATTTGCTAATTGTTTGAAACTACTTTTTTCTTTATCTAGAGATCTTCCAGAGAATCTTTATTATTTTTAAGAACAGATTTAAATGAAGCAAAAACTTCTGGTAGAAGAGTTTTTACAGTTAGATTTTCCTTTTAGCCAGATTTTGGATGACAATTGGATTTCCATTCATAAAATTAAATTATATTTTGTTTATTCTCTATGGTATCCAAGTGGAAGCAATGTACAACTTGTCTTCTACTCTGTGTCAAAAATCTGGTCTTTATGCATCAGAACTTTCAGTCACACACCTCATTTTTAATACCTGATTCAGAGGTATTTTAGATGTTTGCACTTTGAAGAAGTGTCTCTGATAACTGAATTTGCAAAATGAACTTGGATTTGAAAATCAAAATCTTCTTAATGCCTTGAGTTTAGCTAATTTGCCACTTTCAAAAACTTAGGCTGGTACTCACAATAAATTGAACAGGAGATTTCTATCTCCAGCACCAAAAATGCTGGACATCCCTCCTTGCCTGTATCTGTGCATGCGAATGCATTCATATATATATATATATATATATATCACTTGTGCAAAAGTTGCTAAGTTTTTTATATCAAAACTTCTACAGCTACTCAGTCATTTTTGTTGTTCCACAGTCTGGAAGGGACAATTGCCAGGAGCCCTGAACAAATTGACTTATACATAATTATCATGAAATCATCTTTATGGAATATTTTTTGTGGGTTAAACATTGTTTAGAAAGAAGTTCTATGGCTTATAAATGACAGACTTTTTTTTCACTGGCCTTTATTAAGAGGAAAACTTAAGGAAAACGAGGACACACTGCTAGACTTGATTATGCTATTTATTGCAGAGTTTTAACAAACATTTTCATAAATGGTTGACTAACAACACAAAGATTTACATCCTGCCCTCTAACTTGAGCTTGCTCTAATGATCTTATCTATAAATGATTAGCAGGTTTATGGCATAGGAAAAAGTGGGATTTTCTCCGGTTTTCAGCACAAATCATGCCTGGAACATGTTCTTTGGCATCCTGAAAACCAAAATAGAACAAGAATGTGTTTCTTAGTATGAAATATTAATCTAAATTGAAGCATGTTCACCCTCTGGGGGTTCTAGTCTGATTTTTAGTGATTGCCAAGTATCTTTATAGATGACTGATGTGGTGAGTGTTCTACCCACCATTCAGCAGTACAAACACTAGAAATATGTCATTGCATAACATTTAAAGATGTGATTTTGCCAATGAGACACAAACATAAAAGTAAGAAAAAAACGTTTTCCCTTTGTCCTCTAAAGTGTGCAACTTATTAAGTACCTTCCCCCCCTGCCATGTGCTATCCTACATACAGGGAAACTTAGTCTAGAATAAAGCCAGAGGAAATCTAAGCCTCTAAATGGTGTAAATCCAGAGCAACCCCCATTGCTGCCTTCTCCAGATAGTTCTTTATGATTTTGGAAATGGAAAACTGAGAGATCTACATGACTGAACGATTGCCTACAAAGCTTGGGGCATGTAGTTCATTAATGCTCTAAACAGAGTGACCACATCTCCCAGCTTGCTTGAAAAAGCCATCCACAGTATAAAGCCAGAAGGTTTTTAAAACAAGTAGAAGTAAAATTTCACTTTGATTCAAGAAATGGTACTATTAAAGAAACAAGTGCTACTCAGTTATTAGGAGTTAGACTGCTAGTGGGATCAGCAGCCTTAGATAACAGCTAATAAGAAAAAGTAAAATTTATGTCTATCTTAGAGGCGTACTCAGTAAAATATATGCAAAATATGTTAGGCTCTTATTCACAGATTTGGAATGATGTTTCTCATATCCCTTTTGCTTTTGTGGGTTATTAGCAAAAGCCCTTCTCACGACCTTGGAAACATGAGAGAAGATCCTATATTATGGCATGGAGAAGGGGAGCGATTTCCATACTGTTTTTTAGATACTATGACAAAACATTGCTTTGCATATTGTTAATTTTCAAAAGCAGAGCCCCTTTCTTACCCGAGATGAAGTACATAGTTATCTAAAGGGAATGTATATGACAGTTGCTGAGTAAAATAAATGACTTAAGACTTAGTAAGTACTAGGTTTTATGTATTTTGTAAAACTATGAGATAGATATATAAATGTTATTGCAATATTGCAATTTTAACATTTTACTATGCTTTAATTTGAAAAAAAACACCTTTTAGTGTCTGTCAGTTGATATCAACAATTGTAGTTGCCCTAAGGTCTGATAGAAAAGAGTTTTTTGAAATCTAGGCCAAAAAATATTCTTTATGGCTAGAAATAACAAAAAAAGATCAGTATGCATGTATGCAGATGAGAATTCAAACACCTTTATCTTGCCTAAATTGAGTGGAAAAAGGCTAAAATGAAGAGTGAAGTAATTCTGGCAATTTGATGAAAGCTTGCAGTACACAGACAGATCTGTCAGAGGCAATGCCTGAATCAGAAATAACACTGGATGGGCAATTGTTAAGAAATGGATATCCACAAAATTCTGGAAAAGACCAGAAAAGCAAACAAAGAATTGAAATCCTGCCATCTTTATCTGTTTATATATGAATTGAACCTATTCAGTGCCAAAGTAGTTAGGTCTACACATTTCAGAGTAGCAGAGGCTAATTTATTTCCATGTTATAACTATTATCCCACTTTAACTCACCAAGAACTCCCATCAGGATGCTACTTCAGTGTGTAAAATACAGTAATAACAGCAGGACTTCAGCATTTGGAGTTTGCAGGCTCTTTGAGGGTTGACAAATGAGAGTGGTGTGGAGTAACTTTTATAAGTTCTTCATCCCCTTGCACTCATTCTGCCACTCTCCCTACCAGCTGTCCAGTGCCTTTCATGCATGCCACCTATTTGTTTAAAGCCAATGGTGATTTAAAGCACAAATTAAGGTTACAGAGGCAGTTGTTGAATCAGAATGCTAAAGAACATTTCTTTCACTGTTTCTGCTGGAAGATCTGCAACAGCATTTCAGGATTATGGTGTATTTCTCATTGCTAAAAAAAAAAAAAATTGACCTATTTAATTTTGAAGCCATAGGTAGCACGGGTGTTACCAGTGGCCATCAGAAAAGAAGACAAAAATTAACCAGTGCAAACAGCTGCTAAAATTCAACTTTAGCCTTCAAGAGGTAATTATTTTCAGTTCCTCAGGGAGAGGTCATCCTGCTGTCAGGCCTCTTCATTACTCTCATACACCATCCCTAAAGATTCCAGTTACACGGAGTGTACACCAAGCCTGCTCCAGTAATGCAGTCTGACACCACCACAAGAGAGTGCAGCCCTGCTCATCAGGCACTACAGAAAATTTCTGCTGCACAACATCAGGTTTTCACTGCCCCCATCTTTGTGATTAAAGGCACCACTCATTGTGAACTCTGTTTTTTTCAACTTACTTTCTTGAAGTTGCTTCATTTAAAATGCAAGGAATAGAATTTTTTTACCAGGCAAAAAAAAATTATCTTACTAAACTGAAAAAATGCTGGAAAGGAATTTGCTCCATCTTTCTCCCCTCACAGTATATATACAGAGTATTAATCTTCAGACAGGCAGAGGATGATAACTGGTGTGAGCAGGCATGCACTACAATCAACAGTGATTTAATTCCATTCCAGTTCTAACGTTTAAAAACATTATCCCTTCCAAGTATCATTAATCAAGTCCTTGTTTAGGAAATACCAAATTAGTTGCTATTGCTAAAAGGCCATCAATAGGTTTTCATATTTCAGAGGAATATTCCACTGCTGGGTTTTTGTTCAGATTTAGTTGTTGGCTATTAACTTTTCAGCAAGAATGTTACAAAAGGCTTGTTCAGCACATCTCTATCTTCAAACTTGAGATGGAAGGGAACCATCTGCAGAGCATAAAGTATCCTTGGCACGACCGTGATCTCGCAGGCAGCTGCTCTCCCATCCACGAGAGAGGGAGCTGGTTTCAGTGCCTGTGATTTCCCTCTAAATTATTAGAAGTTAATGTAGTTCACACAAGTAACTGGGAGTGTTCTGGCATGTAAGTAATCTAATTAAGGTTTGATTGCTAACTGAATAATTGTGGTTTACTAAACAGTCTAGTGGGAAAAAATAAATGTGTTCCACGCCGAGAAAGAATGTGTAACAATAAGACATGATTCTTCAGTTAGGAACTCTACCTTGAGTTACCCCACTGAGTTCAGTGTAGCTTCTTAAGGAGAGGAAAGAAAAATTTGAGCCTGTTTTCTCTCTAATTCTATTTACAGTTAGTATACTTACACTCAATTCATAGTAATTTTCTTTCATTTCTCATTTTGCAGTTTACTTTTAGTAGGGTAATATTACCATGTTTGGACAGATTAGGTACCATGCAAGTTTGCTGCCCATTTTGTGGCTTCCTACACAGAAAGTATCCTGCAAGGAGTATCATGTGTTTACACAGCTGAAGGAAAAATTGATTAAATACAAAGCATGACCATTTGTAAGTGTGGTTCTATATATGATTAGTAGAAAACTCTGAAGATTTGAACAATTTTGTTGAGTGAAATAGGGATGTGAGCAGCTGGTTAGTAGCTTCATGAGATGGCTGCTCCATTAAACTCATCTGAAATTGCACCAATTTTCTACAGAAATCTCTGGCACCTGTTTCAAGCTACATTTTTTGTGGCTTGATCACAATGTTCAGAATGCAGTGGTTCACAGATAACATCCTATTTTTCTAACTGCATGCTCCAGTCAAGCTTTAACTTTCAGTCTAATTCATTGCCTGTTAAAGTCAATGTAGAGTGCTTGAAAGATTTGAATAGACAGTGAATGCACAGAAATTTTAGAGAGTTCTTCATAAAAACACTTTCTTTAACACTGCTCTTACTTAACTTAAAAGCTGCATTTTCTTATCTTGTTCCAAGATAAACATACTAGTTAGGAAAGTTTTGTAGCAATTCTATAAAATAGGTAGAAATATATAAAAATATACTGGCTAACCTGAAATGGAAAGTAACTTTCCTGGGGCAATAAATCCAATGGATGGTAAAATCATAACTGGAAGCAAAAGAGACATCTGCCTAAATCTCTAGGCTACAATAAAATACCTTTGCCCCAAGTGCCTTTGTAAATAGATTTCTTCATCTGTAACACTGAGGATTACATTACATAGCAAGGATTATGTTGTGTTTATGTCTCTGTTACCTCATGTGAATGTGCCAACTAATACAGGTGTGTGATCAGGTAGGTTTGGGGAATGGTTTCCTGGAGTAGTTTACTGTGATAAGGTTCTCACAAAGCAAGTGTCATTCACTACAATTACAGTATTAATGTAATTATGATTAGGAGGATAAATGGAAGTTTTCTAATACATTTGGGTGCATTTATATTGATCCTTTGATGAAGCTATGCATCAAAAGGTCATCTCTGCAGGAATTAATATGGACACCCAGAAGACAATTATATTTGCAGCTTCTTGCACTCTGGTAACTATAGTTAGTGTTCTGTTTCTGTAATTTGCAAAGAGTCCAGTCTTTTTCAAAAGAAAAGATTATGTCAACAATGGAAAACATCATCTCTTTCTCCTACCTTGATGGCTTAAGACAAGGAAGTTTTTTGGGGTTCTTTCTTGGCTTATTTTGGGTTTGAAATTTTTTTTTCTTCATTTTTGCCTGAGCTTCTCGTCTGCTTTAGAGTATTCTTTCCAGTCTACTCTTCTTCCCTGTGTCCCAATGTCTTCACATCCCTGTTTTCTTTATCATTCCCCAAAGGCTTTCCTCATTCTGTGTTTCTATTTTCTTTCCATCAAGAGTTAATTTGAGTCTCCAATAAAGTCTCCCTTGCTTACTCATTTCTCATATTTAGTGATGTTTGCACAGTCTCTAATCTGTCATAGCTGCCTGTACTTCCACTGTAATGGTTTTCTATTACACTACTTCTAACATCACTTTCATAGCCCTCTCACTCCCCTATGTCTTTTTTTTCCCCCAAGTTCTACTGTCTTCTCCTATCCTATACAGAGTGAATAGTTTCTATTCCCTGTTTTCAGTTTCATATTCCTTGTCTGACATCATTGTTTCCATGGCTTTCCTCCCTTCTTTTGATGTGTCTTAAGACTGTCATACTTTCTCTTCCCTGCTCTTCCTCGCTGTCTCTTCTGGCCCTCCATTCCTCTTTCAAACACCGTGTATGTCACACTTTTCTCTGCATGGCTGCCATCTCCTGTCAGTTCTGGTTATGTATTGTGTGCTTTCACAACTGGCACATGTGGCAAATGAGATCTTTTGAAGAGATTGCTGCAATTCAATTCTGAGACCAGGCACTGGAAAGACAGCACAGCTCCTTCAGTAGATAAGAGAGTGGCGCTAGATATGACAGTTTCATTTAATGAGATGAACACAAACACATCCCATGAACACATCCCCGTGTTAGAGGTGGATTTCTCTGTCCTGAACAGTTTCGTTCATGTGTCACTATTAAAGAATTTCCTAGGCCACCAACTTTACTCCAATCCTGCAAAATTTTGAACAGATTTGAGCCTTGTGAATGCTGAAACACAGCAATGGCTGCCCTCGCACTTCCCAAACATGATTTGTGCTTCTGAGTGTCTGCTTTTTCTTCAGGCTTCTGAACCTGAGGTTGACAGATTTCTAGAATGAGACCAACTTTTACACTCTTAGTTCTGACAACTAATTTTTTTTTTTTGCAGTCACTAACTAAAGAAATTCAAGGAATGCTGAACCCTTGGTGAAGCATCACAATCTAATTTTAAAAGCAATGACAATCTGATGGCAGACCATCTTTGAATTTTGTATTAAAGACTACAACGTAGCAACATGTACATCAAATTCTGCACTGATCAGCCTCAGCTTGCGCATTTTCCTGCCTTATGGCAGCAGCACTCGTTGGCGTATTTAAATACAATGTACCTAAGTCTGAATAACGGTATTGAAAGAGTAATTCTGTTTCTCTCCTTTGAGTAAGTTATTTCCCCAGTGACAGATCAGTGGAGCGTCCGTAAAGAGAAATGCAAGTGTGTGTGTGGGCTCAGCTAAGGATTTCCTTTTATCAGTTCATAAAGACAACATATTCTAACACATCTAGCAAAAAGCTGGAATTTTCACACAAAGGCTTGGAAACACTCTCATCACTGGGTGGAATTAGGCACAAACTGCAGTTGGTGAAACAGTTGCTTGGGCTTTGTGTCCTTGAAATATATTTAACACAACCTGCCACTGAAAAAAACTGGATTTCAGTTATCGTAGCAAGAGAGAGTTTTCTCCACTGAAGGGAGCTGCAAAAGGTGAAGCATTTCCCTGCTGCTCATGACTGCCAGAACTGTTCTTCCCTGAAGCTGCTGCTGGCTTAAGTTCCTTTTGCAACAGATCTGTGAACCTTATTAAGAGAAGAAAGGTCAGATAAGCACGGATACATTTTTCTAGTGGGCTTGAATGTATCTGTAATAACTATGAGATTGTAACACGGTGAGCTAGACTTTGTGCAGCTGCCAGATACAGGAAAGCTTCTTCTGTTCAACTTTAGTTTCATTTATTCTTCTCTCTAGTTTCTAATAAAATCAACACCGTTTTCTTTAACATAATCTTGTTTCACCAATTGTTACAGAAGCAGGCTGCTCCAATGCTATGTAAATGAACTTCTGAACTCTGGGGTTGATAGGAGGGAGGTAAAAGATACTTGGCCTGTAGCACTTTGCAGCAGAGACACAAAGAAAGTCAGAAAAGGGAAAGATATGGCAGTCACAGGACCAAATACTGACAGGTGTCAAGAAGAATTCTCTTTTACAGTGTCAATATTCTTGATTTTCTTTGTAGAAACATTTGCCCTCTTCTGTCCTACAAACCGCAATATTAGAAACACATTTTCAAATTATATAAAGAATCACAGCCAGAGGTGGTTATTCAATAAAATTCACTTAATCTGGACACATGAAATCAGGACAGATGCTTTACTGAAAAAGCTTCTAAAGAATCAGTTCACAATAGTGCATAGAGAAGCCTGGAACTTCATTAGGACAGTAGTTACAAGTTTTCCTTAATGAGGTGTATTTGGCCACTGCCATGGGTTTACATGGTGTTTAACCAGGTGTTAAATGTGTGAAAAATTAAACTTCAATCTTTCCACAGAAACACTGCCAAACAAAGATTTAAAGAAGCACGATAAAAGAACTCCAAGATTATTTTTCTTGTTTCCCTCAGCACATTTCATTCTGAGCCTGCTGCTCCCTTTTGTGTGTATTTCAGTGTCAGGTCCGGGAAACACTATGGATTTTCATCTGTATATGGGAATGTCAACATTATAAAAAAAGATCATTTCCTGAATAAGCTAGAGACCTGGAGGGCAGCAGGCTTCCAGATCTTGGAAAGCACTCGTGTCATTCCATTTATATTACTTTAGCTTTAATGTCCCAGTTTCAAACCTCAAATCGCTCTGGAGTCCAGAATGTGGAGACCTGAATTATTCAAAATTACTGAAACACCATTCAAACAGCTTTTTTTCTAGCAGTGGACACTTTGGCATGAGGATTCAGAGCACAGCTTTATGTGAAGGAAATTCAGTCCCTGACTTCCTCCCCAGTAACCAAAGGCCATGGACATATTTATTTCCTTCCATGGGAATTCCTCCAGAAACTGCCAACAGTGCTAGCCAGAGAAGTTCAAGGCCTTCCAAAATGTTAAGCAAGATTCCCCCAAACTGCGAGGTTTTAAAAGTAAAACAAACTCTTCATCATTGCTTGATATTTACATTCAGAGATCCTATCTACAAAAGAAAGGTGTTTTTTCTGTACAGCTTGAGAAGTGAATTTAAAGTGACATAAACAAAACTTATGCTTTCTGAGCAAATAATTGTTTTTAATTTCTAATGTATTATTTGATTTCTTTTGAGAAGAGCTAACTGAAAAGGTGTTCTAAATTTCACTCTCTGTAAGGAAAACTTGGGACAACTATATTTTGTTTTCAGTCTTGCAAAGGATAGCACGACAAGTTAAAACTGTAATTCTCATGTCCTAGTAGCAAAAGTGACCAAAGACATCACTGAGTAAGATTTGAGAAAAAAAAGGATTTTTAGATGGGAGATGATTCTTCAGCTTTCTGCTAAAGTGTGTAAAGTTACCTCTTTTGCTATCTGTATTTAGAACAGCTTTGTTTTAAGGCATCTGGATATCTAAAAATAGGGTGTAGTTTCCTAAGATAGTCCTGGTGGTGTTTGCGCACCCACAGTGAAATCAGCCCTTGGAAACTGTAAGAGACAACTAGAAATAATCTTTTAAACACAATACAGTACTGAAGAATGTGACCACATTTACTAGTGAGAAATGAGGCTTTCCCTAGGTAGGAGCCTTGCTCAAGACATCAACAGAAGACAGAGACCCAACCTCTACCCCTGCCCCATGTAAAGCCAGCCCTGTCCCTATAACCATGGCGGTACACTCACAGAAGAGCCTTCCATACATGATTAGAAAGGCTACTCTCAAGGCCTCCCATCCTTTTTGCTTTTACAAGTTAGATCTTCAGCCTGCAGTTCATCTGTAGAAAACATGACCCTTAATGCCTTTCAAGCTAATACAGAAAGCATTTATATTTGGACTGCAGCATAACTGCAGAAGTGTCCAACAAAGTGTGCCAGTAGAAATCCAGCATATTTCCTATTTTAACAGTCTGTAATTTGAGTGTTTGTTCTCTCAAGTGCCTTCAAATTATGCCAATTTCTAGAGATTAGAGTCTAGGCTAAGTATTCTCCATGAACAGATATACAGTGGATCACTGTTTTAGTTGGAATAAGGTATATATTTGAACTGATTGCTCACTGCCTGAAAGAGCTATTCAGCTGGCTATAAAAATTGTGGTTTTGACATGGGAATGTTCCTGTGGCATTGTTTTACATAGCAGTGGGTGGATCTGAAATTTTAGATTCTCTTTGGACACTTCAACTGTGATGTGGTTTGAACTGGAGTACCCAAAGCTCTCTTTTATTCCCTATCAAGGGAGAAGTAAAATATTATTGCATGTTTTTGATGCCCAGAGAATTCTGCATTACCTCCTATACAGGATGGTCTTGCTATGTTACAGGCACACTTCCTTCCTGGTAAGTAATGATGATCAATTAATATTTCTGCTGCAGGAAACAGAATTAAGGAGTCAAACATATAAACTTGAACTTAGTCTAAAACACTCGCTGGAAAATGTTTCTGTTTACATACAGAGGGGCGACTAAGTTGGTAAAAGTCTCTTATTAATCCAGTGTCTCATATACTGACTCAAACCGGAATCGTGGGCATATCCCAAGACCTCCTCAGCTTCAGGCAATGCAGACAGAAACTAGGTGAGAAAAAAGCAACGTGGGTTCCATATACCACCCAAGTGTACTTATAATAAGTAAAAGTGCTTGAAAAATGTAGATGTAATGGGCAGATATTACAAAAGGAAGTTTATGCACGTGGGTGGATTACTGTACTCTGTATTATAAAATCCTGTCTCCTAACAGAAGAAAGGCATTAGTGAAGTTAGCTACTCATGTACATGTAGAACTAGAAAAACACTGAGGAAACACGCATAACAAAAGGCTCTGGGTTTTACTGTTTAGTACTTTTGATAAATAGATATGTTGCTGATTTGGGGAGACTGATGGGGTGCAACTGCTGCTGCAGATTAAGTTCACAAGGTACTGAGCACTTTTCACACTGTCTTATTTACTCTTAATTGTTAACACAACTTAGATTAATTTCAGCTAGAGGAAAATCTTAAGTTTAGGTTTCATCTCACATATAGTTGGAGCTTCCTATTGAAGGAATTTCTGATGTATGCTTTTTGCTGACTTTTTACACTTACAATGAATCAGATATTTTTAAATCATGCATGAGCAACAGCTGCAAAAAAGGATGATTTGAGCTTTTCAGAGTACACTGTAAAAAATATGGGACTGCTAAACCCCATTTCTGACTGTTCTTCAATGAATTGAGGCAGTTTCTCTTGTAGTTTTGCTTGAGTGAGGGCTACAGGATTTGGCCTAGTTTTGCCCATCTTCAGTAAAAACAACAGTGCAACAGATCTGTTCTCTGCCTGTCAAAACACAAATGGTCCCTTGAAACAAAGACCTAAAACGTCAACTTCAGTATGCTGTATGAATGAGCATTGAATGAAACTCTGCTTAGTCAAGAACATTATAAAAAGAAAACTGCAGATAGATGGAAAAAAAGAAGAGACTTAGGAATGAAAAGATTAAGTTTAAAAATAGGCTGGGTCCTATGCGACTATTTTTAAAAAGCTGTAACAGTAAAATTCTAAAAACTAAAATAGCTCTACTGTGTGACTTTTGCTTTATTCTGATAGAATGGTGGTGTGTTGAATTTCAAGGCTGACCCTGGAAATCATCCTAGGTGGCAAAGCAAAGATCAAGGCCAATGTCAAATTTTTTCTAATTTATATCTCTCCAATCCTTTCAGAGTCTGGAGGCAAGATGAAGTCTGACTGGATTTAAAGTATTATATTCCCACATATGTCTCATGAATAAATTTTCTTGGAACTAAGAAGATCATAGAAGAAAAATCCCTCATTCTTCTTGGCTTAGTGTAAAATGTGCATATGTGAAGTGTAACTCTGGCGAGGCTTTCCAAAATCTCATTTCAGACTGATACTCATGACTGTGGAAGGTACCCTTGAACAGTGAAACTGCTGTGAGCAAATGACCCTCTTCTCCAAGATCATATGAATGCCACTGTGCTGTGCTGAAAGAAGAAAGTGAGGTTGTACTTCACTTAAGGACACAATGAAAGCTGGAACTGGTTTCATATTTTTCCCCATGTTTTCTTTTCCACTCCTGTCATATCTGTATGGTTGATGGTTAACAGGGTGCTTTGCTTCTATGTGAGGAAGCATTTGTTATTGCTTGCTCGCTATTTTCCATAGCAACACATTGTCTCTGTTTAAGATCCAGTGGAGATGAGCAAACAGAAAAGCCTTTAAGAAGCAGTTTGTAAAATAAGCTAAATTAAACTTAACTCTTTCAGGTTAACTGTGGAGTCAATATTCATTCTGGTGTAAAAAAAAGTCTTGTCAAGGCCCAGAATACCCTCAGTCTTTAAGTTGAAGAATGGACATATTGGGTCAGATCCACTGTCTCCAAAGCACAGAAGCCATCTCGGCCAGCACAGGGTAGTAGATTCCTACAGAAGAACACAAAAGCAGGAAAGGCATGACACGATGAATGTCCTACTATACCCTTTTCCTCCTTTCCTCCCCAACTTCTTACAAGTTGCCACTGAGGAACTATCTTGATTACAAGGGGTGTCTGTGTTTTTAAATGCAGGTGTGTACAAAGCAGTTAGACTGCAAATAATTTTATCCTTTATTTACTCTACTAATGACAAGAGACAAATCACAGTCACTGTGTTTGGTTACAAACTGCACTCATGGAACATGTAAGAAAACACAGGGACAATTCTGAGATGGGAATCAAAGACTATTCAAAAGGTCCAAATCATTTACTGAGCCTTTTAAAGCCACAAAATGAATATAAAGTGCATAGCATTAAAACATCTATATTGAAGACCCCATCAGTTTCCAAAGAATTAGAAGATCAAGTGAATTGTGAATTAAGACTCATGTCAGGCTGCAAAAGATGAAGTATCCTAGAAACATGCTGCGCACATGGAAAAAGCTACAAAAGCATGGGTAAGGATACCCAGAGCAAATGGTTTGTGCCCCCACCCATAAACTGATGTACAGGACCCTGTGCATGGGTCCTTGCTCTTGCAGCAACATTTTGTAGAAACAGCAGCCATTTACAACATACATTTCTTTAGAATCCTTTTCCCCACCATGGACATTACCTACTTGGTGATAGGAATAGTAGCTAAGAACTAGAGCCAGCTGAAGAGCACTACCTGCATAGCATTTCCTGCCAAAGATTTGGAATTCAACAGACCATTCACCAGTACTGCCACCTCTCATAACTTTTACTTCCACATATGAAGAGTGCTGCCAGCCCTAAATCCTGAAGTAATTTCCTATATTGTATTAACTGCACTTTTAGCTTCCCTTCCCTCAGGTTTATGTCCCTCATGACTGCAGAGAAAACCTTGAAAACACATATGCTAAAGCACGAGAACTTAAAAAATGGAAATAATTACCAATTTTTAGCTCCCATGATTACCAACCCAACCCAGTTCGCATGAGCCTTGTGCAGGCAGGCCTGCCAACACTGCACGGGGCTATGACAGCCCTGACTCTCCATCAACCTGGTCTTTTTCTTCACAGTCTGTCCAGACAAGGGTGCTCTCACTACTTGGAAAACAGAAAACATCCTAAAGTAGTCATGTTCTCACTCTTCAATTTAGAAAAATTAAAAATTGCTTTTAAATAACATTTAAAATAAATGTTAGCTAATCTCTGATTGCTCACCATCTGCTCCTGGGTTTATAATGTTCATTTTCCATTTAATAGAGATAGATTTGGATTTCAAGTATGATGGTCTGGTATTTCTCCTTTTAAAAGTCATTACAAAACATATGGAGGTGGTTTGCAAATATTAGTGAAACATGCACCGTGAGAGCAGCAGTGCTCTGCTGCAAAGGGCACTGAGTGCATTAGAACCCAAGGAAGGGTAAAGACTTCAGTCTGTAAATAACAGCCTATCTTTTTCTCATCTAAACTGGCATGAGAACTGTATTCTCTCTCATTTCTGGTTTTAGCCAACTTTATTTTCGTGGTTTGTTTCACCACTAGACCCACAGAGCTGAATAGCTGCTATTTTACACATGACTTAGAGCTACTGTACTGTATCAAAGTATTTATGTAGGATATTATAATTAGGATTTTTCCTCTGCTGCAACAAAATTGTGGTTATAGACCATTTTAAATATGCCTGGTGATCTATGAAAATATCAAGTAGGAGCGAATTAAAATATAGGTTTTTACCTCAAAAAATTAAGCTCACGGAAACAACAGACTGACACAAAAAAGTAGTAGCACACAAAAGAGAGCAGGGAGGAAATGGAAAATGCCCAGGAACGTCCATCTTCAATTCAAGCATGCAATAGCAACAGAACAAAAGCAAGAAGACACACAGAATTCCAAATTGCAATTTGTGTAAATAATTTCTATTTTCACTACCCAATCTGACAGCCTTTCTGTAATAGCTACATGTATAGCATGGGAAGGTTTTGGAGTCATTTATGTTATACAACTATGTATTTCTTGTACTAACTCCTGTTTTTTTACCCAGCAGGTCAACATGATGAACATAAGACAAAAATAACCACCTAAAGTCTGAATCAATCCCTAAAGTTTCTTTACATGTGGCTGGAATCTATCATTAAAATCCAGACCTGCTGCCCAAGTCCCTCAGATCCTGTGTGATGTTAGGCTGCCAGCTTTACAGCCCGCAAGGCCTGAGCGACACTTCTGTCTCAGGCGTCCATTCGCACATCTGATGTGTACATGCACAGGAATTTTGGCTTTTTTACCACACAATAAAGCACAGCTTCCCAGCGCTGGCACATCTCAGCCTGATGCCTCAGGTTTTAACTTTTCTATTTTTCAAATCCTGTACTGCCCAGTGTAACTCTGAAGTTTCCTGTAGCTTGTTAAGTGCTGTTCTCTCATGCTAGGATAGACATAACAGAGCCTCTCCAGATTGCTCTCCAAAAACACCTAGATCCTAGAACTAGTCCTAGGCCCAAGAACTGTAAACCATCATCTTGTGGAGGGAGGGGAAGGCTCGGGGAAATTCCATCATTGGCTGGGTTCTGGTTGGTGAATTTATGCTGATATAAAAGTGTGAAGAACTCGTGACCTGTCATCCATTTTGGAATCCACTGAAGCAGGACCCTCTGGAGCCCAAAACGTACATCTGAAGGCCTTTTAAAAAACACCTCCTTTATTCCCTTATTCCTGTCTAGTCTCTGTTTCTAGGTAGCCATTTAAGGCATCAAGCCAGGCCCTGGGGCTGCACCCACGGACGCAGCGTGGCAGTGGGCTCCTGCCCGGCCCCCGAGGCTGGGCTGAGGGGGTGTCCGTGCCACGCAGGACACGCCGGAGCTCCTGCTGCCATGCAGGTCACGCCGGAGCCCCTGGTGCCACTCAGGACACGCCGGAGCCCCTGGTGCCACGCAGGACACGTCAGAGCCCCTGGTGCCACTCAGGACACGCCGGAGCTGCTGAGCCCGCCGGGGGCCACAGCGGCACCTGTTGCTTCCGTCCCGTGAGCCGTGCGGCAGCCGTGCCTCGGCAGCCACACACCGAGGTGTGGACACACAGTGCTCAAAAGCAAATGAAGGAAAGAACGGAAATTCAAGGAAATTTAAAAAAATATAAACCCCAAAACCATTACAATGTTCTTACTGCTGTACGTGGGGCTGCTCCGGAGCTGCCTCTGCTTCGCCTCGGAAAGGGTCGAGTGCTACAACGGGGCCCTCGCAGAAAGAGCGGGAGCCCTGAGGGCCAACCTCGGCTCTCTCTATCGCCCTGCTCCGCGAAGCCCTGGCTTCGCTGGGCTCCTACCACGCTGCTGCCTTCGGGATCATGACAGGTCCTTCCATTTCAAGGTATTAACATGTATTTTCAATATTCTGATTAAAAATGAAGAGTATGGCTTCAAAAGGCTCTGATCGACAGCTCTCTGCTGCCAAGGGCGGAGTGTGCGTTCACCTGCCTCCTCCCCTCTCCTCTCCAACACGCTGGTCCTGCCAGAGCTCTTCTTATGTGCCAACTCCATTAGCTAAAATGGCAAAAAAACCCACCTGAAAAACACACAATGAAAATTACATAGTTCTCTGCCATTCTAGTGAATTAAATTAGATCACAGCAGGGCCCAAAGTATGCCAGAGTAGGTGTAAGAAAGGTGTGCAGCCAACAGGACAAGTGGAAAGAGGGTGAAGAGATTAAGTCTCCTCTCAGTTTATTGAATTTCAGTCTTTGTTTTATTTTAACTCTGAAACCCTGGCATATCAGCCTGACATTGTCAGGCCTTTCCCCTCAGTCACTGCTATGTGCCAGCCGAGTGCTGCCAGTATTTTGGAACTTGGCTCAGGCATCCATCACGGTGCCTCTCCCTCCTCACACGGGCTACCAACAATGAGCTTTCTCCTGTATAAGAAAAAAAAAAAGTTCCTATGACAGGAATTACTTTTATAATATTTAGGAACTGATTTTACCATTATGCTACAATGGCTGAAATGCAGCCTGACCGTCTTTTGTGAATGAAAAAGTGACTGAACCTGCCACAGTGCCTAGATGTGCACAGCCCCAAGGTTTTGTTCTAAGAAACATCCTTCTGGAGAGGAATGTTAGCTTCCCCTGTGCAAGGCAACACATTGATACAAATGCCTGTAACTTTTTTAATGTGGAATGTGAATATTTTTCTTAAAAATCACTCAAAAAACCATGAGGAAAACACTGTGCAAGAGAAAGCATTATAACCTGCATATGGATTAATCTAATAAAGTGTTTGTATTGGCGTAGAATAATAAAGCTCTTTTGGGTGTGATAAAATTTAGCAACTAAAGCAACCTATCTTTTTATGCCTTTCCTGGAAAATTGGAGAGAGCAAATACATTGCTTTTTAGCTTTGCTCTTACCCTTCTTCCCATACCACAGACAGAATGGGTTTTATCAGTTCTAAAGGCAGATTGAAGAGTTTCTACTATAAAAGCACAGGGATAGCAAAATGCAGCGGTTGAAGTTTAAATCAGCAAATTTACAACAGGAAATAAAATACATTTTTCATACTGAGGTATGTAACTACTGGAACAGTTTACCACAGGCATGGAAAAGTCAGCATGTTTCGCACTCCTTAAATTTCAACTGGTTATCTTTATAAAAAGATACTTTCTACTGAAGTTTTTGGAGTAACCATGGAAATTGCTAGATAGGATAGGCAGGAGGTCAGCTCAGGTCAGATCATTATAATCATCTCTTTTTACTGCAAACTATCCTCTGTACCTAGCAAGCCATTGGCTGATAGCCTTCCAGAAAACCCATACGTTTTCTAACAAAGTTGCCTTTAATATTGAAACTGGAGTGTGTGTTCCCTGATTCCACTGAAGAGCAGATGTCCTAAGCATCCTGCAGAGAACTGGGAATTTGGAAGAAACTCTACAGTTGAGGCCAAATACATTTAGTTCACCTTACATGACTATGGATTTTGGAGAATGTAATCAGGCCACAGTAATGCAAGTGCTATGCAGCCAAAAATCTTCTGCTTTCCAGTTTCATTTAGTATTGGCCACTTCCAAAAGAGTACTTGGAAAATCTTTTATTGCCTCTATTGGCAATTTCCCCAAAGAGCAAAGACAGAGATGTCATTGATTTTAATTTCACCAAGCGTATTCATTGTAATTTTCCACCGTCAGAGTCAATGTTACCCAAAACAGAGAATTGAAACCTAAATTAAAAAGACCGGACAAGTGTCAAGTCCTATTACCAGTTGACTTGAATAGCTGCACCTGATATGGGATATTTTGTTCTGTGTAATGTCCAGCTAGAAATAAATGTTCAAAGGGAAAATTTTATAGAAGAGAAATAAGAAAAAATAATAAGTTGTAAACATCAATATATAATGTAAAATTATGCAAGATCATTTAGCAACAGTAATGCAATTAAATCAATATTCTGGCATCAGCACTGTGTATTTCAGGAGTACAAGTTTTGCTATTTTCCAGGCTCTTCCACCTTATAGCTGCCCATTAATTACCTTCATTTGTCAGCTAGCAGTACAAACAGGGTACGAATGTTTAGTCTGCTGCTTGTGTTAGTATCTAGGAGCTGCAGGAGACAGAAGGTTTCCAGAACTCTGCCTATGAAATTGCTTAGCTCTGATGTTTGTTAGCACTATTAACATGTTTTATTTTTCTTCAAATAAAGTAACAGATGAAAATGTCTCAAATCAATACTATCTTGTTTGCATTCTTAACAAAACCATCTCAGTGCAGAGCAGTAATTCCCCCTCAATATCAATTTTAGACGTTCTAACTTACAAGTTGCATTTTAGCATTCAGTTTTAGGGCTAGAATGATTTACACAGTGGAAGGTTTGCGTAAGCTGCCTTGTGTTCCCACCTCATGAATAACAGTGTAGGCAGAAATGGAGGTAAAAGCAGGTCCATAAACTAGACTGCTCTGTTGGTCCTCTTAGGCAGTGAAGCAATAGCACATTGAGACAAGAAGCACATTGAATGTTACTGCTGTGCTCCCACCAAGGGAAACAAACTTGATCCTAGGCATTGGCTCCCTCAGTCACCAGTCCCTCTGGTGGGACAGAAAGCAAACCAGAGTATAAACATGTATATGCACAAGGGTTTTCCATCAAGCCTGGCATTGGACCAGGCTTCCTCGTTGCCATGTAAACCAGCCAGTGCAATCTATCATCAAAACTAGAGATAACATAACATGCCATTCCTTTTCTGAAGTACCTGTTTATTAGCAGCAGACTGTTCAACATTGAGACAAATCCTAGCAAAAGGCATCAGCTAGGACCCTGCTTATAAACTTCTACTGGCACCTTGTTAGGAGGTACCTTCAGCCTGCTTGGTCACTCAGCCAGGACCATAACCTTGTCAGCATTCCTTGGACTAGAGCTTTTCTGTGAGCAGCAATATCAACTGCTCTTAGTGCTACTTCTTATTTTTACCAGCTGGAGGCTAACCAAATAGATACAGGTGAGATTCAGCCCTGCTCCTTAAAAGGCTTTCCCAGAGTATGACAGTGTGACTATTTTGATTTAGACTTGCTTTCTCAGGCTCTTTTTACACTGCAGCTGTAAAAAAAAAGAAAAAAAAACCTGGAAATTCAGTGACCTGGTAACTTTTTCCACATAAAAGCCAGTAGCAGAACTGGCATATTGACCTAGTTTTTCATGTTGCAGTAGTGTGGATGTAACAGGCAGATATGCTAGGTACCTTGATCTTGCAATGTTTTACAAATGCCACCTAGCATCAGTAATTAATATTTTCAAGACTGGTCTTGAAGTCAGGGCCAATAAAAATATAGGTCTTCACAGAAGAGAGAATGTAAGTGGTCTTTGCTGTCTGTCCATGTGGAAGTACCTACTTCGTCTTGTTTGTGACAACTCCTGAAGACAAGCAATAATGTCAGTTTACTTGTCTCTATGCATTAAAGGAAAATGATGAAGATTTCTGTCTTCAGCGTTGTTGCTTCTGGCTCTTGTTGAGGCAGCCGGCAGGTTTATACAGCTGAACTTTCCTCATTTGTTTTATACAGATTCTTTTTGTCAATATAAACACAGATCAAGGCTAAAATGTTTTACAAATGAAGCTAGAGACAAAAGAGGGCAGCTGGTCCCCAGAGGGAGGGTTCCAGCCTCCGGGTCAGACAGACGGAGAAATTTCCTCTTTGTCTCAAAGGCTGTTGCTATGGAGACCAATTTTGCTTCAATGAGGCTGTGGGATGGACTGGTTGACATATATGCAATATTTCTGCTACTAAGAAAAAAGAGAAGCACAAGCTGTGAAGACTTTGTTGGGATATAGCACAGAAACCCACTTACAAGGCCCTTTTTAACTGCTGTACTTGCTCCTACCAACAAAAGTTGGTAACTTTACTATTTGTTCCCTTTCCGTTGCAGTCAACTTCATTTCAGATGAGAAGTAAAATGTTGCTGTGAATGGCAAGGAGATGATACCTTACCACCAGCAGAAATCCAAGGTGAGCACAAGCCTTCCCAGGGACCAGCTCTCTAGATAGGCATAATCCTTCCTTTACAAGTTCAGTAGGTAATCATTCCAAACTTAGTTCCATCTGTATATTCTCTATCAGTATGCTTTTACCATGACAGGAGGTAGTGTAAATGAACATGAGTTTGTCTCACCCACATGGTGCTCCTCTGTTACTGAATGGTTTCAATGGTTCTTTTAAGTAGCAGAAGTATTTGTCTTGGTTTAGAGTTTAAAATTTCTATTTTTACATTTAACCTTCCAGCATTCCCAATCTTGATTTTGTTTTTTCACATTGACATTTGTATCAATAGATTTGACATTCACATCAGTTGTGCGACAACTCTATTGTCCAATCTATTTTTTCCCTCTGATGATCTTTCTATGAGATAAATTAATCTAGATGAACATTTCCTAAAAAGGAAAAGAGAGGAGTTTCCACTGCAGCACTATTGAAAATCAAAAGGTCATTCAAATCTGATATTTTTTTTAAAGTTTTACTATTATTACTGTTCTGATTAGAAGTGAACTGTTTCACCAAAATAGTTATATGCAGGAAAGGCTGTTGGGTGGACACCCATATGTAAATACTGAGATACCTAATACAGCTTTTAGAATAAATTCTACTTGAATAAGCATGTTCATCTGCACTAAGGAAATTCTCTCAAGCCTTGTAGCAGTAAAACTAGTGTAGATAAGGCTCTCCTAGCAATCTATGGCTCATCTAGGAATAATAAACAATCAGCCCTTCCCCTGTTCCCTGAACCTAACTTTACAAAACAGCTGTACAATACTGAGGAAGGGCATGCCATTTTTATCAATAAGTTTCATTTTCCTACCAGTTGAAGTGAGACTCTCTTCCCCAGTAACAATGACATGTTATTTCCTTCATTTGGCTTTGGTCCTTTAAATTTGGACACACTTTTTCATCTTTAACCTTTAAAGTATTCTCTCCATCAGTGGTGTAAACTGGCTTACAAGGTACACTTGAATAGCATAGATCTTTCACACTGAAGGAAAATGTAAGCATGTGAAGCAGGCAGATGGCAAAAGAGGATCAAGGAGCCTTAATAATTTCTTTTCAGTTCATTTAAGCTCTTTTATTTCTAAACAGACACATCAATTAGACTATATAGACTATAATAGACACATCGATTCTCAGTCTACAGGGAAGTAAAAGTAAAAATGGAATATGGCAAGACCATGTAGAGCCAATGTGTTTCATTTCAATAATCATTGAAATTTATTTATCATTCTTTTAATAGGTATTAACACCCAATTAATGGTATAAACAACCAATTAATTCAATAATACAAATATATGTATTTACATTTTACATGTATATACATCTATTTACTGATTCTATTAGAGGAATATAAGCATTATTACCTTTGGATTACATAGGAGGGATAAACTGTTTGGTTCCTTGATGGTCTTTTGCTTTGTACTTTTATGCTTGGAGGGAGGAAAACCTAAATATTAGAGGTGTGCTAAAAAGGGTGTCAAACTGTGAAAAATGTGTCAGTTAGTGCCAGCTACTATTCCTGCTGCTGGGAAGGAGCAGGTTCCAAAGCAGGCAGGTGAGTGAGGGCTTGTGACACCTGGAGAAAAGTAAGGCTTATTTAGTGTGGGACTGGCTGGTTTCCTAGGGTTCAGAATTGAAAAAAGAACACCTGGAAATACCTTTGAAATGACCTAATGTGCCAGAATTTGCATGTCTTTTGTAAAATAAAAGGTAATTTTGTTGTTGTTGTTGTTACTTTTTATTTCGAGGGGGACATATAAAAATGTTCTGCAATACATTGTATTTTTATGGAGCATTGTTTCATAAAATCATCACCTCCTCTATGCTGAGCTAGTAGGAAAGAATGGATTTCATTGTAATGTCACTTAGATCTACCACCAATCAGCTCTGGTTTCTTCTCACGTAATTACTCATCTCATCCTCAGCTATTTATATCTTAGAAATACTTGGTTTATTTTTCCCACTCAGAAGGAATGCAACCAGAACAAATTGAAAACAAAAGGAAAAACCCAAAGTTGCTTCAAAATGAGTAAGCATGGAGTTACACTTCTGAAAACACTTTTAGCTCTTGATAAATTATTAACACTTAAAAAAGAAAATGCCTAAATCTTCAGAGATTTAACTGCAGACTTTTCATGCTGAACCTTTTTTTTCCTGTTTAAACGTTTATAGAGAAAACACTGCTTTGTTCACAGTGCATTAATTCTTACTGCCTGTAGAAATTATTTTGGAAGGTGTCATGTTTTAAATAGGAGTTTCCAGTAATTTTTCTGCATTACTTCTTTGCTTGTGGGACTGAGCTTGTAGTCAGTAATATACAGCAGGGGCCTCAATTCTTTCAGAGCTGATGTGTTTTACACCCTGAGTATGTTGTTCAGTTTCTGTAACAGTTTCTCTGGAGAACTTCTGCAATACATGAAGCTGGGCCTTCTCAATGCTCAACCAAAGTGAGTCTTTAAGTTGCTTCACGCACATTTAAAGTTCCTAACACTTTCACTATTCATGTATCCTAAATGTGTGGGGAACATTCTTTGCTAACAAAATGGGATTTCAGCTAAGCTGTGGCAATTCTCAGCAGCTGAAGATCTGCTCATTTGTCACATGTTGCTATAATTCACATTCTCTGTGATAACACTTGCATTATGGCTATTAAAATCCATTAAAAATACACCACATGCAGAATTTTTGGCTTTACCAAATAGTATGATGAATAGAAGCTGTGATATTATACCTTATGGTTAACATCAAGGCCATCTTGGCCCCAGGAAAATCAAAAGTTTTGCCATTACTGTAAACATCACTGAGTTTTCACCAGATGTTGCAACTACATCTGCTTAGATACACTCAAGACAGGTTTTTTTTCTCCCCTTCACAATGGCATGAAAAATGAGAAGTTTTCTCAGGAAATGAGAATCATATCCACACGATATGTTCATAGCCACTATGGCTTTGTCTCTAATGTGTATCCATTTCCCCCTGTCCTGAGGAGGATCCTCAGTTGTGGCTCAGCTATACCAAATTCCAGCCTTCCCAGATCTGTGGGACCTCACAACACCTTATCAATAAAGGATGAGATGGAAACTGCATAAAAACTCTCTGAGATTTCTTGCCCCTATGGATGTGCAGGAGGGATGTAGCTCAGGTTCATCCTTTTACTTCATGAGGATTTACTGGAGACAACATCTCCTACTCCGTAACAGACGTGCAGAGAAGCAACTGTTCTGCTGCTGCAGTCTGGGCCATGGTGCAGGAGGGTGTGCAGCAAGGCAGTGTCTGTCCTGATAGCTGGTGGACAGTAGCCAAGTCTGCAGGGTCTCCCTTTCAAATGGACACAGCCCTTCAGCTTTTTATCAAAGTAAAATCAACCACTGCTTTGCAAACAGCCAGCTGGAAATGAGGGGGACACAAACATGGCCTTGTAGCAAGGAGAGGGAAGTGCTGTGGAAATGCATCTAACTCACACAAATGCTCAACAACTTTTAGGTTCTTTCTATCATTTCAGCGCTAGTAGGTATCCAAATAATGTCTTCTTTTTCCTGAGGCTCAACTTCCCTCTCAGAAGTAGTCTGATCACAGAAATCTGCAAGTTCAGGAATTCAGGAACAGTTAGGCAGAAATAAAACCACACCAGTTGTTGTAGCCTCTAAGTGGTTCACTATATGACACACTCTCTATTTTGCAACAAAAGTCAGCATCACACTTCACTGCTTTGCAGTCCATAGAGGCTTCTCACTTCATGCAGGATATAGGAAATCACTAATGCTCATCAAGGTCTGAGGCTCCAGCAGTCTCTACCAGTGCAAACTGGGAAGTCCAAACACTGGTGAAATCTCTTTTAGGAAATAGCATAGTCATCCGTGTGCAGGAAGGATGAACTTAAACCAGAATGTTTGCAGAAAAGAGCTGGAAGGATCGTTAGGGAATGAAAGGCCTTTTAAGAGATTGAAATAGAGCAGCTTGTTTAGTCTAGCAAAATTAAGATCAAGGGAGAAAATGAAAGCTGACGACAAACTCACTGGTGAAGAGGGGTAAACACTAGGAGAAAAAGCTATTTAGGGTAAAAGACAGCACTGGCACAAGGGTACAAACTGACCCTTAATGATTTTAGAATGGAAAAACCAGAAAGCTTCGGCGAGAGTGAAATGCTGGAGCCATGACAGCAGCAGTGGAAACAAAGGGTTTAAGATGGGGTTTGACCTTGCTATGAAAGGGTCTATAACATGGGACTCTACTTTAATGCAGTTTTATCTTTTGAAAATCTACTCTATAAACAAACATGTACTGAAGTAACTCCAGCCACTGCCTCTCCAGCAGTGATCAGGACCTTCATGCAGCAGATGAATTCCACAAGAACAATGAAATGAGTCCAGGCTCCCTTGTGAGCACGAGAAAAATGGACTTGGCTTTACTGCATTTGGAATTTGTTACTCGTAGGACTAAGGACAAGCTTCAGATCTTACTGTATTAGTGACCAAATACAAAACTAATTTGCTTGATTTCCTACAGTAAACACTCTAGGCACATAGACAGGTTCTGATTTTAATGATCTTTTTGTTATTTCTACAACTGAGGAGAGAGAGAGAGTAGGGGGGGAAATGTGGTTGTGATTTTTGTAACTATTATAAAGTGTTCATTTAAAAAAAAATTTTGAGAAACATAGGCAGGTATCTACCTTTAATGAAGGATTTGTCACCATTTCCTCTGAGCAGTTTCTCCTACAATATGTGTTCTTTGACATCTTAGGAACTTAGGAAAATATTTTCAAAGCTGCATTATTTCACAGTGCTGTATTAATTAATAACTTGTCAAAAAAGACTTTGCCTTTACCTATGAGCAGGCTCATGGCTGTTCCTAGAATACTCATTCTGTTATTCTACATCCAGAGACTGTATCTTAGACTTCTCTCATGGCTTAGTATTCTCATGCTATTGATGAAATTCCTTCCAACCCTCTAGTCAGAACAGATAAAAAGGGTCTTTAAAGATAGTGTTTTTGTCCTGTCCTGTTGCTGATCCAGAGGTGTCTGCTTGGCTGCCACATTTCTATGCAACACAATGAGGCCTTGCTTAGGTGTGTGGCTTTTCCTAAAATGACTGGCTCTTCGCAATCTCAGACAGAGAGAAGCAAAGCATTAGAGCCACATCTCTTTATGCTCAGGTTTAGATTTGCTGGTTTTAAATTCCTTGTTATATTTTGTCTGATCAGAAAGAAGAAACTTTTTATATGGCACAGTAAGTGATTGTAGGCAGACTGTAAAACTATCAGTTCTTTTTTCAGTGTATTCAGATAATGCGTAATCTTACCCAAAGATCTGAACTATTTATTTATAAAACACAATTAAAAAATGATCTCTGGTGTAAAACACTTACTGTAGGCAGGATCTGGGCCAGTTGGATCCAGCAGTGCATAGAAGAGAAGGGGAAAACAATCCTATAAATGGATGAGATTAAGAAGACTTATGAGATCATCTTGAAATTTCCCCAAGATAAACATCAGGAATAAGTTACCATAGAAAACAAATGAGGATTATCTATGCATTCAAGGGATACCTGATTCCTTCCGAGGTACACTGAGTGATGTTATTCCAGAGTAGGATCCTGTCATGGTTAAATTTCAGATCCATGGTCTAAAGTGGGCTGAGTGGGAAACTTCCAAGGCCACCTATGTATTACTGGAAATATAACGGGATTCTGTGAAGATTTCTCAACTCAGTATTCATTTCTGCAACCATTTCCTGGGCTCTAGACTGCTCAAGGGGTGGTGGCCAGAAAAAAGGCACGCTTAGTACTTTACTGTGGCCTTGGTAAAAGGAAGTGAGGAGAGAGGAAGGGGGCAAACCCAGAATCACTGGAGCATTATAAGCTCATATAGCTTCCCACAGAGAGCTCTGTTTCTGATTGCATTCTGACAACTACTCAGACATACAGATAATATATATTAGCTCCACAGGAGCTAAATGCAATTTCACTGTAAAAAAGAGCTGACATATAGTCAAAAGAGAATTCACAGAGCACAATGGACTCAGCTTATCCTCAGGTCATGTCTACAGCTTTCAGTTTGTCAAACACTTTTACAGTAGAGAAATCCTAATTCCCTGAAGTCTAACTGGTAGTATGAGAATCTCTCACAAATGTAAATTGTTACAGCTTTATGGATGGATTTGAGGAATTTAATTGTTTCTTTTTTCTTTTCTTTATCAAGTCTGGACATCACTGAGTTTTATAGTGTGTATGTAAAATGCTCTTTAAAACAACGTCTTACATTGTAGAGAGAAGGAAAAACAGCAAAACTATGTCATTTTTTGCTTTTCAAAGTGTTCTTTGGCAGCTTAAGTTATGAACTCTTGGTTTATTCAGTTAGAATGTCCAAGGATATTTCTCAGTAACACAGCTTTCTAAATGTGAAAAAAGCTTCTTATCTTTTTTAACTGTCCTGCACCATACACACATTTGTAACTAGAAAAGACTAAGTGCACAGGAAAGTACATTCAAAAGAAATGTGTATTTCTTTTGTAGAAAGGAGATATCATTGAATGGATGATTGCATGAGTTTTAGACGGAAAATATTGAAGTTCGATATTCCGGACTGTGTGTCTTCCCCAATTTGACTCCTTCATGTGCAGAGGTTTTGCATACAAAAATGAACAAAGCTGGCTTACCTGAAAAGCTAGGACTTCTCAACTAATAATTGTAATATAAATTTAATGCTAGTAGAAACTATAATGGAACAAGCAAGTATAGAATGCCAATAAGAGTATGTGTTCACGTCCCTTGAATGAAGACTAGTGGAAGTTTGTCCTGCCAATAGATTTACCCCTAAAAGGAAACAGTTCACAGAATCCAAAAAATAGCCATGCACAAGCCCAAGCCCAATTGCACATATCTCTGCCTGACAGTGATGAACCTTTTATGAGATAGTTTAAATTACATCTTTGAGACATTTCCTAAAAAGGAAGAGATAGAATTGTCCACAGCAGATTAAAAGATGTGTTAAGAAACAATGAACAAACAATCCAAAATTGGACTCTGTGATATTTAAATTTATTTCTACTTAGCACAAATCTGAATATCAAAACAGCAAGTCAAGTTCAGCATCAATTTATACTTTCCCTGACTTCCTAGACTTTTGTGTGGGCTATAACACAGTACACAATTTGCCTGACTTTCTAATGAAATGCAATTTGGAAATCTCAGTATGGATTCACATATGTATGGGATCCTGAAGTACTTTTGGAAACCTTGGCTTGTTTCAGTCAGAGTGAAAATAAGCAGCTAGACAGCAAAGAGAGACCTTTCTAGAATGCCTGTACTCTCCCAAAGCAGAAAAGGGTGTAGTATAAAAGGAGTTTTTTTTACACATTAGAGAATCTATACAGGATTCTGTTCTTTGGGAACAAAATCAGGATTTTCTGTTCCCAAAGACATGAAAGCTCTTAAAAACGCTAAAGCATTAGCCATGTTGGTTTATTTGTATGAGTGTGCATATTTATGCCTTAAAATGCATATAATGTTATAGATTAGGTTTTCTTCTATATCAGAAAAAGCTTCATTATCCAGTGGGTCAGCCACTAACTCATGATCTTTTCTCAGATCCAATGTGCCAAGGGCTGAATGGTTATAATGTAACATAGTAAGGAAGCTTTCAGAAGGCACCTTGCAAATCCAAGTTAACAGTGGAGAGGGGACATTTTAAAAATCCATATTCCATTTTTAGAACTACAGGAGGAGCCCCACAAAAGGAAGTGTGTCGTTTCACAGAAAACAAGGCACAGTGGGCACACTTCCACATTTCACAAGGTGTATGGTTGTAGAGGCAAAACCTACAATTCCAGCAGGGGAGAGCTTTAGTACTGTGCATAAAGTGGTGTGCACTTGGGCTTCTGTCTATGGGGTATGCCCTGGCAACATCCTGTTTGAGATGAGAGCAGACATTCCTTTTCCATTGCTCAGTTTTCAGTAGAAGAAACTGAACATAGGTGGCAGAGGGGTGCTGGGCATGCTTTAGCTTTGTTGTGATGCTGTTCCACTGAGGGCTCTTAGCTTCCATGTGCACTGTCTCCATTGCTCAATGCCAACATAATCTGAACAAATTTCTAAATTAAGTGGAAAAGCCTACAGGGTTTTAAGTTGGTTAAAGGCACCGAGACTTCATTAGCAATGCCACAGTCTCCTACAGGTTATGGGACAGCTCTGTCAGAGCCAATGCTTTGTTGCATGAAGTGCAAAGTAATTCCCTTTCTGTATGATTGTCTCTCATCTTGATGAAACGACTTGGTGAAAACAATGCCACCCCCCATGCAAACTACTTACAGTTTCCCCGTTTTCATTAAATAACTGTAGGAAAGGAAAATATCTTCTGGTTACGCCCACATCAGGGAGCAATCCACAATATTGACAAGATAAATATTTTTCATTATATAGTAGTAATTAAGGATGTCTGTTTCTCTTGCTGGCTTGCTTTAGGAATAATGTCAGACACTCTGTGGTTCCAGGATAGTTTCAGATTACAAATACCATTAGGGTAGAGTGTCCCATGCCTCACTTAGATCGACTTAACCAGAGAGACATTTCATGGTGGTCTGATTACACCTGTTCACACTTAACTGACTGCACAAATTTGACCTCTGCTAAGGTGTCATGGTGCAGTGAATAACCCCTCTGTTGCTGGCCATGTGTTGTATTATTTCTTGGACTGTGATGACAGCCAGGTTATTCGAACTGCTCTCCAGACATAGGATGAGATAGTCCTTGTTCCCCACCACAGTTCCAAAAAGACAAACAATAATAGTCAAACAAGTGTGTTAAATGCCTTGCTTGTAGTTCCTGATTAGATTTCCTGAAGACATCACTATCTTATTTTGCCCTCTTTTCCAAGTTATGTACTCATATTGCCTTATGGTTGATTATTGTTCAAACTGAGAGCAAAGCCTAGATTTTTTCCTTTGAATGATACAGCTTTTCATGGGAGTTTGGAGAAAATATGAATTTAAGGTGTTTATCACTGAAATCTTATACAGTCTGTTGAACATAGGTATTTATAATACCATGTTGTGTCTAGTCTAGTAAAGGACTACAGTTCCATATAACAGTACTCCTTAGATACCCCAGCTAATGCTCTTAGGCTAAGCTTGCCCTCCAAACATTTAACCTACAAATTTTTTTCACCTAATTTGACAGAATTTCACACAGTTAGAAGCACAGTGTTATCCTTCTTATTCTAGTGATGTCAGTCTCAGCCATGAAGAGATTAATTTGCCCAAGTTCATGGCACAGACCAAGTCTGTGCTGGAGCCAAGAGAGCCTAGAAGTTCAGGTTAATGCTATAGTCAGAGAAATCCTCCTCTTTCCCTTTGTTCTTTCATTAGCCTGGTTGTCTGCCCTGCAGTGCCAGGGGAAACTCCCTGCACTGTGCCAGTGCAGGCACAACTATCAGTGCTGGAAACAACATTACTTTCAGCATGAGAAGTAGTATTCCTCAGTGTCCACCTCTTTAGTGTGGCTGGGACCTCCACAACTCTGCCACAGAGTATAGGGCTCACTATGGAACCCCAGTTAAAATTTAGCATATTTGAGGCTTACATTCAAAAGTAATTTCATACATCAAATGCAGCAAAAGCTCTTGCAACCCTGTGGATGCAGAAGGTTAACCTTTACAGTTGGTTTGTTAATTTGCTGTCTCCATCCGCATTTTTCTAGTGCGAGCAGTTTGGCTGACATAACAAGTGATGGAAAACTTTCCCGAATTTAGAAAATATTTGATGATTAAACATAAATACATGAAGCATGAACTGCAGATATGTGCATCTGTCAGGAGAGGAAATAGAAATATTATAATTAAGTATATTCCCACAATTTTTCCACCAGATGAAATTTACTAGAAATTAAGATGGAGAAAAAGTTAATATATCCCCTGAAATTCTTCTGTACTGCAGCACAATGCTTCAGCAAAAAGGAATAGGTGGAAGCCCTGAGAGACAGAGCCAACATGCTACAGTATCACTCCAAAGTTGGAAGTATTGGCTGGCACTCTGTTTCCTACAAATAGAATAAATATTAGAAAACAAATAAGCAATTGAGTTATTACATTATAAAATAGATGTTGGGGATATCTGGTTGGGAGTCCAAGCATTTTAAAGGATTTCTTTTGATTCTGATACTGCCTTTAGACAGGTTTGTAAGGAGCCTGGCATAAATGTTTTCAGTTAAGGCATTTTTTTCTTCCAGTTGTCTAAACAGAGTGGCAATGAGCATGAGTTTTATAATCTTATTCTTAATGCACATTTTTCTTTTTAAGTGTGCACCGTATCTGTAGGCAGTTAATGAGTAACCTAGAGCTTATCCTATGCTATAATAGAGAATGCATTTTTAGTCCATGTGCATCACAACCTATTGGGGATTTGAAGATTTGAAGCCTTTGTAGTGCAGAGACCACGAGATGGTCAAATTCTGGATCTTGAGAGGAGGGAGACAGGCAGAAGCAAGATCACAACCCTAGGCTTCAGAAAAGCAGACTCTAGCCTGTCAGGGATATGCTCAGAAGAAACCCGGGGGATACAGTTTAGGAGAGGGATCCAGGAGAGATGTTTTATTTTCAAGGGCCATCTCCTCCAAGCTCAAGAAAGGTTCACTTCACTCAAGAGAGTGAATCTTGAAGGACTTGTCATGGTTCTTCTTGGGTCTAGATCCTCAGGATATGTGTTTGTCACAATAGATGGCATTATTCTTCGCATTCCTAGTGATGGGCCCATTCCTCGATGTCTCCTCCTGCGAGTCCCTGTGTATCAGTCTGACTCCAGCTGATATGCCAACAGATAGCCCCTGAGGACCAAACGATGGTGAGTAGTTTCCACCATGGCTGGCTGTGGCTCTGGGTTGGGTTTGGGCCTCACTTGCTTTTCTTAGGTCAGCAGCTGAGCTGACAATATATATGGAGAAGCCTGGCAAAAAAAGCAAGGAAAGGCCCAGGTCCACTGGCCTTTCACAAGTGCATGAGACCATCTTAGAATGTAATGTGACAATATCTGGGGAATATCTGGGGACTGTGACCTCAAAGCACCTTAAGCTGAAAGGAGGCCACAAGGACTGGTGAAAAACCCACTTGGCTTAGTGTTGACATATGGTCTCTAACTTGGTGTGAATTTTACCTTTGTAATATGTGGATGCAACTTTATTCTTGAGTAGTATTATCATCCAGCACTTTGTCTGTTAAAACTGCAGCATTTTTTAGTAGGGCAGTTAAGTGCCCTGGAATAGCAATGGCAATTTGCTAAGTGAGTGAAAGGCTCAAAAGACTTTTCTTTGACTGATGGTTCCATCCTACACAGCAAACAGGGAATGGCCCAAGGCTCTTTCATTTGCACTGAACCAAAATCTAATTGTGTTAGATGGCTTTTGTGACTACTTATGACTCACTGAAGATAAAATTAAACTTCATCTCCAGATCAAAAGGATTACCCACAAAATTCTGCCAGCGGTTGTCGGAGTTATTAGGTCGGATCCCACTCCATCCACTGCCTCAGGAGGCCTATTTCATCTCAGACCAGGGCCTTCAGTCCCTGCTTCACTTATGTCTGGTCTCCACCCCTATCATGGCTCATGGGCAGGATGTTCTAACAGAATAAGGGTTCCTAAATTTGTAATTGTCTTAAGAAGCAAAGGAAACAGCACACACTAGAAGCTACACATCCACAAACCAGAAGTTTCTCTGAGCACAAGCTAGAAATATCTTAGGCAATGAGAAAGATAAATAGCTTGAACAATGTGTAGGGTCATACTACAAGATACCCATGAAAAAGAACATTCTCTCTGCTGTTAATATTCTGGGAAATTTATTTCCCTCTGGGAATACCATGGTATAAATCTGAATCTGTGATTTTATTGGAGCAATGTTAATTTATACTAGGAGACAATCTGTTTTATAACTGTTATAGGCTGAAAATAACTTAAAATATTCAAAAGTAAACAGAAAGCATTAGGTACTTCCTTGATTTTCTAGCACTTGTAAAATGCTAATTAGAGAGAAGCAGTTAGTGATGGATCCAGCCTTCATTTGGAGTCAGGAAACCTTTTTGAAAAAAACACATAAAATGAAAGTGTTATAGGAAACAGATGTATTGCTGTACTTTGTGTTCATAGGGAAAAGCAAATGGATGCAAGCAGACCAGCTGGGTCACTAACTTATTTAATTTACAATAACTGTTTCTGTCTCTCCTTGGAATGAAGTCAAGTGTGTCTCAGCTTCTTGCATCATTCAAACTTTATGTGGTCTCACTATGCCAGATCCAGCACCTTCTCTGCTAGGCTTGTGTCTGGGTTATTTACATTAGACATCTCAAACAGCTGCTTCTGATTCTGGTCATGAATGACACCTTCAAAAAGGCAGCTACCCAAACTGTCTCTTCTCTCACTAATTTTAGCAAGAAGGAAAAAAATTTGAGCTGATATCTCCCATGCTTTTCTGAAACTTGGCCTCAGTCTATTCCTGTCATTGAGAATTTCCTACACAAATTAGGTAACATCCTTCAGCTCTAACCTTCTTAACTAGCTTCCTTGTTAACACCAATAAATGCAGAAAGGAAAAAGGACTAAAAAATAAAATCATCCTTAAAGAAGGTTTTATGACTGCCTTTGGATTCACTTTTTTAGATTTTCTTTCCTTGTCTGTCATGTTCACATAATGTACAGTTATTTATACCTATTTGCCAGCAAATCCAGATGGTGCTGTCCTGTATACACTTTGTAAGGGTATGGGTAAACAGGTGAAAGGGAACAGATATCTTCAGTAAACTGAAGTCTCAAAAGCATGATTTCAAGTTCAGGGTTTCTGCTAGCCTCCTTGTCGAGCTGCTTTCCATCCTTCACTTGAGGTCTAGCTTGGAGGCTTGTTTTGCTTCTCAAAGTCGGGATTTGGTCCTTCTTAGAAATGGACAGACATCCATGTGGGGTTGTGCACTTCCCAGCATTTGACCTGCTCTCTGCCTCTCACTGACACCCTCAGCACAATACTGATCACCTCAGGCTGGCTGGGGAACAGGGACAGGAGTTCAAAGGTTCTTGAATTGGATGATTATTGGACTTTCAGGTATATTTTTCTATTGTATTGTGTATAGCTCAGCTTGCAGGATTGTACAGAAGGGAAACTTAGCAAATACTTATGTAGGAAGTAGAGATAGCCTCTGCTTTCTTCTTTTGGCACCTTTGGATTACAGCTCTAGGCCTCCACTGGAACTCTGCAGTTAGACATGATGGAGAAGTGCTTTCAGACATACTAGAAGGCTTGTGAAGCAGCTGTGGAATTTTCTGTGCAGTTGTACAGTTAGCACACTTTTCCCCATGGGCACAGAAAATTGATGCAATACCCAAGGCAATTTGAAGATAACTCTCTCTCTCTCTCTCTCTGTGTGTATATATATATATATATATCCAATTGATGCAATAACCACGAGGCCAACTTGCAGTGGGATATTGGTTTTCAGGAAACTGCTGTGCAACTCCTCCTTGGAAAGTCTAATTTCAGTGAAGAACTTTATCGAGGCTTCAGGAGGGCAGATCTGACAAACTATATTTTGACACATGAGATGCCAGATCAGATTACATAAAGCAGTATTTTACAGAAGACCATGTCAGAAGAGAAGCTGAGCACATTCCAACTTTGCATCTTCTAGGGGTTTACATGTAAGACTGAGCAGTTCTGAACAATTCAGGGATCCAGCTTCTGAGGGAAATAACAAGAAACCTTTAAATAAATAAGAAATCTGCTTTGCCAGTGCAAATGTCCTGTTCTTGACATGAGGAAAGATTCTCCTCCACAACACAGTAGGTTTTTTTGCCTGGAGCAATTGGCTATTATTTTAGTTCAGACCACCCACCCTCATCACAAGACTTAAGGATTTACAAATTTAGAAGAGCAATGACACAGAAAGGATAATACAGACAAAAAAATCCTGCACTAGTGAGATACTTTTCAGCAGTCTAAGCCAGGATATAAAGTATAAAACAGGACAAAGTAAAAATTACATGACTGCAACAGCTGCTAAAAGAATCTGGTTTTGCTTTCTAGAGAATACTTTCTTGGAAAGCCCTACAAGATTATGACTTTTCATTCAGCAAATACTTTTAATGTTCTCATCATGGTATTTGAAGCTGGTTTACACAGAAAATGTCTAATTCCCCATTGCACCCAAATTTCCCCTATGCTAATGAGTGACAGATTTTTCCAGCGAAAGTTTTGGCCTAAATTCTCTTCTAAATTCCCAGGTCCCATAAGAAACATGGCCAAGCAGAGCTTTTAACCTGCTTTCTAAAACAGAAAAAGCACTGCAGTCATCACCATTTTCCTTGGATTACGAATACACTGAAAATTTGATCCAGGCTTACACACAGAGAATATGAAGTTAAAGGCAATTAAACATCATCTTAAAAAATCCCACAATTCTTGGGCATTCTACATCTTATTTCCTCACCTACAGGAATAATATGGGAGACTGTGTATTAATGAGACATGCAGCTACAGTAACAGATGCCTTTAAAAGGGGTAAAGATTGTGTTCCTAAAACATGCTGAAGAAACATTATTATTTGGCATTAATGCCCTAGAAATTTTAAGGATAAATAATATTTATAGTACTAAATAATCCATGACTTACATGTTCTTATAGGAAGACAGGTATAGATATATAGATGTTTAGACAGATACAGATAGGAAAACACAGCTATCTAATGAAGAACTGCCTACAAGACTGTTGGGATTTTACCTAAAGACTTCAGTGAAAGCTACTGGAACTGTGCCACTAACTTCACTGGGCCCAAAGTATTACTCTCCTCTTTACCTTTACTTTAAATCCGTATATATATCCCAGAGGGTCCTATCTGCTTGGAGTTTGCCCTTAAAACCTCTGGAACTAAACTGGAGAAATCAAATGAATTAAGCTAGAATTGATTTGCCTCATAGTCTCAATATTTCTGCAGCTAGTCTGTTTCCTTATAGGAAAAAACAAAAGGTGGTGTTTTGGTGAGGCTGTGTAGTGAATCACAAAGACATAGCAATTTAAAGGGTTTTTTATTGTATTGCACAAGGTATTTATGCAATCCATGTAGGTACTGTATTGAAGGATCCACATTTCGCAAACATTGGCTGTTGCTGCACACATCACTAGCATTGTGAATAACCAGTGCCTTCTTCAAAAATTAAAATAATCAGTTGCAAGTTTAAGCATGTTGTGGAAATAAATGAAGAAAAAAGCAAGGACTATTAATACATATTTCTCTTCAAACACACAAATATACAATTTTCAGAAGAGCACCAATAATGCCAAGCGACTATTTTGATGAGATATTGTATGTGTAGGCTCTGCAGTAAAAAGCCAATATGCACACAGAAAATATATTTCAACTTTTAAAATAATTTAACCACAATATCTTGCATGTGTCACCTGTTTACAACATAACATTTCATATACAATGTCAGGCCCGAGCCTCAACTTGTGTAAATTTGTGCATACTCATTTAAAGCAGCTGAGACTCTGGACCAGGTATTCAAGCTGAAAAAGCCTTCAAACTGTTCACATCTGAATTCTGAGTGGTAGTATAAGACCGAGATTATAGTTATGGTGAAGTTGTAACAGAAATGGTACTATGGAAAATGAAGAAAAACACTATAAAACCCTCAAACACAAGGTTCTAGAAAGAGGCCTACACGTAAAGTGATATTGTAATAATTTATAAAAGTGAATAATTAATATCAGTCTCCTTTCTGACATTAAGAGATTCTCACATATTCAGAAGCCTGTAGAAGTGAACTAACCAAATGCCACAATCAGTATCATCCTCAAACATGGTTTCTCAAGTTTCTGATCATTAATACTGGTACTTAAAAACATTTTATATTTGTTGAAAATTATTATTAAAATTTACCATCCTGATATGAGAATTTAGTGTAATAAAAATCATGAAAAGCAATAGGTAAAAAAATAGTATTTTAAGAATATTTTTAGAAAACCCGTCAAACAACTGCAAATACAGCTGATTTTTAAGCATCTGCTTTTGAACTGTGGTCTTTTGTTTTTTTTTCTTTAAGTGAATCACTTATAAAGAAGCAATGGAGTACCAGTTCTAAGATTTATTCTTGTCCATTACATTGAGGACCTCATCCAAAAGTGAGGGCCCCAAGTCAAGTTGTAATGAGAGAAGAGAGCCTGCAAGATCTGAAAGGGATTCTTCTGACTTAGTCTTTGTCTTGGTTAGTTCACATGACAGCCGACTGTCATCCAATAAATCAACTGTTTGCCAATCAGTGCAGCGTTCAGAAAAGCTCGATGAGTGGCTGTCACTACCGTTAGTAAAATGTGAAGAAGAACCATTCTGCTCCCATATGTCATCTTTGTATGTTTCTTCATCCTCCATCTCTTTACCTTTCTCCTGAAGTTTTTCTTCTATTACTGGCTCACAGCTAAGCCTGGGATTTCTTGATGACCTGATGGATTCTTGCTTTGAATTAAATGTCACTGGTGACAATAAAGGCAATGTAAGGGCTTGAGAACCCCCAATGGCAGGAAGGGAAATAGCATTTTTGAGCACTGGTGATGGAGTTTCTGTAAACATGGATTCAGAAGTGCTGTTTGCCCTTAAGAATTCACTATGGATACCAGACTGGCTAACTCTGGTTTTACCTTCATTTCCAGGCAATAGCTCATAGTTGCCCTGCAAAAATGAGATATCTCCGAAAACATCATGCTGTCCCTCTTTTCCAATGTGTATGGTGTGACGAAAATCTCCAAGTGGGGGACTGATCATATCAGGAGATAAGATATCCCTTAGTTTGAATTTCTTCCCTTTCTTATTGTTAGCAGCTTTCAAGTAGATGGGTGTCTTGGCTGGCATCTTGCTTGTAGTTTCTGAGAGTAGTTATTAAAAAAAAAAGGTGAGGGAAGGAGAAGCCTCTTACAAAGCCAGTTCTTCTCAGGAGACCTTCAGTGTTAGCAATGTTACATTGTCATCTTGAACCACTCTTGCACACAAAGTCTTTTTCTTATACAGAGAACTGTGGAGTATGTGAAGGTAAATGTCTCCCACGTCAGCTCTTGCAAGGTAAAGCGCAAGTTTTGGGGTCAGTTAGCAACCAAATGCCTTGCTACTTCCACAGCTTGAGAAAACCTGCATGGGATAGAAAAATCAGGTTATCACTAATTTATTTTTTATGGTTCATTCAGTCTTGTTTTTACCAAACCCCAAAATTAGGACTGGTACTGACAGTTCCAGCCTGCAGATTAGCTTTATGATGTTGCTTCCCTTCATTAGGCAGGATAAAAGATTCAGATTAACAAGGCTAGCTAACCTTTCTCTGACTTCATAGCTTTTTTTGAAGTCAGAGTTTTTTAGACACAGTTGCTGAGCACAATTCATTTGATAAATATCACCATCTCAATCTTTCTTCTCCTTATTCTGGCATTCAGAATGCTGACCTTTGAGACCACATGCAGAAACACATTTATGACATTCTACAACATTAAGGTTTTCATAAAACCAGAAAGACTGACAGTCATTCAGGAAACCTTTTTGGATATGACATAGGCTCTCTTGAATTAGATAACTGGATAATTAGATTAGTATTCAGATACTTCCAGTTAGTGCTGGAACACTCAGCAAACTGTAACCAATAACATTTCCAATAATTGTGTCCATTTACAAGGATAGTTTTAGGAACTAGAAAAAAGAGCTGGTCCATGTCTTTACAATTTGTTAGGAAAATCGAAACACACATGCCTTAGAGGAGACTGATTCTTGTGACTACATTCTTTAGTCTACATGAATTCTTCATAGCAATTAGTTATAGACTAGCTTATTAATTATGCAGACCATTAGGCCACAGTGATTCAGAGTTGCTCTGTGCAACCAATTGAAACAGTTTTTGCAAACCGTTTTGCATCCTGCTAGAATGGGCTATTTGAAAGGCCTGATAGAGCTAACAAGGGCTAACAGGCTATTAAGTCAACAAGCTATTGAAGAATACTCTTTGTTAATACCTCAATGGTGTATTTCTTCCTTACAGTGCCAGTTCCTAACCCTTGGACAATCTCAGAATAAATGCATTTTTTTTCCTGGACATTTTTATACTTTCTTCTATTAAGTCCATGCACCACAGATCTCCTCTTCTCATCACAATACTCAGCTACAAATCCAACACCCTTTGTCCATCACCACCCTTACTGTGTAAAGGAGATTACAGCTTTTACACAGAAAGACTATTCTATACCATAAGTGGAGGGAAGCTGTCTGTAACAAGGGTTACTTTGGCTGCCTTTCATCCATGCCCTGGCAGGTTTTTTCCTTCACCAAATTAAGCTCAGTACGAATCACCAGGTTTAAAACTTAGCACTGTATGCCTACACACCCAGATTGTCAAGAAGCATTTAGGCATTTTAACAAATCCTTTAACCGCAGTAATTAGTTCCTACAGTGGGGTACTTAACTCTGCGTCACAAGGGGAGCTGCAAGTCTAGCCAGGTCAGTGCTTTGGTTCTTTGATTCCCACCAGGTATCTACTGCACTTCAATAATGTTGAAAAGCCCTTCCCCCTCCAAACATATCAGATATAAACAGATGAAAGTTGAAATATAAAATAAGCTCAGTGTTCAATAATTTATGAGGGCATTTTATACTTTCAAGATCAATTTTGAAAATACAATTGATCACATCAATCAATTAAAAGCACTTCAAAGCTTCCTTCTACACAACAAAATGGTAATTCATTAGGATCTACAGTATAGTAGGAGATTCATGTTCCATTTACTCCACGTCAGTACTGCAAGATAGAAAAATAACTCCTAACTAAGATGCCTACAGGAATTCCTGTTCCACCTGCAACAGGAACTGAATTGATTTGTTAAATCAACCTTGCAATTAAACTCTAAAATTCACTGCACTGTTTCTCCCCGTTTATCATTCTGCCCAAACAACCCATTTAACAAAACAAAATGTCCTCAACTCTACAGAGAAGACTATTATCAAACAAAGATGAATGGTGAGGGTTTTTTTTGTTTATCTAGTGGACTCAGCTCCATCTCACTTCCCAGAAATAACTGGTCAAATTCTCTCTAATTTCTCAGTCTTTCAGGTATTTTAATTTGAATGAATGGCAATGTAATGACAATGTGGCTCAAAGTCACACTTTTTGGTCACTAGTTTAAAAAGGAAAGACAAATTCATTCAAAGCTTTCATGGATTCCACCAGTTAGGATGTGTATAGAAAACCATTATCACCAAACTCCACGGGGAAGTTTAAAAAAACCCTGAAGGACACAATGAAACATCTGAACATCAGGAAATACTAAAAAGAAAATGTAAAATAACTTTTAGTATAAACAGGCCGTTTTGACACATGGGAAAAGCACTGTATTTTATTTAGCTCATAGCTCGGGGAGGGGGGGAAAAATACAAAAACTCTGAAAGCAGCACAAACTTTTGGACTTCCAGATCTCCTTTAGTTCTTGCACTACGAGAGAGCCCCAGTAAGGGGCAGTGTAAAACCATACTACCTGAGAGGATGCTGCAAGAGACTCCACTATCAAGAATTATAAGCCCTCTCTATAAAGCAGTCCCTTTAATTGTGAAGGCCTTGCCTTCCTTTTGGCCAGTGCAAGAGGCTTTACACTTGAAGAGAAGAAATTTCACAATTACATGCTTAGTGCAAGCACCATTTGCTCTGCTGAAAGCAAAGGCTACTCTTACTGCAGATTTCAGTACCAACAGCACTGGAAATCTGCAAAGTACATCTTTCAGAGAAAAGAAAAGGGCTCCCTTCTCAATGGACAGGCCTTCCACAACATAACAGCTTCTATAACAGCATAACATATAACATAACAGCAACTATATTTGGTTTCTGCATACCTATCCTCTTTGTCAGCTACTGCCTAAAGGAGTACAGATTTTAAGCTACTTCAAACAAATAAATCTGGAAGTATTCACTAAGCCTAAAATACTATTTTTATTCATAGTTAATTTACAATTAAATAAGGAAGAACCCATATCAATATATAACATATAGCATATATACATACACACACACATTTATATACATATATAGAGTAGTTCTTTTAGTAAGAAAAAAAAATACAAATCAAACGTTGGCAAATGAAGAAAAGCCTAACGACACTAAGCCTTCAGCTCAAATCCTAGAAAACTAAAAAATTAGCCCACAAAATTTTCACAAGAACCTTAACACACTCCCTGCACTCAACAGAATTTAACAGAATCCCAAGTGCACATGGACTAAGAGAAGAGACACAACACGCTACAATCTTGATATCAGGCCACACAATAAATTTCGCCTTGTCTTAAAATGAGACCTTTTTCTGATCTTACTGCTAAAAGAGTCTCTGTTTTGACTAATTTCAGCTCAGTAACTAAGTGACTGTATAGCCAAATTTGAAGGCTGAATGAGAATTACCAGAAAACCAGAAGTCTACAATCCTGGACTGCCACCCTACAGTGGAAAACCTTAATTTAAGGAAAAAAACAACATGAAAGGGTTTTTATTGCAGTTGAAAAGATATCCTTCTCCTAACAAGATCCAAGCATGAGCCAAACCAGAGAAATTTCAGCCTAGTGAAAATTAAAGTTTTAGTTTGGATGTAGCACTTTCTCATTTTCATTCCTATCACTTCACACTCTCATATAAGTGTTTTGCTTGGTAACAAAGACTAATATTTTTAGAGGTACTTCTCAATCCGCCTTCTGTCCACTCAGCAATCATCACCTTCCACACAGCTCAAAGTTTTCCATGGATGCCTTAGGTTATTCCACGGTCCATTTTAAAAGGACAGACTATCAGCAAATATCTCAACAGCTAAGCTTGCAAAGCCAGAGACAAATAAGGGTCAAGGTGCAAACTTTTATTTGTGCACATATCCCAAGAGACCTAGATCCTTAAGCAAAGAAATTATAGGAAGAAAACCACATTTCCACAGAGCAAAGCCAGAAGCAACTGAGTGTGCTGGGAAGCCTATGGGCTTTCTACATGGCAACCCCTTGCAAAGGCTCTGCCTTACACATCACGGACTAGAAGCATGTAAAATTCAGAGAAAGGCCTTTCCAAAGCATAATTTCAAACATCGTTGAATTACCTTGTGGAGCCAGTCAGTAAGAGAAAACTGAGTCTGTACATTAGCTAAATATCCAAATAAAAACACAGTAACATAGCAAAAGACAGACACAAACTACACAACAAGCAGCTGCAACTTTTCTACATGATGAAGTATCTGCAAGCATAGAAGAATTAGGCTTTAGGGCTTCATTTTAGGTTTTAGCTACCAGTAGCTTTCAGCAGTACAAATAAACTGTTAAGAACATCCTTGTCAATGCTGTTACTTTCACTATGTCTGAAACACTATCAAGTGTAAAACACATTTTTACTGGTTTTATAACAGGGGCCTGAAGTCACAATTCCTAAATGCTAGTAAAACCAACTCCCAGCTGCCCAAGTCCTCAGGTACGAGAAAAGCATCAGATGATGCACCCCAGAGCTTACCTCTCGTGTTCCTGGGGACTTAAGTGTCCTTATCAACCATCAGACTCTGAAGACAAGAGGCCACCAGTCTGTCCACTTCTACACCAGGCCACCAGCTCTCCGCTTATAAAGCCACCACCTTCTAAGTAGCTTTAACCACATCAGGTGCTAACTCTTCTCCCTCCAGATTGTTTATTTAAATTTACATTGTTTATAAGAGGCACAGCCTTTGAATTCATCTGTATTAAAGTCAATTTTCCTTGATCAGGTTAGAAGTCCTTGTCTCCTTTGCTTCTCTTTTCATCAAAGAATTGGCACCTTCCTGATTAAAGTTACAGATTTAATTACTTTATAAAAACAATCAGGCTAAATGCACTTCAGTTCAACTAATTTTCTCCACTCAACTGACTCTCCAAGATCAAATCTAACTTATTTCACTGTGTTATCATATACACTTTTTAGAAAATGAAGGAAAAAAGCATCCCAAATTATTCCCACAGCTACAGAAGCACAGGTCAAGAGAGGTATGGTTAATTAATTAATTAATTAACCATAATTTCTGCATTGTACCGAAAAGACAGAGATGCCACGTACTAGCTGTGAAGGTGTTTGTCCCTTCTCTTAAAATTCCCCATACATGCAGATTACATACATTAATTTACTTTACAGACATCAGTTATGCACCTAAAGTCTTCCCTGTTCCAATCTGGGTCCTAATTAATACAATTAATTATTTTATCTATTCTGGCTGTGCAGAAATATTTTTTTAGAAAGGTTAAAAAATCACACAAGGATAAATTTTAATTTCTGTTGCTATAAACCACCTTCTTCCACAAAAATCAAAGATAAATAGTATACTAGCTGTGAGTTGTCCACCTGAAGAAGTTTTAATTGTCACTAAGTGTAAGTACAGAGAGGGACAGGCTGCACAGTGTCTTTCTCTCCAGGTATCTTCCATTTCTTCAGCACCCTCCTTTTTTTTTCTCCCCCTCCTTAAAACCTAGGTTCACAAACAAAGAAAACACAAGTTCTTGAAATGATTTTTAATTGTTGAGTACTTTAAATCTTGCCACCCTGCCTTAGCACCCTTTCAAACAGATTGAGCTGCAGTAAATTATGTTGATTAGGGAACAGTTTCAATTAATTTCAAACCATTAAAGTACTTATGTTTTATATTGAAATGAAGAAAATAATCTATATTAGAGTTTTTAGTTTAACTTGTAAGAAAAAGAAACAAAGGAGAGCAAACTTGGTTTGCGGGGAAAAAAAAAAAAAAAGAAAGAGGTCTAATTTGAGCAACTAGCCAGAGTCTCCAGTTATTATTTTGTTCTTTATCAGTCTGAAATTACAAATGCTCCTTATCAATAGAAACCTTCATCCTTGTTAAGGTACTAGAACACTAACCAAGTTGTTTCTCAGTTATCCTTTTTGATTGAAGTGAACAAGGGGAATTCCTCATGTGGTGATAGTGGGGGAATAATTTTAAGCCTTCGGATGTCTCTCCCTCTCTTTTGAGCCACTTCCAATTTTTCAACATCATTTTCCAAGCAGATCGGAATTAGTGACAATATTTCAATATGATTCTCCCTAACAGCATATATAAAGATAAAAATCACTTTTTTCTTCCCATCATCAGTGCCTTGTTTATAAACAAGATCAGGATTCTGCTCTTATTCTCACCATTTTACAACAGGAATCTTCCTGTATTTACAGGGTGGAATCATATTACAAACCATTTAAGAATTCTTGCGCTGGTATAACAAAAACAAATTCTCCAAGCAGAATAAACTGTACTGGAAAAAGTAGAATTTGTTATCAGTGCCTTTTAGTGGCTCCAGAGTGGGCATCTCCATTTTATTTTTTTGGGGATCAACATACACATATATTCATTAAATCAACAAACTTTGGCAGCACAGCCAGTGGTGGTGCTTGTATTACACGATTTGTCCAGTTAGACTCTACTCCTTGGGAGGAGGGAAGCGCTAAAAATCTTTCCAAATTATCATTCTCCAGCAGATAAACTGGATTTGTATTCTATAGGATAAAAAGAGATGCCATACCCTCAAAAAGAGAGAGAAACATTTTATTTCAATGTGCTGAAGCTGTGAATCAATAAATCAGTTGAGCTTTCTCCATCTCCCTCACCAATATACTTTCTCACCGATGTCCATCACCTGTAAACTTGCACAACAATTTTGTACTTATTTGCAAGATGCTCATAAAAATACTATGCAGCCCATACTGTACAAATAGATCCCTGCATTGTTTCAGTAGAAATACATCCCTTTTTGATGCTGATTTATTTCTGACATTTACTCTGAGATTCTAAATGTTTTTAATACATGCTTTGTTAACACTGTAGAGCACTAACATTTTAAAAATCTGCTTGTGATGCAATATGAAATTAAATGTTTTGCACAGTCTGTTTTTGCAACTGTGCTTATGACCACTCATTACAATCTCAAATAATTCCCTCTTTTTTATCAAGCAATTTTTTTCACCTTTCAACAGGTTTGAATCACAGCTTGCTTTGAGCTTTGAAAAATTAGCATCTTTTCTAGAACAATAAAAACCTTCCTTTCTTTTCTCCTCCAGAGACAAGGATTTAAAAACCTTCCTTTCTTTTCTCCTCCAGAGACAAGGATTTAACGAGCTCACTGTATTCTGCTGTTCAGCTCCATGGACTGAAACATGTCCCTCTTTATTACCATCTCCTTAGCTTTGCTGGCTGGTACATTCATATATACAGATTTAATACCATATAGTTAATTGGATTCCAAAAACTGGGAAAACGCAAGCCCATGCAGATTTAGGCAGAGGTACAGGTCAGTACAAGGTGCAGGATGTTAACTAATGCAGCCAGCCAAGGTGAGGTTATGCTACGTCACACAGGCTGTGCGCTGAATCACAGTCACACATCTCCTCCTACAAAGTCACACACCACATGAGCAAATAGCTGGCAACCATAAACCCATAAGCCACAAATGAACAAGCTTAAAAACTTGTCCATCAGTTCTCTTCAGCCCTAGGGAAAAACATGAAATTGGACAAAAAAATAATCCCTACAACCTGAGCTGATGATGTGCCACCTAAAAGCTTGGCAAACTTTGGTTGAAATCTCAACTGCCCCTTTTGATGTCAGCCAGCACGCAGATCAGTTACAGTGGATTATGAATCCACACTCCACGCTCCGAGCAGGTTAGCATAGATGGCTGTGGTGGCCATCATGGTGGCCTATTAACCAAAGGACCATGAGGGTCCTATAGAAAGGACCTTAAGAGGCACTCCGGGTTAGGGTGACAAAAAGAGGCCTCTCCCAGGGACCTTTGCTGTACTATGTAAATGTACCCCAGTTCTGCTTCCCTGGTTGGCCCATTGGCCTCCCTGCCCCTTTCCACCATACATGTCCCAGCCCCAGAATGTTCTGCCTCCCCTGCTCCCTCATTGGCCCTCATTCCTCAGCCACTCCCTCACTATTTCCCCATTGGCTCCCATGTCCTGGCCCCGCCTGTGCACCACCCTCATTCCCTCAGATTGGTCCCTGCTGCTCTCTCTATGCCCCTACCGACCCAGTTTATAAACCTGGACGCTCCCATTGTTCTTCCTCTTTGTCCATGAACCCCTTCACGCACGTGGCTGCAATAAACATCTCTGTGGAACCCCACAAGAAGACCTTTCCCAGCTCTTTACCATCAACATCACTTGGAGCTCCCCAGTGTGTGTTGTGTGTGTGGCACCCACCAAGCAGCTTTAGTTGGAGGTGCTTTTGGAAGGTTGCAGCTCCTAGCACCCGCCACCACAACAGATGGCTTTCTGTTTAGACACAGAGGGTGCAGTTCCTCAGCCCCACTCTGTTCTCAAAGCCGGTTTAAGAAGTTCCCACCTTGGATTCCTCACTCCTCATTGCTGGTTCCTGGTTCTGCACCACAGTTCCCTGTACACTCCGCAGGCAGATGGACCTACAAGCCACACTTCAAACTGTTCACAGCCGCAGTTCTCTCCACTGACTCATTTTACAGGACAGGCTTAGCAACAGCTGCAGCTGCCCGATGGCAACACTTCAAGAGAGTTCAAGCCCAATATAACTTGCTGTCAGAAAGGCATTCTCTCCTTCCCCCCTACTGTGTGCACACACTTGACCCCTTACAGGCCAGTTCAGCACACAAGAAGGTGAAAACTAACTAGGAAAGGAGTGTAAAATCACAAGGCTTGGAGCGAGACTGCTACTCTCAGCTGTAAAAAGTCACTTGAATAACTAAGCTGTCTCTTGAGATATCTCTTAGAAAGCAGGGAGTTCTGGCAGAAGGGATGGGCAATCCTTAACCAACTCTTCTGCAAGGAAACATGTCCATGGAATTACATCCTGACTTTATGCACTTATGATGCAAAATGGCTTTGTAGCTCCACTTGTTTCTGCCTTAGGGTTCCCAAGACTGCTGTCATACTGAAATTAAGGTTTTCGAACTATAGTTAAGTTATTAATATTATTTTTGGAAAGGACTCTTAGCTTAAAATTTCCTTAAATGCTAGCTGCTGACAGAAGACAATCCAAAATACAAGGATCCTGCAAGGTTTCAGTAAAAGAAAAAAACCAACCACCAAATGCACAAACCCCTACCCTGAACTCCTGACCTCCAATTCTCAAATATGCTTCATCTTTTAAGTCAAATACTCCTTATCATCTCCTTGAAACACACAAGTGACATAGGCATATCATAATCACCAGTTCCATTATTCAATTCTCAGAGTATTTCACTTTAAATAAGTATTGACCATCTCTAAGTGGCTGATAAACTAGTTTTAAAACAAACTTGAAAGCCAGAGCCTTCTATATGCAGAGGCTAACAATGAGGTAGAGATATAAAGTTACAGAAAAATCTGAAGCTGCACTGCACTTTTTTTATTACATAAAAGAAGAATGTATATTCTGCTCCGTTACAGTTCTGCCTCTTTCAGAGAGTTGAACAGTCATCAAGATGAGGTTCAAGTTGATGGGGTTGGAGTAGGTGGAAGAAAGAAAATGCTTCAATAGATTAAAAAAATCCTCACTGAATTACTTTTTGGTCCAATTCATGCCCTCTTTAAGGAATGGGACTGAAATCACAGAGTAAACAGGGCTTGTAAAGTTTTGTTATCTATATTCAATTTAACGTATATTGTTAGTACAGTAACAAGCCCATGTCAGCTAAAGTAACTGGTTTATCACCAGAAACAAAAGCGAAAAAAACAGAAATTACATCCACTGTGAGTTTATGCTCTACTTCTAACAAAACAACTCTACTGTTTGAAGGCACTATTAGAACAGATGTAAGAATCTGGAAGAGTAAGTGACAACTGGAAAACGTCATATTCTGGCACTGCTCTGCAGCATGCCAGTGACACCTGCAACATGCCCCAGCTGACAGGGATGCCCCACACTGGACAGCAGTGCAGGGGTCCTCACTCCCTCCCGAGACATTTGGTTCTGTCAGTTTGATTTGCTTGTTTTCAATTGATCAAACTTATTTTTTTCTGGAATATATCAAGTAGTATCAGGGTGCATTCCCTCTTTGTGCCAATAGCCATACTTCAAATACTGCCCTTAAAACCTGGCAGAGTGAATGAGTTTAATTTGGAAGGTATTAATACACTCAGCACTTGTACAGAGGTGTACTGTCTGAATATTCAGAGTGCACAGTAGCAATTCAGTGCTAAAGCTAAGTTACTGATTAGCAGCTGATATATCTTTCAAACTCTAAATCCCACATATTTAATTAAACTGTCCCAAATACTGTTGTCTCAAATCCCACTAAAGCCACCTTCTCAACATCCAGAGTTTACTTCAGCCAGCACTCAGCACATATCTTCCCATGACTGTAGCCATATTTCAAAAGATAAGTACAGATCTAAGACAAAGCTTAAGCCAAATGGTGAATGAGATGACAGCCCATGCATAAGGAAGACTGGACTTGGAGCTTGCATGTGCAGGTAACATGACAAGAGTAAGCAAATGGGCCAGGGAAGGGTGTTGTATCCAGTGAAGCAGAGTACTGCAAGTCAAGTCCTGCCTTTGCAAATTTCTGGAAAAGCATTTTGCAGACATTCGTTTTCTCTCTGCACTCTGCAGGGGCTCCTGCTTAGAGCTTTGCCTCGAGACTGCAAGGGAACATTAAGGTCCTCTCTGCTCAAAGGTCAATATTTCAAAGTGCTCCAAAATGGACATTTTGTTTTCCGAAGTAGTGTCAAGGGAAGGCATACTGGCGGCAAAAAGAAAACTTCTAGTGGGCAGTCACATTAGGGTAATGTAATCATGACTCATGCTCCTCACCCATTTCCTGACTAGGGCTGTGCATGATCAAAAGAAACCCAACCACAGCAATGCTGCCGCTCGTTAATGTTAGCTGGCCTGAAAGGATTACCAACTACCAGAAAACGAACTCATTGCCGAGTATCCTATTTAAAGCCTGACATAAATCGACACTGACAAACACAGTGGCGTAACACCAACCAAAACAACAATTTGCCTTTGTCGAGAGAAACAAGTTACAACTTTTTATGGTGAGTTCTACCCGAACAAATCCTCTCACACACCTTTAAAACACTGTAAATCCTTGGGCGGATGCCTAGGGAGAGGGACGGAATATCTAGTTGCTAGTTAGTATCTAGAGGAACGCAAGATACAAGCACCTTTTGAAGAGGATCACACCTCACTCAGACTGCCGTAAAACAACTACCTCCTCCCCAAAAAGGCTGTAAAACAACACACAAATGGGCCAAAGCACGAGTTGGGTTTAAGTGGCTCTCACCTTATAAGAAAAGCACTGCATGAGGCAAGTTCTGTCTCAGTGTTCTGTCCTGCTGGGCAGCCCGAGTGAAGCATGCGCTTAATGATGCAAATTGCTCTTCATTTGTATAAAGACTTCTTCAGCAGAAAACAGATTTCAGATCCTTGTTGGGACCTCGCTCACATTTAATTTGTTCCAAAACCCACATTAATGAAAACCCCCAAATTAATCAGATATTTCAACAGAAACTAGGCTAGACATTAGGTAACAGATGCCAACACCCAGATGCACCTCTCTGTAGCCCTCGCAGTCCAGATAGAATCAGAGACTCATTTAGGTTGAAAAAGACCTTTAAGATAATCAAGTCAACAAGACAACTCCTTTCCCTCCCTCCCTCCTACCTCAGAAGCAGAGGCAGGAGCCTACATTTACAGGTCCCTTTCACTCCTTTACAAAAGCTGAGTAACTGCTGAGTAAATGCTCCTCACCACCAGTTACTGTGTTCCTTGTGGTACTTCCACCAAGGGAGATCAAAGGGGAGAGAGATTCTGGAGCTGACCATTAAATATATAATCCATTGTCAAAACCACTGTGCATAGATTTAAGACTGATCAGCAGTGGCATTCCACTCTCAGGATACTGAGGAGATATATACCAGGTGTTTGACAGCCCAATTCAACCCAAATTTAACAACCATCTGTCTTTTTTAGTAATGCCTAAGCTCACCGTTTAGTAATCTCACCTTTTTGCCCCTCACATTATGCAGAGTACTGGGGGAGGACAGGTGGGAGAAGCAAAGTGTTGCACAAGGCCAAAGTTGTGTTTAGGCCTGACTAAACCAACACCAGCTAAGTGTACTGAGCCTATACTTTATCCAGGTTGCAGTAATTCCTTCAGAGTTGAGAGAAGCTGGTTCTGAAACAGAGCACACGTGCACCAAGGCTTTACATTTCATTGTGACACTTGGAGCTGGACTGTTAAGCTCTGTTTGCCTTGTTTATACAACTCTAGCAGCACAGAAATGAGGTGCCACAATCCCTTCAGGCATGGATGCACCTCGGTATTGACCAAGAATGAGCTGTTACCACATTCTGCAAGTCCTCCATAAACCAATTCACACAACTGGTATGGAAAGCAGTGGTGTGTAGGCAGAAAAAAAAAAAAAAAAGAACATAATTCTGGGACCTACTTTTCTGTGTGAAGGGCATATTTATTTACTTAATCCTCTAATAAGTAGGTAAGATGAAATTCTACCTTTACTTCAGGCTATTTAAAGCAAATTTCTGATGGTTCTTCCAAGCTCCAGGGAGCCAAAATTCAAATCATGGGAGGAGCACTACATTGCTTAGTGTGGTTTACCATCCTTCAAAAATGTAAGAAAAATGACATGTTGTAGAGCCCAGGGCACACACCTACAGCACCAACAAAAACTTCTGTTGGGGGGGAGGGGAAATCAAGGAAAATAAAACATAACAACAAAACAAACACCACAACACCAGCACAGATAACAAAACCAATGTAAAGATGGTCAGAAACCAAGCCACCTTAGTAAGTGGTCAAGTATTCCTGATATTTTTGCAGGCAAAGAAAGAGAAACTGAGGTAATTTCCTTGTCCTGAGTGCAAATCCAAATCATATCCAGCAAAAAGACCCACAAGATGTACTGTAACAATGCATCAGGATTAATTTAAGGCACAATGTGGGGCTGTCTTCTCTTGTCTGTACAGTTCTTTTAATGGAAATAGTCTCTGTAGAAACACAGGCAAGGAACACACTTTAACTCCCTGAAATACACAAGATCAGAGACAGTATACCCAAGAAATTTAAGAGGGAACTTGCATCCGAGTAGGGCATCAGCATCTCAGCATTGCTGCTTCAGTACTGGACCAGAAGAAATTAATGGATAATGTAGGGCCTGTTCCACAGATTCTCTGGATTTAGCTCCCTTGAGAAGGAATAGAAATACCATAACCAAAACACTCTGAAACACAGTCTCAGGAAAAGTCATGTATGGTAAGTTCTAAAAGGAAAATATTACCTAAGTGGCATTCCTTCTGTCCCTCTGTACATGGATGCTACCTGGATTCACCAGAGGTATGCTCCTTCTGGCTGCAGAAGCAGAGGGCAGCATGCCTGGGCCTCTTCCTTGGAGCCCAAGGAAATCCTTACTGGAGGAAAGTATTATATAGTTCACTGACAGCTACAAAGACCAATGTTAAAAGCAGTTCAGCAACACTCCTATTGCTATAGTCACAAGCTTCTTAAGCCACATCCTTGAGGAAGAGGGGATTTTGTGGTTGTTTTGTTTGTTCTCTCAAAACACAGCATTAAATAGGGTTCATCCTACAATAATTCAAATTAAATATACATCTTCTTCAACAAAAACCCAGCCACAAATATTGCTGTTCCTGGAAAGACCCATTCACTTGAGAGCACAAAAGTGGGAAGGCAGAGACAATTTAGCGTGGGAAGAGGAAAAAGGTACAAACAACAATGAAAAGAAAAAAAAATCTGCACCTAGTCAGTAAACTAAAACTCTCCAAATGAAACACATTAGGGGCTTGCAGGAGAAAGTTAACTTTTAAGAGTCACCAGGTTCCCAGGTTAATGGCTGCTGATGAAGTTCACATCTCCCAAAGAGAGTGTCTCAGACTGTCTGAAAAAAGGTGGGCAATTTTACTCAGTGTGCCAAGACAAGCTGAAAGAGCATTACATCTTAAACCAAATCTCAATTTTCAAAACAAAAAAACTGTGAATACCTGAAAAATTCAGAGACTGTTAATCTGACTGGCATTTGGACTATTATATTCCCAGTGACTTATTATCCAACAGAGTGCTGTTTTAGAACTTAAGGCTAATATATAATAACACTCCCTTAACACCTCTTGCTAGGCACCTTTCTTATGTAGAAGATACAGAAAATTTTTTCACTTGTTTTTTTCAGACACCAATATATTCTTCTTGAGCTTTCCACTTAAATTCTGTAATTTGCTAGGTACTTGGAAATAGCCATTTGCTCCTGGGTCAAACACTTCGCTGATAGCTTTAAAAACAACTAAGATAACTTTTTGAGTCACTAGTTTACATCTTTTCTCTTTTTCTCTTTCAACAGTAATTTAATCAGTGTAATTATTGGAGGCTATAACTACTGCAAACCAGATCAGAATCAAAACTCTTGCTTTACTAAATAGATTACAAGATACAAAGCTGATACATTTGCTATGGAAGGACAACTTGCAATATATACAGCTCTTCTTTCAGCCCAGTACATCCACCGAAAACCAAGAATATTCTCTTTTTTCCATGGATCTTGGGATCTCAGAGTAGATCAATTATGAGTTCTTACACAGCAGTTTAACACTCCTAATTTTATAGGCGTTTCTCTCCATTTGCAGGTCCTAAAAGGTAGTGCCACTCCCAAGTCAGACTAAGGTTACAAAGAGAAATTGTAGGTTTTTTTCTACGGGCGTGAGGAGTTCTGTGAGCTTTCTGCTCGACAGGACTTGCAGCCTGCATTGCCAATGAGTGCTCTTTAAACTCTTGGCCTTCAGCTGATCCATTTCAGTTTGAGAATTACCCTAAAATGATCTGCACTGGCAGACTGAGGATCAAGGGGAAAAATCAACAGATGCATGATGAAAATGAGGGACAGAGTGACCTTGATTAACTGTGTTCTGATTTCAGCTGGGATACAGTTAGTTTTTATCCTGGTAGCTGGTACAGTGTTGTGTTTTAGATTTAGGGTGAGAATAATGTTGCTAACACACTGATGTTTTAGATGTTGCTAAGCAGTGTTTACACAGAATCATCGGCTTTTCAGCTTCTCACCCTATCAGGGAGTAGGCTGGGGAGCACAAGAAGCTGAGAGGGGACATTCCAGGACAGCTGACCCCCACTGTCCAAAGGGATATCCCATAGCATATGGCATCATGGTCAGTATATAAACCAGGGGAAAAGCTGGCCAGGGAATTGGCTGGGCATTGCTCAGGAGGTGGTGAGCAATTGCACTGTGCATCCCTTGTCTTGTATGTTCTAATTCTTTTATTATTAGCCCTTCCTTCTCTCTCCTATTAAGCTGACTTTACTTCAACCTATGAATTTTACCTCTTCTTCTTCCTCAATTGTCTCCAAATCCCAGGAGAGATTTGGGTGGGGGAAGGAGTGACCAAGCAGCTGTGTGGTGTTGAGCTACCTGTCAGGTTAAACCACCACAGGCTGATACCTGAACATCCACAAGCCACTTTGAATTTTAACAGCAGCCCAAATCAAGCACTCAAGATTAAAATGGAAGACTCAATCATATAGGCCACAGTTTCAGGAAGAAAGATTGTGCTCAGAAACAGATATAAGAGGTCAGAAGAGATAACCAGACTGAATCTCACCCTCTTGAACTGTAGTCATAAGAGACTACTGCAATTTCCTGCTGCATGAGAGTGTACTGAAAGGAAAGGTCCAGGAATTCTGTATTTGGCCATCACCATGTCCAGTCCCAATGACACAGTTCCAAGAGGATATGATGAAAGAAAAGAAAGTTCCAGAAGAGCAGCAAGACTGATATTATCACTTACATTTCATAGAAGCATAGAATCATTGAGGTTGGAATAGACTTTTAAGATCTTCAAGTCCAACTATCTAGCTTCAGTTTGCTAGAGTGAAGCTAGTCAAAGCAAGTACAAAGAAAAAGATACCTTTTTCAAACAGCAAGAACAATTTACTCAGGCTTATGGTAGATTCTCTGTTATTTGAATTTTTATTGATTTTTTGGTTTTGATTTGTTTTCTTTTTTAAAGAAATTACTATTGTCTCATTCAAACAATTCAGGCAGAGCCAGGAGTCGTACTGACACAGAACTGGGTAACAATTCAGGGAAGGCCTACAGCTTGCCATAAGACAAGTTCCCAGTAGTCTGTTCTGCCTTTTATCATTCAAGATATGAACAATATTTTCTCCTAAATTCATGGCATTTCTCTTAATAATTAAATATGTGGAAAAGCATTTTTCATCTAGGGAAAGTCATACTAAATTTTTAGAGACCTTTTGTCCACAGCTTGTATTTCCTTGGCCATCAGGATGATTATGAAGGTTGAAAGGACAAATCTCCTGGAAGTTATCAAAATAGAACTCTTATCAAAACTGTTGTGTTTGGAAAGTTGTCATCTTTCAGCAAAAAATAAAAAGAAAAGAAGAAGGAGATCTCTGTGTTGGACACTACTTGAAATCCTGCATGGAGAACCAAATAAATTCTTTCCTGTCAAATCGCCATGAACGGTTTGAGATGTAAAGTTTTAAAAGCTGTTTCTCCTTCAACACTGTGCAAGCAGAAGGGCACCCAATTCACAGCAACTTAGCCTATTCAAAACAAACAAGACAAATGTAATATTTTAAAGTACAACTGTCCAAAAAGGGTATCAGATCCATGACCCAGCAGAATCCATGTCCAACTACAGATACTCAGTTTTGAAGAAAAGCACAATTAAAAAAAAAGAAAATTATATGTGGCTTCCTTCACTTTTACTGAAAAAAAAAAAAAATCAAAGTTCTTGAATTTGAAACTGTAATTTCTTTTCAAGTCACATTTCTTATATATTGTTACTACTGTAAAACTTGACTTTGGGACCACATTCGTAGTCTCAGAGTATTTATCCCAAAACTACAAGCGTTGAAATTTGGAAAGCCCAGTAACTACTGCCAGCTACCTCACCAGATGGACTGAAAGTACACACTGAATCAGAGCACCTGAAAAATCATCTGGTACCATTTCAGTCATCTTCAGATCTTAAATGCACACACACATACACACAGACAGCTGCTCCTGCTTCCGCAGATACTACTTTTATTACAGAAGGAATACACACAGTTTCTCAGATGATGCCTTTTTAACACGTCCACCTCCACTTCAGCTGTCTTAGAAGCTTCCATTTTACAGCTATTTTCAGAGATGTTTATCAATATCTGACACTGCCATTCAACATTTTCTATCTTCTTCTGCAGCCATCTGTATATGTTTGTTTATTGGGAGGATTAGAAGGAGGTGGGAGGATTTTAATGAAAGTTTTTTCTAATGTTTCTCTAATGAGATAAAACAAAATTATCTATTTCTACTCCCCAGCTGTACCATAATGCCCTTTACTCCTATGGATACACAATCCATCAAAATCCACTACATTGATAGCAGGTTCTGGTACTCCTGTTATTTTAAAGCTACTTTTGACCTTAAAATTCATACCTGGGAAGGTCTTTTCCTGTCATTCTGAATTACCAGGACATGAAATTTCAAGGTGTTAAACTGTGTAATTTTTACAAGATTCAGTAGCTTTATTGCCTGCCACCTAGAATCTTCTGAAATCCTCTCTATTGAAAATACCAGCCTTCCTGCTTACATTGCTCCATCCCCACAAACAACTCAGTTGACGGGAATAACCACCAACCCAAATTCAGATCAGTGACAGAACCTCTGCATAAGAACCAGGGATGTGGGACCAGGAGATGAAGAAGAGTGGATGTGGGGAAGGGATTAAGGTTTATGCATAGATGCAAAGAACAAAGACATTTACGCAGGCTTGATGCAGGAAAATTGGAATTTAGCAACAGGAGTAATTTGCATGTTTAGATTGATCATTCTGGCATTGAAGCCTGCTTCTTTCCTTGCAGATTTTTCAGTGATATGCAGAGTATATCTTTGTATTTTCAGAGATTACTTGGATACACTTAAAGATTTATACTTGAGTGGATATACTGTTCATACCAAAGGCAGTGTCAAAAAGCTTCCAGCTTCTCTGTTGTTGCTTCATTAGATAACAATTCTGTCATTTCCTCCTATACAGCTGTCAGAGCATGTCCCAATAATCAAAACGTTATACCGTGCCATGAAATACCTTATTTACAATATATATTTCTCTGCCAAGGTAGAGGCATGGTTGTACTCTCAAGGTAAAATAACAACTGCAACTAAAAGTGAAATTAATTATCAGACAAAAATGCAAAAACTGTCCACAGCATAAATTACTTGATTGTTCAGCACTTCCATTTGGAGAGGCAGGTTTTATTTTTGTCCTCACAAATTCCTTTAGGAACTCCTACAGATTCATAACCTTCTTGGACTCTTGCTATTGTAACTTTTTTTCTTTGGGACTAGAAGTATGCATTTTTAAGAGAGCTGTACAGTCCACTGCTATCAAATGGATTACTTTGTGGTCTTTGCTGTTAACCTCAGGGGATCTTATCTGAAAGACTCCAGAGGCTGAGATGAGTATTCATACTGCCTGAAGGTACATGGAGAGAAAACCAGAGGAAATCTAGCCTCCCTTTCTACTAAAAGCGTACCAAGCAAGTGGGGAGGGACATGCAGAACAGAGCAGCAGCCATACAAATTACTCATCTACTCAGTCCACTATCTTGTTACTAACAATAGATTTTCTATTCAGTCTTGAGGACTCCTGTGTACCACTGATTACTTTGCATGTTACTAATAAGAAACAAGTTAAAGAAGATATGGTAACAGTAACGAGTGAACCTTTTCATTTAAGTCTTTTATCAAACTGATTAGATGTTATAATTGCCTTCTAGGCAGGATGACCAAACTGAGCAATGAATTACTACAAATTGTATTACTGTAGTATCATGCCCCTAATCACAAGCCAGGTATCAAGAATATTATGCAGCATAAACTGACAACAACCAAATCTCACAGGAGACAGTTCTTCAGTTGTTGTGTCTTTTGGGGCAAGCAATACCTTGCTTTATAACAGAATTGTAACTGCTGTGAACATCACTTCCCTCGTATTTCACCTTCCCACCCCAACTGTTTGGACTGAAGCAAAGTACAATCCTGTATGCCATTTATACAGCCTATGCATGGGCATGCCACTCCATTCTTCACTCCTGTATTCCCATCTGGTTTTTAAATGTCCAAGCAGAAGAGACCCCCAGGTCCATTACATCTTGCCTTCTTATGAACTGAACAAGATCATCTGCTATAGGAGCCATGAGCAAGCAAAGAACCAGCTTAAACTTGATGAAGAACTGTAATCTTTGGTATCTGGAGCAGAAACATGTGAGCTGCATCTGACATGCAAGAAAATTAATGGCACTTTTCTTTCCTTGTCCCTCTTCCACTCACCATATATCTCTCCTGCTGTTCAAGCCTTTCTTAAATTGGGCTAAGCCTTAACATCATTTGTAGGAGCCATGCATCCTTAAGAGGGAAACGCCAAAGACTACACAGCCACACACCATCCTCCAAATGAATTCAGACAAGTCATGGAACAGCGAAAAAAATGTGCCTTTGCAAGGACCACAGTGCTGGGGAGAAATGGCACAGCTGGCCTTTACATCGCATTGCAAAAGGCAGAACCTGCATCTATTTTTTCTTCACCCTCACTGTGGCACACGCAACCTCTGGTGTTAGGGATTCTTTTGTTTTTATTCTTTGTGGTTACAGAAACATGTACTCTCAAAGAACCACTGAGTCACATTAATGCTTCAAATGACATGGACCTCATAGAATTCCAGCTGATTAAGCTGTCATTTGAAATCTGAACATGAGAAGACTGACGTAACATCCTCTGGAAAAAAAAAATTAACCAAACTGAAACTCTTAGTTCCCAAGACACAGTTTATCAAATAATCCATAAATAGATACCAAAAATTAATATTGATGGCCTACAGAATTTCATTAAAAGCAGTGGCAAGAGTGCCTGAACAAGATCCCATCACACTGAGGACAGGATGTTTATGGTGTGCATCTTCAGCACAGCAATGGGGAGAGAAAAAGCAAACCAAAACATTCATCTTAAACTCCACCACAACTTGGACTAATCTTTGCTTGAGTGTCAGATCTAATTTACCCAGTCTCATGAATAAACTAAATAAATTTGAATTTAACTAAATCAAAATACTCACTGAATCATATTAACTGAGTCAAAAAGGTGAAGTTAGAGTTTTCTAAAAAATACATAGGCCTTAATGAAAAAGATGTATATGAACATACACAATTCAGGCTTTACTCAAGTAGGACTGGAGATACACATAAGAAAGAAAAAAGAATGGAACTTATTTCTGATCAAAATATCTTGATGGATAAAATTTAAAAGGTTAGATTTAGGAAGCATTAGAACAGAGAACATTAAAAAAATTGTTCTAGCATCATAAAGGATTTTTAAGGTTCAAAATTACTGAAATATAGATTTTTTCATAGAATTTAAAAGCTTTCTGAATGAGAAGAGTCCATTAGTGCTGTTATTGAGAATATAAATGAAATATGAGGAAAAATAAACAAAAAAGTGCAAGAATATAAATATGGAGCAGAAGTCCCCAGCAACACTGGCATTATGTTCCTGTACATCATTTGGTACTAGTGCATCACTCAAGTACTAGAAAAAACACCCACAAAAAACCCGTCTACAACACAGGAACTGACCTATTCACATGGTTTGAGACTACCACCTTCTTATAAAGAAATTAAAGAACTTTACTACAACAGGAGAAACAGAAAGTGTTTATCAAAGCAACAAGATTCATCAGCCTCTTCTTCATTAAAGATTTGTTACTCATACTCTTATAGGCATCAGGGTTTGTCCTGGTGAAGATAGCTCTGCTGGCTAGAAAGCTGGTTTCACAACCTCTTTGCAAAAAGGCTTCAGAGCCCAGAGATGCTGACTGTGGTGGCAGCAAAGCACCTTTGATCTTCCTTGCAGAGTATCACTGAGAATTATGAACCCCATAATTAGAAATATCATATGTAGAGCACTAAGGTTACAAACTCAAAGAACACAAAGTTAGAAAATCCCAAGATTACATTACTTGTGCAATCATTATTTGCTTCCTTCACCATCTGCACCACCCAAAAGGACTACGACAGAGCAGGAGCTTCAGCTTTAGCCCAGAATTTCAAACAGATCCTCCCTTTTCGCTACTTCTCACCTAATTCAACCCACATACTATGTCAGGCAAGAGGGCTATGAGAAATAACATGACCATAATGCACTTATATATGTATCACCATTTTCTACAGACTTTTGCCAACTTATGGATATTTGATTTTGCCAGAATAACAAGCTTTAGAGTATTGGGTTTGCTTGACTTTAACGTTATACTGTACAGACTTCTTGAAAAGTTAACAGGGAAAAAAAAAAAGGAAATTTCAGACTAACAGTTTGCTTTTTTTTTACTATTTTTATGCTAGTGCCTAATATTCTAATAGGAAATAACTCCACATTTGGAATGAAGACTCAACACCTGTTTCCTTTGTTTAAGGCACAACACAAATCCTCAGATACAGATAAAATTTCTACAGCAAATAGTGAGAAAGGGACTTGAAACATATGGTATTTCAAAGGGACAGAAAAAAAAATTATACCGAGCCCTACATTTCAGATCTTCCAAGCAAAGATGTGAAGTAGTATTTATTTTTAGAAAGTTCTTATGGATGACTTAAAAAAAATTAATTGCCATGTAAATACACCTAAACAAGCTTGCAGACCTGACTAAGCAAGTCATACCTAGTCTCAGCTTGTCATCAGCTCTTGTATCTCTGCAGGTCAGCTGCTGTTTACATGTAACCACAGAAAAGTTCACTTCGCTCATTCAGAACGAGACCCAGCACAACAACTCAGTCTCAGTCCCTTTAATTTCTTATCTAGCATGTTCCCCGTTGACCTTTATGATAGAAATCAAAGCAGTGTATCAGATTTGGTGAGCTTTTTTCTATTATTCAGTGCAAGTAAAAACAGCGCGAACACAACATTTACATAATTAAGTTGTATGTTGTTGTTTTACATAGTGGGAGTTGAAACCCTTAATGTGGCTCCCTGGCATTCATGAGATACTAGGTCATCAAGTTTTAGGAGTATTGCACAACTTGCTAATTTCAAAGATAAATATAACTGTAATTCAAATTACCTGTGCTAAATATACATTTCAGTAAAATGGTCTTGCATAAAAAGCTACTAAAATCATGAGGATACAATGTAGTTTGAGCATTCAAAAACGACTCTCACATTTTCAGAGCTTTAGGCACTAAAAAATGCTACTTGACTGTAAGCCCAGCCTGTAAATGTCCTGCAAATGGCTTACCTTTCCTCTGTAACAAACAAAAGCACAACACAAAAAGGAGTAAAATATATTCAGCAGTTCACTAGCCTCTCAAAAGAAAAATCTCACTGTTGCTTACAAAGATTATTGAGTAAATGTGCTCTTCTAGACTTGACTAGTTTTAAAACCATAAGACAAATGTTTGTTTCTATACTTGACTGTTTATTCCACAAATATCAATGAAACTAAGTAAAGGTATAAATATATCTTGTCACCCTGGCCAACTTTGTCCACTTGTAATCATCTCATTTTATTTTGGCAGTGTGTTTTCTGAGGCTTTACTGGGTCTTGATTCAACTCTTAAACTATGAGGAAGTTAGTCTTGTCAGCCAGTTCCAGCTGCTCCAATCAAACTCACCTTCCCAGTAGTCACCATGCTGGATCAACATCTTTGCTCAATAACATCAGGAATGTAAATCATGAACAATACAGAACATTGTAAAATTTTGTAAGCAATGCTTATCTGCATGAATGTAATTCAGAAATCTTTCTAATTATAACACAGCACTAGAAGTGTGCCTCTTCTTCAGCATGAGCTTTACCTGAGCTTGTTCTGAGTAGTTACACCTCATTCTGCCATCCTGAGCCTGTACTCTATAAGCGGTGCTTCAAATCTGCTCTTGCTGCTCCACCCAGACACATCCCTTAGCACACCTTAGCTTTCACTGCCTGCTAACTAGTCTGCTTCGTAGTGAGAGGAAATCGTTTAAAACAGTCCTCCACCCAACATCCAAACACAATTCTTCCCACATCCTCGTTTGAGTTCAGACTTAAGTTTATTAGGGAAATTCACCTTGCTATCACACACACAAACAAACAACACCTTCAGCCAGCTGCCTTCTCTGTAAGCTCTGCACCCGTGGAGATGCTGTGGCTATTAGGTACAGACCACCCAATTAGCTCAGTTTTACCCCTGGGGGAAGAAGAGTTCTCCATGAGATGGTTCAGATATTGAGAAAATATATATACTCTGACGTGATCATAGGAGGGAAAAAAAATGTAGTCATGGTTTTATTTGTTTGTTTCCCGAAAGTAAAATTTACATACGGGAGGGTGAAAGCCTGTGGTGTTTTACATCATTACAAAAGGCCAAACAGGCATCAGGTGACCTGATCCATGGCAATTCTGTTAACTAAGGTGAGGAAGAGGAGGAAGAACTGGTCACACACAGCCTCACTGGCAAGAAGTAAAGGAGAACCTGATGGCAAATTCTACATGGCAGAAAGAAAGTTTTTCAAATGCAAGTTCCCTTTTCTGCCCTAAACTATTTCTCAAAACTTGGGCAGAGGACCAGAATTTCTTCTATAAGAAGCCATCTAGCTTAGAAGACTATAAACCAAAGCAGCCTACCTAATTATGAAAGGCTGAGAGCAAAACATGTTCTGCCATGAACCGTGGCTTTTGTTCATACAAAAACCACCATACAAGTGGTTTGGAACAGTTTTAGATGCCTTTTTCGAGTCAATGTGGCATTTAGCCACAGCAGTCAAACAGGGATGGTGCAGACCCACGCTGCACCCTTCAGGGGAAGGGTGGCTCTGGGCTGCCTCTTAGGTGATATCCATCTCTTTCCTTTCTAAAATTCACCCAGGCCACCTTCTGGTTATTCAGGCTGGCTTTACCAATCTCAGAAGAGTGGCAGGACCACAGAGGTACTTTCTGCAGCCTGATTTTTACTTCTGTGGACGTACAAGGTGCTCCCCAGAGAAGAGTAATTGATTATCTTTAATCTAAGGAGAAGATAGGCCCCATTGTTTCCTTCCCAGATACCGCTGGCTGATGCTGAGGCCAGGAAAAATCATTCCCTTCAGTACTATCCTACCGACCTAAGGACCTGCTCAGTTCCTCTCCTTCACATGCTGTAATGCAAAACAAATGTTCAAAGCAAGGAGTGCCTTGAACACAGGAGTTTTCTCTTGCTTTTCTGAATGTTTCTGCTGAAAGACTATTTTTAACATGCCATAGAGTGCAAGTAAATCTTAATGCTAATGCTAAAAAAGGCTGAAGCCTTTCAGTACAAGACACTTTAAAAATAAATCCTTGCAACAGTAATCACCTGCTGATACATGCTTTTATGTTTAGCCAGCTGCTGAGATGCCACATCTGTCACTTCTTGCTTCCAGAAATGTGCTTTCCTTTTCTGTAGGGAAGGAGAAAATTCTGCTTCTAGAATTGCGCTGAGTATCATGATGCCTTTTTTGGTATCTCTATCATTCCTCTAAACATCTGAGCCATGGCACATGGATTATAAGATTTCTGGTAGTATGTATCTAAAGAATTGTTCTGCTTTAGATTTTCGTACCATAAACCTTCTAATGTTTTTCATCTACATTTTCCTGAACAATGTTACATCCTTACAACTGATATATGACTGAAAATAATGGTCTATACATAAGTCCTTTCCTCCCTCCCCCAGATATTTTTTAAAGGAAACTAAGAGATCAGGCTCATATTTTTTACATTAAACATTTCATAATAAGCCTTCTTCCTATTTTTAAAACATAGCAACAATCTACAGTGACGCAAGTCCTAAATTAATTGCTTCCTCTATTTTGATCTCTTTTACATTTCAACTGAAAATAAATCAAGTCCTTCTTATTAATCTACACCCCGCATTTCTTCATCAGCAACCCAACCCAAATACTCAAATTTGACTTCCCGGTTTGAACTCTTAGCTCAACAACCACCATCACGCCGGGTACTGACTTGCCCCCAGCGCCGTGCTTGCCCTCGGTCCAGCCCCAGCCGGGCAGGGAGCAGCGCACGGTTATTCTTAGCCCCACGCAGGAAGGCGCGGCGAAAGACACCGCACAAAAAGAAGGGCAGCCTGTTTCGGGGGGGTGTCGGCTTAGTATGCCTTCTGTCTCCAAGGCAAGGGTACAAAATCAGGTATGCTGAAATACACTGAGATGGAAATTTAAACCGATACAGGGGCGAATTTCAGCTCGGAATTTCAGTGATATAGAAACACCCCGAGTCGTTCTAAACGATAGCTCGGGCATGAACCTCCCGAGCAGCCAAACACGACCATTAATGGGTACTCTCTTTGGCTACCCCGAAATGCGTCCCCTCCCTCCCAGCCCCCTAAGTGGGCGCGCTGCAGCCCCGCCGCCGCTCCGCAGGTCAGAAGGGGCAGGGGCAGCGCCGCGACCCGGAGGCGCAGCCCAGCCGTGGCGGCCCTCCCGCTCCGCGCCCCGCTCCCCGA
>VZRF01006295.1:1501761-1807978 GCA_013396875.1 Vireo altiloquus
GGCGGGCTGCAGGGAAATCCTGGCACCGCGGAGCGCCGCCGGGGAGGCGGGCAGGGAGGCCGGGAACAACCACAATAACAATAACGGGGGTTTCTCCCCCTTTTTTTTTTTCTTTTTTTCTGAGCTCACTGCGGGGGTAGGGGCGTTGCGGACAGCGCCGAGAGGCCCTCCACACACCCTGACAGTGTCCCGGTGAAGCCCTCGGGTGGGCAACTCCCTTGCCCCCGTCCCCCGAGCACGGTCAGCTGCTGCGAGTTGTGATTAAAGCCGATGATTTGACACCCAAACCCTCTTGCCTTTCACCTCCTCGGCACCCCGATCCGTCAGGGGTGAGGCTCAGCCCGCTCTCCGCCCGCCGCGCTCATTCATCCTGCCTGTCCTCCATTATTTACGCGCTGTTAAGGAGCGCTCGGGCTCTCACGGTTCTGCGGTCTGCGATTTGCAGGTAACCGGCAAATACTGCGAGCGCCGGCGGGGCGCAGGGGCGTCTCCCCCCGCCCAGCCCGGGCCCGGAGCGGGGCAGCGGCGCGGAGGTGCAGCGCGGGGCGCGGAACTTCCAGCGTCCGCCGAGAGCCCTTTCATGACAGATTTAAGGGCACCTGCCCGTCTGTTTTATACAAGTGAAACTGCCTTGCCCAGAACGGGAAAAGGCTCAAAATAGCCGTTGGCAGTCCAGCAGATTACTGACTAGGAAGCCCATAAATACTCCGCTGATGTTAAATTTTTAACAAGTTCCCTGGTTAACCCAGATGGAGACCCCGGTATTGTTCCAGCTCTCGCAGAGACATCCTCTCAAAGGTTTCTGTTGGCAGGTACCTGGACTCGAAACTCTGTGCCTGACAGTTTTACCGAAGGGTCATTTTTCAAAATGTTACTTTTGGCACTGCCATACAAGCACTGCATGTGCCCTTACTGAAATATTAAGTGTGGCATATACCTTACCCCGGCTAAGGTATTTTTCTAAATATTTGCATAATTTTTATTATATATGGCATTTTAAAATCAATATAAACAGTGGAGGCATTTTATGTAAACGTGTATACTCACTTTAAAATACATTTACATACCCACATCTGGATGAGAGAATTTTCCTCTTTGTTCTCTTTGCACTGGAGTACCCTGACACTAAAGCACTTTACCGCAGGATAATTGTATTTTCTTTTTTTGTAAATACAGTACCCAAATTCAGAGAACATGTTCATTTCTAGGTGTTCAGCCTGTAATATTCAGCATGCCTGCAGACCTCTGTGCCCTTATGCATATAGGGTGATGTATCTGGGCAGGAAGTATGCCATGCGTAGCCAGATCCTTCTATCTGAAATAAAACTTACAGAGAAAATAGTGCACTTTCACATTTTTCAGTTTCTCATTGCTGAACTCTTTGATTCTATGGAAATAATTTTAACATTTGATTTAGATACCACAGTGATAAAAAAAAAAATCCACAAGCCCTCCATATGTCATTCAATAGCAAAGGATGAAGTTGCTTGTTCCATAGGAGCAAGGTCTTCGTGCAAACAGTCCCTCCTGGTGCATGGCCTCCCCAGTGGGAGCAAGCAGGTGGTTGGAGGCAGCAGCTCCACTGCTGCCCGGGGAATTGGGATGGCTCTGTGCCCCGGCCTCCGACCGTACTGGAGGCATGGCCAGAGACTGCACAGTTCCAGTAATTCCTAAGTGCTATTGCAGTAGCCAAAGTAAATTTGAGAGCAGTCCAGAGGCTGCTCCCAGTTTATACAAAAGGACAGTCAGAGAAAACAGCTATTATAAAGTTTGTGTAAGCAAAAACAAAAAGAATTCTATAATAATTCCTGGCTTCTTTGGATACATTTCCAACTTTGTAATTACTCAATTATTTATCCTGTGTGAGTGCACTCCATACTACCTTTAATCTACCAGCTCTACTCTTGAGACTTTCTCATTTAGGAACCTAATTTAAGTGGTTTAAAACTTTTTAAAAGGGACACTGAAGGGATGACATTGCTCATACTTCCTTTTAGTTCAGAAAGGACATGTGTGTGGGCATGCATGTGTGTGGTGCCATGTGCTGAAGCTGAAGAAAATCCACCCAACTGTTTCTGAGGACAAAAGAAACGGACACATGGATTCATTTGCTATAATAACAGGCTGGCAACACTTGACAGTAGCTCACTCAAAAGTTTGTTCCAGTCATGTTACACATCCCAGCCTCTTCTGAATATTTCTTGGCTCTTCTCTACAGAGCTGGTTTTCAAACCTGTGGGCCACTGTGATGTAGTACAGTTGGTTTTACTCAAGTTTCTCCCTTGTGCCCTTTCATGTTGTGACCTCTTGCACCTCTGATCTGTGGCACCTGTTCCAGCTTTTCCTCTTCATTCTTCCTTCCTTCTTTCCCCCTTGTCTTAATCCCATCTGAGATTCATTCATGTTTTCACTGCTTTATTCCAGCTCTAAAAGCCAATTTGGCCTGAAGACACAGCCATGCCATTTCTGATGTCTTGTACCATTGCTCTTACCTTTTCCAGTTCCATGTTAGCCATCCCAAGGCCATCAGAGGCAGGCTGCAGCACCCAGCACAAGGAGCACATCCTTTACTCTGCACCGTGCCCGAGTGTGCCATCATAGGCCATAATGGTATTGTTTTTTTCTCTTAGGTAGGAGCAAAGGACATATTAATAGGAAAGTGATATGTGTACACATCAATACCATTTGTGTTTTGAGGCAGTGACAGTTTAGAGCAAAGTTTCAGTTTCTCTGCAGAAAAATTGCCGATCCCTTCCCCACCTAGGCATGTTCTGGGAAACCCTGAAGCACAGACATGTAGGGGCCAGAGGCAAAATCAAGGTTCAATTTTCAATTTCTTCAACTTTTTGGCAGCTAAAGTATCAGCATTATTAAAAACACGCAGATTTTGAACTGATTACAGGGAAGGAGTGATGGGATCCTCTGTTGTTAAGTCTCTTTTGACCACAGATTTATGCCCTTTCTCCTTGTCATTTCAAACCTCTCTCATTAGGAATTAAAACTGGAGTTTAAAGCATGGTCTCAAGATTCCTAAATGGCAGGCATACTTGAATATTTCATGTTCCTGTGATATCTAGAGAATGTAAGTATCTGTTTAAGTGCTTCACTGAATCAGGAAAACTTCTATTCGTCATAATATGGGGTTTATTTATATCTGCCAACTCAAGTGTGTGGTGCTTTTGCTCTTCTTTCGGCTAGATCTAGACCATGAGTTTAGTAAGGATTGTTAAGCAGTCTGTTATGCTTTGAAATAGTCTGTTTAAAAAACTTCATGATCCCTAAAGTACACATGATTAACATAAGCTCTGGAAGCTAATAAGTTAAATTATTTAATGTAAAAAATTCATACTACCACCACAAACAAGAAAATGTGACTAAAACCTTTTTCAAAAATTCCATTTTCCAGCATTCCTGAAACACTATTGCTAAATAGCGTTTAGCAGTACTATCTAGAAATGGTCTAAATATTTGGCTCTGTTTTAGTAACTCATGTGGATTAACAATGCACACATATCCAAACATATTAAATTTCTGATAAGTTACTTCAGAGAGTGACTATACTATACACCACTATAGAACTGTGGGGTCAGAACTGAAGGGACTTTGGTGTCATCTACTCCACACTGTGCCCTGATGGAGGATCAAACACTTACTGCCAAGCTCTTTTCCAGGGGAGATGCAGGCCCTTTAGAGTTCCCTAAAATGGGCTGCTACATAGTGTACACAAATCTTTCCTTTCACAGACTCTCCCAGATCCCTGTGGTACTGTGGGCAAACTGGTCAGCCACATACCCAGGATGTTTCTACACATCTTCATTTATCCTCTGTTCCTGAAATCATCCACTGGTGGAAAGTCCACAACCTCCTGAGGTAGCCCCATTTTTTCAGTATCTGTATTTTTTCTGTTTTCCCAACAGATACACAACTTACATCTTTCTTGGCTGCATATTAGTCTAATTTCTTCTCTCAATGACCCCAGAGAACAGTGAGACCATCTTTTTTATAACAATCCTATTAAGAGGCTTTTATTTTCCCCAACTTTATAGTTTATGCTCACTATTTGCTCTTACCAAGTGAAAACAATGATTGGGGTTACATAATAAAGCTTCTTTTCATGGAGGTTATTACACAGCACTGGAAAGCAAGGATATGCTCTGACTGAGGGAAAAAGTTTTCTGCAACTTGTTTGCCACAGATTATTTCTGTAACTGTCACTTTGGGAATTTCTATAAATAAAATCACTATCACTCTTCTGAGAAGTGAGCATTTACTACCATGTTTTAAACAATGAAAAAATACGAATCTGTTTTTCATCTAAATTCTTTATATATTTGAAATCACTCAGAGAAGAGAGTCCAAAGAAATGTGGTTTGGTTTGACGAAAAGAAAACTCCCAGTGGGGTATTTAACAGAATACCTAGAAAACAGTGTTGAAAGACTTATAATATTTGGAACCCATTTTTTCAACTCTTGTTCCATGACCTCTGATTTCCAGAGGACCTTACTTGGTTTTAACTCATTATTCTCTGTGGTAATAACACTTTGGACCCAGGGGAAAAAGAAGGACTAATTGACCTACAATTTGAGCAAGGGTTTTGCCTGACCTGGTGCACATTAGTGATGGATGTTTAACTTTCAACTGTTCTTGATATTCCAACACTGCACAAGGTTTGGCTTTTCTATTCTGCATTTTCTTGGTGCATTGTGAAATGCCAAGTGGAAGCACAGGTGCATGCAGGTACCAATCTCTGCCCTCCACCCCCTGGGGTGCCCAGCAATGCCTGGAGGAGTGCATGGGGTGAAGTCGTGATTCAGCCGGTGAAAGAAGGTGGTAGTTCACATATTGCCTCAAAGGGCTTCTCCTTTCTTTTTTCATCTGCTTTCTCTTGGTCCCCTAAGCTCAGAGCACTTTTTCTTTTAGAGCACCTCAGGGAGATGATGACATAAATTCCACTGTGTTTGGTAGGAGGGTATGCAAACAAGTATCTAGTGCCAGACGCACTGTGTCTATGATCAACAGCAGCTTCAAATACATCACTAATTAATTTTCAATAAAAGGACATTAGTGCTTTTTTTAAGCTTAAAGGGGAAAAGAAAGCCACAAGTCATTTGAAAGGATATGGTAGTAGTTCACATAAATGTAATAAATGGATATGACATAGAATAAATATCACTTTTACCAATAAATACTCACAAAGAAAAAGAAGAGTAAAAGAACAACAGCTCTGCAAATTATCTTGCTTAATATGAAAATTTGAGCATCACTATCAGCATTTAGGGACTAATTCTGAAACTGCTGAGTACTCTTCCATTAACTACTGTGGGAGTTGAGAGCACCTGGCATCTTGAGAAATTGGGCTCTTCGTTGGTTTTAATTTAGTCTGACAATAACGCTGAATAAAAATATTCTTGGGGATAGCCCACAATTATATAGCATGAGCTCACTTCTTCATTATAAAATGTGAGCTGAAACCATTCATAACTGCTAGCCAATATTACAACAGGCAATTCCAGTTTTTCATTCCATGGGAAAAGCACTAGCAAGCTTTAATGAGTTTCAAAAATAGCTGCCACATCAGAAAATTTTAATGGTGCTTGTTTTTCTAATGTGAATACCTGCTCAACAGACATCACTTAAACAATGGCATCCAAATAGACCAGGGCATGTAAAATAGCTACTTCTATTTGTCAGCTGCACACCCATTGTTTTCAGTCAGAGCCTGCAGAGCAGCTTCAGCTGTACATTCCTGGGAAGTGAATAACATCAGTTGAGATTACGCTACAGTACCACATCTATTACAAGCACATTATAAAGATTGAATATAACCTAATTAGGAAATGCTGAAGTCGGCTGGGTGTGGATGTGGGCTGGGGAAGAGTCATTTTACATGACCTTCTCTTACTGAAAATGAGAGTTCACAGATGATAAAGCAAAGGTAACAGTGTAGATTTCAGCCTCAAATCCAGATACCATGTGCACATCCCATACTCCTCATTCCCTTCCCACTAAGCTAAGCGATTGCTCCCCAAGTTTCACTTCCATGAAATTCTTTTGTAAACACTTTGCAAATCCAGCAGGACAACCCAAATTGGGTCATATTCTTAGTTTTCATGCAGATTAGAAGTGGAGCTCTACTCTGGCTTATAGTGCTGGAAGGAAGAGGTTGCAGAGGGAGGCAGGGAGTTTCATCTTAACAAGATAAGAAAAGAGGCAAGCTCTTCCAACAGCTTCATGGGACCTTCCTCTTCTTGTAAATCTGACTCTTCTGACACCCTTTCTAATCTGCAGCACAGGGTTGTTTCATTGCTTTCTGCTTCCTGCCTTACCACAGCATCCCTGATCAGCAGTATGGGATTTCACAGATATGAAAATCTGTATCAGCTGCCCCTGTGTCTGCATGTCGTTAGCCAGGCATGCTGCTGGCTAACAACAAGTCACTGAGAAAATGCCTTCAAACATCTCATGTCTTGCATTTACCTCTTGGTTCTAAAATGAAGGTTGCATGTATGCCAACAGCTGGAAGAGATCAATGTTGGATTCTTGCCTTACCACTCATTGGAGCAGAGATTGCAGAGAGAAAGGTGCAGCATGCCAAGATGAAAGTAGTTTACTGTGTTTATGGTACCATCTGTACAGGTACTCAAAAAGGCCAGACCAGTTTTCCCACAGCACACCTCAGAATGGTGCAATTGAACACGCAGTTAAAACCAGTAATACAAGCTGAGACATCATGGTCTACCCATAACTGAATATGTACCAGAGTAGATACACTTGAGAAGAGCTCTGCTGTTCAAGTGCTTAGAACTGACTGAAAATCAACAATTACCTGTTTTCTTTGCCATGAATATATTTTTGAACTCCTGTTTCTACCAGAAGCAAAAGAATGATTCGTGTTTTCTTGTGTTGGCTTTTGCACATTGTTTAAGGACTATGACATTGATTCTCCGTTGATTTTACTGTAAATTAGGAATAACTATTAATACCAATGACATGATGTTGGTATGAAATTATATGAAGGTGTCACTTAAAGAAATGGTCTTCATAAGATTGCCTTTACTATGTGTTTACTGCAGTGTGTACTTCTGCATCTCCTGACATTACCATAGGTGTGCAGCTCCTGTCCTCTGCCTTGTAGATTGGAACCAAGTCTGCCTCTACTTATGTCTTCTCACAAGTAGGATTAGCTATATCAAAATCTGCATTTAAAATACAAAATAAAATTACCTATTCCACAGTCCCACAAATATTCTCTAATTCATAACTTACACAAGTCACAAACCAAACTTGAAACCCCCAAGATCGTAGACATCTTTTTTTCTGTTCCCCAGTGTCCCCAAAGTGGTTAAGAGAAGGGAGTTGTTTACTTTTGAGGCACTTGTTCTGAACCTGCTATCTGTGGACCTCTGGTGCCAAATTCTGAGGGTCTCAGGAATTGCAATTAAGAATAGAGTGCTTAGTGTAAGTAGGTATGGATCTGAACAGGAAAATTGTTAGGAATCTGCAATTTGAGAAAGATGGAAGTAGCTAATCCAAGACACACCTTTTCTTCCACATGGTAAAGATTTAGTCTTTATTTTAGACTGAAAAGTATTAGTAGAAACAAAATACAAAAAAAGCTTTCAAATGGTTAGCATGACAAAATCTGAAATACTTTTTTAAAGATACCTTCATTGCATAAGATACCTAGTGCATTTTCAGCTAAATGTCTGGAAAGTTAATAATAAATATAACTGATATGTATGTTTTAATTTTCATAATCTTCACATCAATGATGGTAATGTTTTTAATAATGCTTCTGTTATGTAATTAGATGACCCTACGTCTGGCTCAACAAACAACCTAATGTATGTGATTAAAACACTGATCAAATTGAATCAGATAATAATATGACAGAGCTGGAAAAATTCATTTGCTAGTGATAAATAGTGGTGGGTTTTGATCTGCAGACAAAAATACTTTCATCTGAAGAATAGAACCATCATTAACTACTTCTCACCTTTCCTTGCCATCCCACACATACATAAATATGTTGTCATCCTGGAAAATCATTTGGGAAGCAAATGGACTAATCTTTTAAAATATGTAAACAGCCTACAGTTAACTGGCCATTAACTACATGCAAATGGTGCACTGTTAGTGTAATAAGAAAGCACCCACTTAATTCAGTAAGAATTTTGTCTGCACTAGCTTAGTCCAGAATCAAGTGCTTATGTTTTGATGGAATTTTGTCACTTAGTGTATATTTTAAATCCCATTCTGTTTTAGCTAAATTATTGAGTTTGAGTAACCTCTTAAGAAAACTGATATGACTGGAATACATATTTTAGTGAAGAAGATGTATACCAAACCTTAATCAACAGTCTTTCTGCTGAGAGATGTAGTTTGTTTTTCTTAAGTGACCAGAACACTTAGGGGTTTTTTTTGGGATCTGGTATGTTAAGTCTTGACCTCTTTTTTATTTTTTTTTTTTTAATATGTCATTTACTAAAGGTGTATTAAACTTACACTTATGTCTGTCAAAATTTCTGGAGTGAAACAAATGGAGTCAGTTAGTAACATCTGCCAGTTTTCTAAAAACACACAGAGTGTTTCTGTTACAAGATTTTCATTACTTGCAGTGGGCAGTGCTCTGAAACCTCCAAAAACAGCTCCTTCTATTTGGTCTAAATTTTCAGATTGCTACACAGAGGTATGGTTTGGGTTAACCCAAACCAGATTAGAGGTTTGAATTGATACCGTCTGATGAATTTTTAAAAAGTGCAGAAGTTTGTTACAAGCCCTCCTGTAAATGCAGCCAACATGGAATGGAATGAACCTTCCCAGATCTGAGCTAGCACTGCATAGAAAACAGAAAACCACACTGCTCTGCAACCATTTGTTTATTCAGTCTGTCTGAATACTTATAAAATTCGTTGCATGAATCATTATATTTGACTTCTGTCTGTCTGTTCAAGGCTATAAAAAAGAAAAAATGAAATTGCTTTCATCATCTTAATTTTCCTCCAGTTTGATCTGATTTTTAAGAAGTGGGAGTATCTTTATTTCCCATCAGCTTTGAGTTCCTTATAAATATTTGAGGTAGATTCATTAATCTTCAGTTTAATGGTTGAGCCACACCAACTTAAAGCTAGGGAATTAATGCTCAGCTTTGGATTTCAAGCCATGCGTAGCTATCTTCTATTTCCATCCTTGAAGAGATGACTTTTCTCATCAGTCTATTCCATTTTTAACTGGACTCTTAACTGATGTGCAAATATCCCAGTTGTATATTTTATGCAGTACAGGCACAGCTTTTGGAAAACAAGACCTTGGCACCACGGAAAAATGTCATGTGCTGACTCTCTCATGACATGTCCAACTTAAAAAATGCATCATCGAAGAAAAATGCCAGAGCAGATTACAATAAATTCCTTACTGAATTCCATCAAGAAAGGAAGTAGTCTTACTCGGCGTTTACTCACAGACAAGCAGTTCCTGAAGTCCTGAACAAAGATTTACTCATGCTCTGGTTTGGTCGGATGTGCACATGGAGCTGCAGAGACTGTCCTTCCTGAAGGGGTGCGGTGCTCTCCAGTGGCTGGGAGAAGGGAGGAAGGCATCAGCTGGGAGGAGACAGAGGGTGGCATACTATTTCTGCATCTCAGTGTTTTCACGTTTACCTTTGTTTGGTCTTGCTTGCTATTGTCTTGTGTTTATTTTAAAAATGAGTCAGAATTTACAGAGCCTTTCAAGAGGATGTCCCACAACCTGTGAGTCATGACGTGCTGCAGAAATTGCGCGCTGATTAATAATTCCCTCTCTGCATGGAACTGCGCTTCCGAGCTGTGAAACAGGACAAGCACTGACAAATCCTTCTAACATAATTCTGTCAAAGACCTTTTCTGTGATGTCCAGCCTCTCAGAGTATGGGTCTACCCTACAAGGCTTCCAGGGTGTTCTGGGGTGCTCACAGGCCTCACAGAGCCCATCCCTTCACACACACTAATCAACAAGAAATAAAGGGTCATATTTAAAGTTATCTGAAAAACTGTTGGATATTTAAAATGCAAACTTCTGAATGAATGTTTTTGTCTGTAAAGTCAATCACCATGTCTAGCACTACCTTCTATGGAACAGTCCCAGGGATTTTGCCTGGAAGAGGCAATCTAACATCCCTCTTGAGTTCAAAAGAAAATTGATGATTTCAGGTAGCCCTCTGCCTGGCAATGTATCTAATAAGATTTACAAGTTTGGAGCACATTGTTTGGAGCAAGCCGTTTATAACTAATTTTACATTACACTATTATTTACAATAAATAAACCCCCATGATATTGACAAATTAACATTTGTTAATAACAGTATTAACAATTAGAGAAATCAGTTTTGAAATATGCAGTCTCTTCAAAGTGGACTAGAAATAAAAATGTAGAAAGGAAAATGCCATTAAAACCAAGCTGCTAAAATGATGCAGCATGCAAGCAAGTGGCTTTATAGTACATTATTAGCTCCTGTGTAATGTGCTGGTACTTTGCTGCTGACATTTGGCAAAATGGGCCCTAAACAGAAAGTCCTGCTGGGGCATCAAATTGTCTTACCCAAAACATAGTGCCAATGACATTATTATGTATGCCTTGCTATGGTGCGAATTCCTTTTCTGCGAGGTGTAAGAGATTTACTCTCCTCAACAGGAATTACCTGAAAGGTAATTACTGACCAGAGAGATAAATACTGACCTGAATTGAATCACCTTACAGCTAAAGAATAATTTCTGTGGGTGTAGACATGAAAACCTACACTAGAGAAGGATCAAGAAACACTGAACTTCTACAATCCATCACTTCTCATGTTGTAGAATTTCCATGTGCTGTAAATAGCTGTAGCTTCAGCAGCACAGTACAGGATGTTGTAAACTGAAACACTTCCTAAAAAACACAATGCCTGCACAGGTGCAGTGAGCCAGCAGGATGACATGAAGAGTTATTCTGTGACGCTCATCCTCACAAATATATGTGTTTCTTGCTCCCTGTGGCCATAAGAAACCCTTTGGCCACCTTTTCTCTTAGCATTGAAAACTCCAACATGCGAAGAATGTTTTCAAACAGGATGACAAGGCTACATCCTGCATGGATTTGAAAGGAATGGGTTGCAAAAAGCAGGCAACAGCCCATAATATCCTTCCTGCTCAGTTGGCCCTCGTATCACTGCTGATATCAATATGGGAAGTCCCAAATAAATAGAAGCTTTAAACTTCCCCTGTTGTACTGCATTCCTATTTGGCATCTAAACCCCTATTATTTGCTATCCAATGGGGAGACAAATGGATCATCGATTAGGTCATGGTGTGTTTGAATTGAGGAATGTGAGTATGTGAAATTGCAGCACCATTAGGTCACCCTGGGCTCTAAGCTGCTACAAACCAACCTCATCCCATTGTTTTTCAAGGATCTTTCCCATTCCCCGTGGAACACAAGTATCCATGGTAAATGGATCTCACACATCTAGGCTGTGTCCAGGCTGAGGGCAGATGCCTGCTTTGGCATCCAGTGAGGATCCTGGTCTCCTCACAGTGCTCTCATCTTCCCCTGAGCACATGGCAGCTCTCTGTTCCATTTCCTTGTTGCTTCCTGCAGAGACCAGGGCAGGAAGAAACCAACAACATGTGTCTTGGGTTTATCTCCCATACTCAGTTGGGAAGTGACTGGGCTGCCCTGACCCAGGGGATCGGAAGTGTTTCTGGATCCACCAGTTCAGACAGGCCTCAGGCTGGTTCTACGACAACTATTTGGTTTGACAGTGAGAGTCACCCCTCTGTAGGTTCAAAACACGAGCCACACCTTGCCCTTGTTTGCATCTCACATCTAAGCTCTTTTCAGCATCCACATGGTCACTTCTTGACCCCCCAGCAGAAATGACCCTCTAGTACCAGCCTTTCTCTCTCCCCGCAGCTGGTGCCTGTAATTAGGGGTAGACTGGGTACGGTGGGTGGGTAGGAATGGGGCATTGCCTGATTGCTGCACAGGGACTCCTTGCACTGATGGTGTGCAGCCCTGGGGTGTTTGGAGCAGAATAGGTGTCCCCCTCATCTGGTGGCATCCCTCTGGCCATGTGGTAAGGGTCTGCCAGGAGTGAGTGAGGGATCTGCTGCAGAGATGGAGGGTAAGTTTGGCATTGGCCACCACTAGGGCTCTGCTGTGGGCACCTCGGAGGGGAGACAGATTAAATCTGTGGCTGACTGCAGAGATTTATGTGTTTTCTCTTAAATGTCTCTGCCATTGCACAATGATTGTGTATCTTTTATCAAGTTTGCTTGTTCTTCCTCTCAGGTCATCTGTGTCTTACGTTTTCATTGTTTGTTTTCCCAAGTTTCAAAGAGTGGAAAGAGAATTTCCTATGATTTTCCGGGACAAGACTCCAACAGTAACTGTCTCATTCACTAGTATGCTTTTTGTCAGAAACCAAATGTGACGATTAGTATTCTTTTCCATAACACAGGTCTCATAAAGAAAAGGGCATAATCAAATAAGGCAGCATTTCTTATTGCTTAATTGATGGAATGGGTTGAGAGATAATTTACTGAGATTATTTACCATTTCATCATTCTTAAAATTAAAATTTTATGTCAATTAAAAATGTCAAACTTTAGGCCTCTACCCAGAGCTCCTCTTTGTTATTATTAGGTTAAGGAGAAAAGGAATATGGGGATAGGCCAAATTCTAATATAATTATGATCTTTTTAAGGGCTGACACTGCTTTCATTAAGCATAGTGCCAGTTAGAAATAAACTCCATGGGCATCAGGGGTGCTGAAATGTAAAAGCATCAGTGATGATATCTGGATCATAGATATTTATAAACAACAGTGTTCATGTCTGTCCTACATCAGTTTAGTTTCAAGAAGAAGGTGCAGATCAGAAAACTCAGACTGATGGTGTTCACTTAATTCTTGTTTTCTTATGTATATATATATTTTTTTCTTCCTTATATTCCTCTACCTTATATTTGGATAATTGCACAGACTAATGAATAAAAAAGGAAATAAAAGAATCTGCACTGAGTAGATAACATTGTACTTTAAAAGCAAGTCCTTAACATAACAGGCTAAGCTAAGGCACTGACATGAAGGTCAACTTTTAAGTGAAGATTAATATACTTTTAAAGTGTTCTCTGTAAAATGTGCTGAATCTCCATGTATATCAGAGGAAGTAATTAATTTTTTTAGCAATGGCCAAGTGGTTCTGAATAAAAGGTATAAATTGGACTTTGAAGTTATTATTTTTTCATTAATTGGAGGGAAGAACAGGATCAGAACTGATGAGTCATTACAGGAGCCTGCTGGAATGTTGCTCCAGCTGTGTATTGGGATCCGCAGGTGTACATTTCTTGGCCCAGATATTCAAAATTGGTAGGGAGGCATTCAACGTTCAGCAAATTCTTACTAGATGGAGATTGTTTTCTCCAAAGGAGAAGGGCATGGTGGCTAAACTACTCATGGCAGCATGTAGTGGATATTACAGTATGGGAATACAGGGATTTCTGATCTGCTTTGACTTTGTGCCTTGGTTTCTTTTTTTAGCAGTCCAAACACAATAACGCATTAGTGAGCAGGACCCAGTACCAAGAGATGCCTCGAATGTTTTCCTACTTTTTTTTTTTTTCCATGTTTTCCTCTAGCCTATACTGAAAGGGAAAGTGAACATCCTGGGACTGGAAACCAGCCAAAAGCTCAGGGACTTCTCACCTACAAGAGTTTGTTGTGGAGCACAGCAGAAAGCATGTGCAAAAGATGTGAGCTGTTGTTACTCAGTTTGTAATCTGAAAATGTGGAGTCAGATCTGCTGGGCTCTGTAAAGGATTCTGCCTACAAGATTCAGTTTACCCTGCTGGTACCACTGCTTCTCCAGAAAGATTGAAAATTATATCTACTTTTAAACACCATGCATTTTTACTATGATTTGTCCTTTTTATCACATATCTTGTAAGAGTTTGGTTTTCATTATGAACAACTACTGACAGAATTTCTCAGCATGTTTTGTGCTGTTCCTCCACAGGTTTCCTTAAACACCAAACAAGAGAAACTACAGTTGTATGGCTTCAATACAGTTTAATGCCTTTAAGACCTTTCTGCCCTGATCAACAGGAGAAGGTGTCTGTAATCATGTAAAAATATGCAATGAATCTGAATTGACTCCAACTCTATCCATTAATATACAATACAGACGTTTGGTTACATGATTTGTTATCATGATTCCTTATCTGACCTTCAAACACTCATTTGTGACACATAGCCAGTAGGAGGACAGGCTTCTGCAGGAGGATTTTTGAAAATTTTATTAAAGTAATTTCCAACAGCAATAGCACACATTAACAGTTGTGAATGATAGAGCAAAACTGCCATTCCCAGCACGTTTCCTTTTTTGTTGTTTACTTTCTGTTTCCCAGCATGTGCCCTCTTTCTTTCTGCCTGGAAATCTTGCCTGGGCAAATTTCTATCACTTTCTATATTTGTCTGGGATTTTCAGCCTTCCTAGAGAGAGACTCATGGTGAAAGGTCAGATGGTGTTTTGCATATGCCCTGAACTGACATGTGAGCTGACAGTTTTGGACCTGGCTTGAGTACAGAGGTCAAAGACTTCTGTACCATGTGTATGGATCTGTACCTCACTCACACAATGCCTAGTAGTTTGGCAAGCATGGGATATAGCCCACATGCATTATACAGCCACCTTGGACCTGTGCAATCAGTTTGACACTTATAGGAAGAATTAGCTTTAATTATTGGGCTTTGTGGGGAGGCAGTAAGTCTAGGAAACCCCAGAGATATGTATGGCGGTGCCACACAGAAATAAAGCATCTGTGGCAGAATTCACCTGGTCCTATCCTCAACTGCACATTTAATCAACTTTAATAGTGTACTACCAGGTAATTAGACTTGGCTTTCTTGAGTGCTTTCTCAAAGACAAGCTCTCACTGGAGAAAGTCTAGTTTCTCACTAGATCCAACTCCAAGGTTTTTTCAGGACTACAAAAGATTTGGACATTGCTGCCTTCTAATGTGAATCCACCTTAGACATTTAATTATATTTGAGATCTCAAAGAACTCCCGATAATCTCCTGTGACAAGATTGTTCATTCTGTGGCCTGCTGAGCACATGAATATATGATCCTCTGAAGCGTAGCTGAAACACTGAGGTATAGTGCCTTTTTCAATTGACTCATTTTAACTGGAATTTAGAATAATCAGCCATTCTATTTTTTTTAGATTTATGTAATTATATAAGCACCACTAAGACTACAAATAAAGCTTTAAATGATTGTGAAACAGCAACAAGAATCCAAGAAAAACTCCAAGTTACCAGAAGAATGTTCACTCATGGATGGAAAGATAAATATTTCTAAGACTCACATCATAATTTTAGCAGTATCTGAAAGAATGTTTGTTTTTTTCAGTTTATCTTTTACCTTTGGTAATTAGAAGTTATGGTTCTTGCCTGGAGGAACTCCGGTTTCTATTTAGCTTTAATTTCAGTGCATGAATGGAATGCAGCCTTCTATGCAAAATGCACATGCTGCCCCATGGCTTTCTCATGGCTGAGGATGTGCTCGTCTGGTTCTTGGTGAGATTGAGCTGGGAAAAAAAAAGCAAAAACCCTCTGCATTTTGGGTTGTGCAATGTCCTTTGCTTATGGATGTAGGGGATAGATTTGTACATAGATAGGGCTGTTAGTGTCATTTCCATATATGTGAGCTAGGTAAATATATATATTTACCTTTTAATCATGCTTGCATTTATGCTAATCTCATAGTTTTGCTCCATTAACTCTTCATTTTGAGTTTTCAGTCAAAAAGCAGTTCCCTACCCATTCTTTTCCAGAAACACTATCATAGAGGAACAAACATAAATGTTAAAAAAGAAGAATAATCTTTTGCCAAGATCATACATCCTAAGGAATTTCATCCTTTTTTTGACTAAAATGTTTTATTTAAGCTAATAACTGCTTTTATAACCAGCTCCCTTCCCAACTAAGCTACATTGAGATCTGTAAAAGCAGTCAGGAAAACAGATCATACCAGTTAAAATTTTATCAGGAACTGGTTTACTGTGCAATTTATTTCATGTAATTGTGGAACTCAGGCATCCAAAACCAATAAGATAGTCCCTCCCCAAATCCAAAGAATCTAAGTAATAAAAATGTTGAGGCTGTTTTCATTCCTTGATGTCAGATACACTCTGTGTGACCTTCTACCTAGTCTGTGTCATACCTCACTCTAAAAACAGCACATGATATTGTATTTCATTCTTATTAAGAGTCCACTCAATCCCTGGACATTCCGCAGGTCTCTCTGACGTATCATCAGTTCCTGTGCAGTTTTATTCAAATCAAAAATAGTTGTAAGTAAGAATCATTCCATATGTGCATTCAGTTAATCAGCTTGAGTTTTCTCATTACATGGTTGTTTGTTTGTACAAACATGTATTAGCAATAGCTGCTATGAAGCTCTTATGCTAAATGATGTTTAAGCATAAGGTGTTTAAGCATAAGGTGGTACTCTATTTCTTCATGTAGACTTACCAATCCCAACATTTTGCAAAATCTGAATCAGACCTTGAGGTGAGCCTACAAATCATGGTATTGAAAAATAAATAAATGTGCTTTTTTTTCTGTGTGTCTTTTTTTATAACTTATCTTTATAACTTATTTAATAGTACCATGTGTTTATTCTTTTTGCAGCACAGATTTATAGGAACCATTTTTTAATGAACTGTAGTAAATTTCATAGCTGTAGAGTGAAAGGCTTTGTTGGCAGCTATACTGCCATTGTAGCATCATTTAAAATACTCTTGCTTTCCTACCCTGCCAACTGTATATAAAGACATCCTGAGTGAACAATAGAGCAATCTGGATAAAAAGTGCTTGAGAAACTCTCACAAAATCAGTGTCTAGTTTACAAAAACAAAGTTTGTAATTTTAAGTACAGATTCTTCATTTTGGTGTATAATACTTAAAAGCATAGTGAGGAAATTTAAATGAAGAATGAATAGTGGACTGAGAAAAATGATTAAAAAATAAAACAACATATTCTAAATTTCCAGCTCCTAGAATGTATGTCATTCCTAGAATGACATATACACCATGTGTATAGGAAATAGGCAGTGTCAGCTAGGATTTCTAATACTGTGTTCAAGTGTGCCTTTATGCTCAAACTGTAATGGGAATATTTTTTTAATTTCTAGAGTTTGGTGCCTAAGCCATTTACATTTTTATTTTTAGACCAAACTATGTCTGTTGAAGGGCTCTTTTAATTTTGTCTAATAAAATAAAAATGAAAATGATATTAAAATATAAAATCAAATATAGTTACAAGAAATGTTAGACCTTGAAGGCTGAGTCATCCTACTGGAGAGTTAAATGCTGACAATAATACTTTGCATTTTTTGATTCAAAGCACACTTGATTATCAACAAATTACCTACTGATTATCAATTATTTACTAATTTATCCTCTCTGACATAGAAGTGACTTCCATTTTATGCATGGAGTCTTTTGGGTGGATCAGATTTAACAGACACTACATTCTGATTCAACAATACAGTGGAGATCAGACTTCGAATTTCTGAGCACATTGTCTTCCATTGGCAGTTAATTATTTGATAAATTTATGTAACTGGGTAAATGTGAAAAAAGTTTTTTAGTAGTTAACCTGTATTATAAAGGATAATTTTAAATTAATCAAGTACTGATTGAGTTTGATCTATTTGACCTGGAAGTCTGCAGCCTGGATTTTCTCAAGAGTTTACATTGTTGTGATGACTTTTCTTGGTCTTAAAAATTAGGAGCCAGACACGGTTAAAGAAAAAATGGTTTTTACCTTGGTATTTAATAAGGATTCTAATGGTGCACCACTTTGCCAAGGTGGAATATGCCACAATAGATTGTGTATACAATTTTATAGACCTTGAAAATTAGCATATCTACAAAGATTCTCCAATGAGATGCTTGAATATATAGCGCAATATCCCCTCATCCCAAAGAATTCCCTCCTGAATGTGCCTAATCTTAGTTTACAGGATGTGTTTCAGAGAGGACCTTGGTTTTTGGGATAGTATAGGGCTTTCTGGCCTCTAACTGAGAGGCCTTTAGGGTGTTTGGTCTCCTGGCTTAACAGAATACTAATACTACGTTATCAGACTTAAGGAATTACAAGTATGCCTGCTAAGAGCACTGGGGATACATAGAAGTTATATAAAAGGTATATAAAAGGCAAAAAATCATAACGGCATCAGTTGTTTCTGTCAAGAAAAGTGAAGATAAATTGTTTTCAAGTCTGAAGTGCAGCATTTTACATTCATTGTGCACTTCCAGACAAATGGAAGTGATTCCACAAGCAATGTGGATCTCTGGACATGAACACTCATACTCTACTCTCAGGCTGTGGCGCCGTCATGCACCTCACATGGTAAGGCAGGTAGAATACATTGCACTGCTCCAAACATAGAATACAAAAGGAAATACATTCTGGAAAACAAAGAATACAAAAGCAAGACACACGTTATCTCTACAGCCCCAACTTGCCTCCTTTGGCAACAATGACACAACACACAAGAAATGCAGTAGCTCTGCAGATGGTGTGGGGACACTTTGGGAACAAATGCTAAGGAAGAGCCCTGAAAGCCAAATGCTTAACTCTTCTCTTTCTTCAGACAAATCCCCAGCTCAGGTCAGTTATATTGAGTAGGAGACACTTCAATGAACCATCTCAATGTCTTTAAATGTTATGTTTCTCCTTTCTTCTGCTCTCAACATGACTTGCATCCTTTTCACCACCACTAAATGTTGGAGTCCTTTCTGCAGGATGCATCCAGCTTGCTCATGGTTTCTATGGTGATAGGAGAGCTTGTATACCACTGCAAGCACAATCTACAAAATTAGGTGTCAACAAAAGTCTTGTCTCATGTTCAATGCTGCTGCGTCCCTGAAACAGGGGTTTTTGTTCTTCTATCAAAGTCCCATACCAGACGAAAAGGAGTCAGACTTGCAGTTTTTAGTTTTTCTTGTTGTTTATTCAAGTTCTTATTTCAGCTTCAGAAAGCCGTCTGACACCTGGACTTAGCTCTCTAAATTTCCCGCTGCAAGACCACAAGACCAAGAATGCAGGGCTGTTTTAAAAACTTTTCACTCAATTAACTGTTAAAACGTACTATATTTATAATTCTATACCAATAACTATCACCTATTTGTAATACGTTTCCCCTACCTCAAATCTATTCTACCAACATCTTTGTGCCCCTGTCACAGCAGAAAATGGAGTAAAAGAAGAACTCTGAACACCACCCAAAAACCTCCATCTTGCTTCCCTTTTACCTCCATACTACAAGACCCAAAGCTACAAATTTTCACCCTGTGATAAACTAAACTATAATCTATTTTATATTTTGAATGTTCTTAATTCATCTGTAAGTGTTGGAAGCTTTTCCCATGGGCACAAATCAAAGACTGTGTCCTCCTGGGGTCCCAGTGAGCGTCCCAGACCCCCCAGGGTAATTTGAGGGGTTTTCCAAATATCTCGGACTCCACTCTTGCTGCAGGAACAGCTCTGGCAAACTGCTACTCAGTTTGTTCACCATTCCATACAGCTACATACAGCCCAAGGCTGCAGCCAGACTGAGTACAGGCAAATACTGCACTTCAAAGCATTAGAATACAACCCCAAGGAAAGCAATTATTTGTGCTGTTTACTTCTCAGATTTTGGACACCTCAGACATTATGTGTGACCAAAGTATTTCTTTGAGGAACACCAAATCCAGCCAGGGGGTGCCTCCAACTTGCAGCCTATGGCCATGGCTATGGAAAGGACCGGCAGGGGTGGAAAAGAGAGCAGGTTTGGATGAAAATAGCAAATAAAGCTGCCCTTCTCTCAGCTCTGCCTGCTCAGTGTTTTTGGCTGCATTTGGCCCTTGCAAAGCAGGAGCCTCTGACCTAATCATTCATCAGCTTTATTTGACCACATTCTATCTCTCTCTTTAGGAAACATGATTACCGGGTCCTAAATGCTTCCTAGAGTCTTTCATCTTTCCTCTATCTAATTAATGCTAATTTCCTTGATGGTACTCCTAAAGTACAGTTGGAGCCTGGATGTAGATTACAGAGCACTTTAAAATATCAGCAGTAAATCAGACAGAGATGGTGAAGCACATATAATATGCATTTCCTGAGAGTTGTGAAGGGTGGGACTTTATCTTGCAGTGCATTAGTGCCCCTAAGATTGTGTAACACTATAAGTCACTCAGTTATCATGACACTTGGTTGCCTGGAAATCCTCTTCCATTACACTGTATGCCTATTTCATTTTTGTAGACAAATCATTTTGGCACGCGTTAACCTGAAACTATAAATTTTGTCTTTTAGACAGTTTTCAAGAGAGATTTTCCCAAAGAGCAAAATGTGTTGAGAGAAATACAGAGGGCCTTAAATTGTCTTCAAGGGGCTCACCTTCATATTTTGAACCCAGAAGTGTACCTGTGACATCAGAGAAGAATACACATTAAAACGAAAAGATACACTCAGCTTGCACTGTAGGAGGTATGATACCATTAAATTAATTAAAAGAAAATTATCCTCTGTTTTGGAGATACTTGTGTCTAGTAAGAAAAGTATATGGGTTATCTGGTTACTTTTTAATGTAATGTTAAATGGTTATATATTTGACCACATAACTTAAGCCAAATCATGGAATCAACATCATTCCATGTATAACCGAGAAGACTTTCATATGACAATAAAGGTGTATCTGTGCATGTACATGCAGAAGTGCAGATGGAATTTGTAGAACAAGCTCTAAATATGTCCTAAATGCTGTGCTCTATTGTCTGGTCACTTCCAGTGGTGGAAAGCAGAGATGAAGTATGACTCTTTTGGTGTGGTTGTATTTTGTCATCACTTCTTACTGATTACCCAGGATTCTGATCAACCCAGGGAATTCCCACAGATTTATTCTCTGCTTTTCTGAACAGTAACTCTTTGATGGCAATACACGCCCCCCAGTACAGTTTACAACTTGACTCAGATTACTGTTACAACTCTCAGTTACAGGATTGGCTCAGTTTCTCTCTATCTTCTGTTACTGCCAAAGATCAGAAAAGCTGTTAGTAGATCTTCCTAGCTAACATACAACATCTTCTAAAATCCATTCAAGGAAGAATGTGACACTTTCTTCCAAACTCCCCCATGTTTCTACCTGAATTTTTATATGGATTATCAAATGAGAACAGGACCAGAGCATATGTATATAAATTTATGGGAAATGCTTTATCGAGCTAAATCCAGACATGTTTTTCTGAGCCATCATATATGAAAATACATTCATTTTTTTCAATAATAGCTTGGCTTCAGTGACCCAAACCCAAATTATTTTCGGTGTAAATTATACAAAATTTTTACATGTTTTACAAAATCTATGAGTTATTTCATTTAAAATCCTACTCCCTTTTAATGAAATACAGTAGCTGGCTCTTCTACTGAAAAAAAATCATTAAATATTCCATACTGGCTTCCAGCTTGTCTGGTGTTTTTGCCTGGCAGAATACAGTGCATCTTTGTGTGTTATTAATGGGCTGAGCTTCTGGACAAGACCATGCTTTTTGCCACTGCAGAATTTTCTTACAAACAATGCACTGTAAACCAGACAGGAACATAATTTTTAATGCATCTAGAGGACTATTTTTGATAGAGTAAGTTAAGTCACTTTCATTAGACAAAAGGTGAAATATCTATTTCTTCCCTTCAGAGCATAAATCAAGTATTAAAAAAAAATCCCAGGCATTTTAGCAGTTGTAAAACTGTGAGGAATGTGGAAGGCTGTTAATCTTCAGGTCTGGTCTTTGGCCTATATGAGTCCTCCCCTCCTTTTGGCTCTAAGATGAAGGATAATGGTGTGAACACCGCACACGCAGAACTACACAAAAGGATTGCCAGATGTGGGTGGTGCTGACAAATCACTGTCAAACGTTAGAGGAACTTTTCCAGGAGTGCTGCAGGCTCTGCAATGGGAAATGTGCCGTTCCCAACAGCACTAGGAGCCATGTGCAACATTGCTACATCCCCCAAGCCCTCCAGAGCTATCCCAAGATCTAAATGCTGAAATACAGCATTTCGATATTAGGTACCCTTCCTGCCCTGGCACTCAGGAATCCTGTAGCAGAGCAGTGCAGATGAGTTTCTGAGGCTCAGCTAAGACCTCTCTCTACTTCATGGCATGCTCAGCACAGGTAGTGGAACTAGAGAGCAGCTGTGACTGGCCCTGTGCCCAGTGGGCAGGAGCTGGTGGACATGGTTCTTCTCATATGGAGGAGTTAAACAAGAGCTTTCCTTGGCTGTGCATCTGTCCCCTTAATCCTCACTCCTACAGCTGAACATTTTTGAAATAAAAGGCAATACAGAAAACTGTCTAGAAACTGTCAGCCCTTTGAATTTTTTATACTACAAAGACAATTTTTAGGGAATCTTCCAGAGATTGTCATCCCTGGAGCAGAAATAAACATGTGCCTTGGTCTCAGCTGCAATATGTCATAAACCTGGGTAATGTTTTAAAGCTGGGAAAAGGGAGAGTTGTGCTGTTGAGCCAGCATGTGAGTTGTTGGAGAGTTAATTACACACTTTCCCTTGTGCCATCTCCCTAGCAGGGTGCAGGGTATGTGTGTGGGGGCAGTTCTGTCAGAAGGGAATAGAGGAATTTTCTGAAATTACCTGATCTAAATTTGCCAGATGACACCATGTCCCCTAAGTGACAACAGGAAGGTCTCATGGAGCTGAACATTTTATTGGCAGCATTTCTGGCTTCCTTCATTCTAGAATGATTTGAAACAAGATAAAAACAGATGCAGGTGAAGTGGCCCCCTGAATCTCCTGTTCATGAAGTTTAATATACTAACAAATAAGGCAAGAGTCGCTCATTTAAACTGCCTCAACCACATTCACCAAATGTATGTATTTAACCACCAGCAATCTAAATTATTTCAATTGTGCTCCTTCCTCATTTTCCCATTCACCCTCATCCAAAACCTATTGTCCTACCTCAAGGCTTCTAGGTTTTGAATAAAGAAAAGCAATGTTTTGTGCTATTTGTCAAAGTGAAGATGTCTTCCAACTCAATATAAGGTGAAAACGTAAGAGTGTGTCCCTAGCCTTGACCAGGTCACAAAGTGAAAGTCATACAAAGATAAGAGTTTCAGTGCTAATTTACTGGGAAGGGATGGGGATCTGACCAAGGTGGGCTTGCATTTCCTGACTGCTTGACAGACATGAATCTCTCAAAACGATTTTGCACGAAGTGGCTGCCCCATGCATAGAAGTCTCATATCCTGGAATGAGATGTAAAGAAATTAAAAAGGAAGCAGCAGTGATTGAGTAAAAAAAACATGTCAGGATATGAAAATGTGTATTTTTTTAAAAGAAAGAAGTGTGTGGTGAAGGTTCTAATGTAAGGTCTGCAGTGGAAGAAACAGACTATCTTTGATGACAAAGTTGTTATTTTTTTTTTTTTTCTGGAAGTTCTTCACTCAATATTGCAAGAAAATAGCACGATTTTTAATCTTCTCTAACAAGATGAAAATCCAGATTACGTTTTTCTTTAGCTGTGTATACTCTACCAGCCACTTGCTGGAAGCAACACCAATGCTCTGAACTGCTGCGTGTTCTTCAGCACCATCTACTGGTACTTGCCCTATCCACCACTTGGGCGCTGCATTACCTACAGTACTTGAGAGTCAGGAAGAAAGAAAACAACTAAAATCCTGCAAGAGGCTGTCCATACGTAGTAAACCTCAAGACTACCCTGGCTGAATTGGTGCTGAAATAGATTTTGACTCTAATAAGAAACAGTAAAAATTATCCACATAGAATTTGTGTAATTGAACTTATGGTCATACATGTCCCCTAACAAAAACATAATGAAGGCAAGGGATGGAGTAAAACAGGTCAGAGTAAAACAGAACTCATGAGGTAATGGAAACAAAGGATGAGGTTATCTGGGCAGGCAAAAAAGCTACAGGAAATGTAAGAAGATATTAACGTAGAAAAGAGCTTTTGGAAGCTGAGACAGGATGTATTTCCTGAGATCTGTGCCTTAAAAATGACATTCCTGAACAGGCTTGGATGGTTATTCTCTAATTTTGCAATACTCTGTTTTAAATCTAAAATTGATTAAGAGGGAGGTATGACTGTTCTTGAAAAATGCTTTAGATAAATAAGGTCAGACCCCTCTGACTAGAGCAGCTCTATTTACTCCTTCAGTGAGACAGATGAGGCTGGGTTTATTGACACTCTATTGTCTTCAGAAACTCTGACGTGAAAACAAAAAGGAAAACAAAATTTGGAGGACAACGTGCAAACACTGTAAATCAGTGCAACTCACTGACATTAAAATCACTTCCTGATTTTGGATCCTGATGGAGGATCCTTCCACTCTGTTTGATGCCTTTTGTGCCGGTGGAGTAAACCCAAATTGAAGCACAGCCACTAAGTGAATGCTGAAATATATTCAGTAAGCTGAATAATTTCTGTTGCAAATTTTCAGCATTAATTTAATTGACAAAAGGTGAGGTGTCAAAGGTATTCCAGACAGCCAGGAATGAGGTTTTCTTGGTGTTTCAGAACATGAAAAATAATAGAGAAAAAGTATACAACAAAATGTGCTGCTGACATAATTGGATAAATACTTGTTAATCCTGTTTAAGTTTGTTTATCTAGAGCTCGATCTTCACGGATTTCTAACAGTTCAGTGAAGCAGTACAGAGAGAAAAGTATAGTCTTCTCACCATGGAACTTGATCTCAAAGAAATCTATTGCAATAAAAATCCATTGATAAAAGGCTTCTATACACAAATTTCTACTCACAGCTTTTACTTCTTCAAAACTTTCTAAATAACATTGTACTTAATTGCAGTAACAGCGAAATGTTGACAAAATTATTATTTTGCAGCATAAGTTTGCAGTGTCTTTTTTGATGGCAATGCCTTTTGAAAGATATTTCAGTTTTCAGCTTGGCCTTATGAGAACAAAATTTAAGCAAAATATCATTTAGCATCAGTGCTTGCTTGTGCTGTTTTTGCAAACACAAATGCCTCCCTTTGCTAAAGACAGGATAACTCAGTTACTGACTGTAGCTGGGGAATCCAGCAAGCTGTAGTTCCTCATGATGTATACAGGCTTGTGAGCTCTGTAAATCTTTCCGGAAGATGTTATTTCCAAAGGAAATAAAAGTACCTGAGACATCTTCCAAAGTTAATGACTGTAGCTGTGATTGACAGAAATGGCCATATGTGTGTCTAGCAGTTTAATACAGAAGTCAGTGGATGAATAGATGAGAAGTGAGGTTAGGGAGATGAAGGCTTGAAATTAAAAGTGCCAGTAACATTCTTTGAAAAGGCAACTCATAAAGAATGGGCAAAGGCAGATGTACAAAAAGTAAAAATTATGGAAAAAATTTCCTAGGAAGATATTCTGGAATTGGTGCAGATCAAAATGTTTACTATTCACATATTTCTTTGAAAAGACTAATAGAAAACATTGGAGTATGCTTTTGGGGTTCTAAATCATTCAATAGGCTTCTTTGTTTCAGTGCAGTTTTACCATGTTTCCAAATTTAGTCATTTTATCAACTAGAAGCTCAGAAAGTTGCTACTGTACTTAACTGAAGATCAGAAGTTGGCAACATATAATTCCAGATGGCTTTAAGACAGATCCAGGGTGCCCAGATAGAGCTGAAAAGTGTTTGGTGAACATATGGGTGAGTGAACTGCTTGTAGATTTTGTGATACATTTATAGCATCACACTTCTTGCAAAAGACAAACTACTTGTTCCCATTTATAAGAAATGAAAGCCTTGATAAGTGTCTGTCTTGAATGACAGAAAGTGAAATGTCCACCAAAGAATTTCCTAGCATCTATAACTGAGATAGAACAAATCCTAGAACTTTGTATGAACACATAAACCAAAGAAGTCCCACAGCTGGAGTGCTAAAGCTGGAATTTGGCCAGGACTTGCAGATGTAATGATAATCACAGCTTCTTTTAAGGGCTGCAACTCAGTGTGTCAGTCAGTGTTACAATTTGGTCTTCAAGTGCAGTTCAAAGTGCTGTTTCAAACTACCACGTCTTCCATCCTCCAGGGACAAGTCAAAACACGACATTAAAGGAAGCTGCTATTCCTTGGTCTTAGCATAATCAAAGAGATTTAAAGATTCTGAGAGTCAATAGCCGAGCAGATGGCCTGTGGTAGTAAAAGATTTTAGCTCCTATTCCCTTCCCACTCAGTATTTTACACATCATACATATCTTTTGCTGGTACTAGCATATTATGTCCTATATGCAGTAGCAAAGCCCAGAATAAGATTAAGGAAGAGTAAAACATTCCTCCCATATGCACACATGAAGGATGGGATTTTTGCATGCATATCAACAAACTCGTCCCAGAACTACAATGAAAGGAATGTAGTTTCCTGTTAATAAAGCCAAAATCTCGTGGCAAGGAGTATTTATAAATAATCCAGAGCTGACACTCCTACCTTTGGTTTGCGTGGGGACATCTGTGCACCCAGAGGATATACAGGCAGAAGGGGAAGGACTCCTAGCCAGTCCTCACTCCATGCCATGCGCTCAGCCAGCCCAGAGTCTCCTCAGCTGCCCTGCAGTAATGTCTGCAGGGAGGTGTTTGCCCCCCTGCCCCAACCCGCACCCACAAGGAATTAGCTGTGGTTCACAATCAGGTTGCAGGTCTCAGACCTTGGTCCACAGTTTGCTTCATGCACTCCTTCAGAGGAATTCATGTACTGCCAGTATCCCATACCCCAGCTCTAGTGAATGCTGCTTCCACTGCTGGAGTGGTCACTGAAAAGATGGGTGGGGAACCCTGAAAGAACATTCTACTAATGGGTAAGGTCCTACAGCTCAGTAAGCAAATCACGTTATTGTAGCAGTGAAGTAAATATTCTAGTAGCTGTATTCTGTATTGCGTCCACTCTGGTTTAAGTGTCAAATAGGGGATTACTCTCTAGAGAAAACACTAAGAACCAAGCATCCAGTCTCTTGTTAGCAGACTTACAGCCAAGTCTAAATTTCTGGGTAATTCAACTACACTGTCTTGCTGCCAGGAAAGTGAACACTGTTTAGTGAGGCAGGGTAATTACAGCTATGTGTCCTAGTGACAGCTGCAGGTTGTTGTAGATAGACAGGATATAGGAGCACCTGAAACAGTTTTCTAGTAAACAGCATTCATCAGAGAGCAGTTGAAAAGATTCTTTTGGGAGAACACAAAAAACACTGCCTTTGGGAAGAAAGCAAAGTTGGAAATTTCTCTTTGAGTGATGGGTAAAGGGTTAAGGCTGGACTAGTTGTAGAGTATTCTATAATCCTTATTTGATGGAATTCAATAGTATTCATTGACTTTTAACTGGAAAGTTTGTTGTTCGGCCCTGCAACATATCCTTCTGTTAGTCTGAAGATCTGTGTCTCAGCTTTCAACAGGCTTCCATGTGCTCCCACTCCAAGGCAAAGGAGCCCACCGGAATGCTATCTGGGATTCTGCAGGGAGCAGGAAATCAATAAAAAGTGTACATAATGCCCACTTCAATCAACACTGCTATCAAGCGGGATTTTATGAAGTTGAAAAATATTCAATAGCATTGCCTATTTACACTTTAATGAACTGATCATTTTACTCCAGAGGACTGTTCACAGTCACAAAGAAAATTGAGTTTCTTACAGTCACTGCAACTGTGCTGTAATAGATAATTTAGTCAGAATACACAATGATATTGCTCCTGCGCATGGCATGTACAATAGAAATATAAAAAAATTTATTTAATGGAAGTTTTGTCTCACCTGCAATTGTTTCACCCTTTTAGGACAATATTTGTGGGAAGAGAGGAGAAGTCTTTCAAAAGGCATCATTCATTTGTGGAAATGAAGAGTACAGATTATTATACTTGAATGCTACTCATAACTCCAAAAATGGATATTTGAGCCTGTTTCAGTCTGATGATACCTGAGAGTTGTTGGAGACTTATGTAAACCGAGCCTGTAGGCCTAGAGCCTGAATGCCTGTAGCGTTCAAACCTATGCTTAAAACCACCAACTCATCTGAAATTTTGTTTGAGCATTCACGCACACCATCCACTGTACTGGTACGGCTCTAGTGTATCATAGCAAGTGGTCAAAGTAATTTCAAAGAATTCTGAATGTAGAAAATGTTTTGATTTTCTTTTATTTCCTAGCTACCTGTAAAAACTGGCTTTTTGCCTTGCTTTTGACTATGCTTCACTAGCTATGGATTGGAACTTTAAGTCTCAAAGGGACAACAATACAGCACTTACTAAGCACTAAAATCAAGTTAAATTACTTTCCTAGGAAAAAACCAATCAAACTAGTATGCAGTGTTTGATAACTTTACTGCAAAGTCCAAAAGTACTTATTCAAAAAAGTACCATCTAAATTGTAAGAAGCAAAAAATTTAAATTCTTGTTAATTACATGGTTCTGCTGAGCATTTTCAAGAATACCATCTTTCTTTTTTTTTTTTTTATTTCTAGACAACTGGGAAAATATGCATAATACTGGAAGCTACCCTGCTGGCATGGGTAAGTGAACAAATTTTGGCAGACTAAGTTGTTAATTATTCTGCTTGTTATAGCAAGGTAATAACAATTCTTGCTAAGGGTGAAGAATGAAAGACTTTCATAGGTATTCAGTAGAATTTAATAATAAAGTAAGAGCATGTGAGTAAGTTTTAATGATGTTGGATAGACTCAACTTCAAAGAGTGGGCATACTGAGGTCATTTAATTAAAAACGTATGGAATACGTGGATAAAATGCGCTCTTGACTGGTTATCAGCCAAGAATAAGCTCTTGACTGGCTATTAGCCAAGGTAACATGTATATGGCCAGTCTGCAAACCAATAACAAGAGTCTCCTTGTAACAAAAATGCTAATGGTTGAAAAATTCAGTCAGAAAGACACTAGGTTTAAATTGTGAAGAGAGGATAATCAGTCAGCCTTTGGCTGTTTCTATGTATATCCTAGTTTTATCTTCTGATATGGTCTGGGCATTTCAAATGCAGACTGGAGAGCTGAAAGCCAGTTAAAAGGCTGGCAGAGGAAACAAAGACACCTGAGCAGTTGCAGTTTTTCTAGGAATATCACTGGTGAGGTAGTCTTATATAAACTGTGAGGATTGGACATATACTGCAAACCAGAAGGGTACAGGCAAGTTTTCCAGCTGTGATAGCAGCTCTTTACTTAAAGGTACCATTGTCTGGAATGTCATCCCTACAGCAGTCAGCACTGCATCCTAAGCACATGGCCTGACTCTCTCTCTTTTCTTTCAAAGTTTTGCTTTTGGAAAGTGCTTTTGGACAAAGACTTACAGGCAAAATCATAGGTTGTTTTCTGTTGCTTCCTGAGCAGTATAGTCTGTTATAGGCTGTAAGTCTGCTAACAAGAGACTGGATGCTTGGTTCTTTGCGTTTTCTCAGCACCGGGTGACAGCAATTAGGAGGCAGGGCTTGGCACATCTCCAAGGCAGGGATTATGCAGTGCTGCACACAGCAGTAACTAGAGAAAATGGGTTTCTATTAAAGAAAAAGGAAAGGCTAGGAGAATGAGATGCTGTAGGAGATGAGTGCTTTCAGCAAGACTTCTCCTCTGTTCAGAGGCTGGGAGTGGTTAGACTCACGGAAGGAGCAGTTGAGAAGAGCTCTAAGAAAAGCAAGAGTACTGTAGAAGGTTGTCCTGTGCAATATAGCCATTGATGGTTTCAAGTATGCAAGGTAGAAGATTGGAGTGTAATACTACCTGCTTAACAATGAATGCTGCTTCTCCTGCTCATCAGACTTGTAGCCAGATTAGCCAATTTTGTGAGCCCCTGCCTCTCCCTTGCATGGCAGTCATGCAAAGAGCAGGGTGCTTGGCTGACCCTGGGCCGAGGCACAAGTATCCAGAAGAGTTAAAAGTTGAATTCTATCCAATGGTGGCTTGGAGTCACACAAGGTCTTGGAATAGGTATAAGCTAGGGAACAGCAAAACAAAAAAATTATCTGTGAAATGTTCATCAACAAACCAGATTATGATTACCCAGAGAAGGGCTGGTACATCAAACAGGAGCTTGGCTTTCTGAGGGCAAGCTTTCTTTATGAGGGCAGCTTGTTACGTGTGGGGTATTTGGTGGCTGTCTTTGTGGGAGACAGCAGAACTTGCCCAGAAGAAAATATGGTGAAGGGCGATTTTCAAAGAGTTCAGCTGACTCCACAGAAGCTATTTGCAGCTATGATTTCTGTCATATTACTTCACAGCATTTTTCTCTTTCAACAAAAACGTATGTTGTGTGTCTGCCTGTGGTGAACTGCAGATGTGCTGGAGAGGAGGAAAAGTTCATTTCAAACTTGCACGTTGAAACACTTCATGCAGCGTGAACTTATTTTCTCTTTAAACTAAATATATATTTGTGTAAATTTAAAAAGTGCTGATTTTAACTATTTTTGTTTCTGATCTGGGAACTCAAAGGGCAGTCATCTGAACAAATTTTTGCTTTTTACTGAGCTATTATTACACCTTAGAGACCTGAGTGGTTCCAGTGTGTGAATTTGAAGGTAATTTGACAAGACATGTGGAATCCAAGGTAGTAGAAGTGCAGATAGAGGCTCATTTTCTTGCAGCAAAAAAAAAATTATTAAGAGTATAACCCAGCCTGAAATGCCGACTCAGCAACAAGGTGCCACAAAAATTTCTTTCCAAACATTGTGGCATCTGGTAATGCCAGGAAACCTCACAAAAGTTAAAGAATGTGATTGAGATGTTCAAAGTAAGATCCTGAATTCTACTTCTAGCTCTGGTGATGACAGTTCCTGGTATGTCTTTGCAGGATAAGAAAATTATTGTTGTTGAAATGGGTACCTTGCCAGCAAAATCCAGTACCATGTGTGACAATAATAATGAAGACTCAAAACTCCAACATATTAGCACACACCAGTAACTATGCTAAAAACTCCCCAAGAATCCCGGCCATGTTAATTTGCTTTTTAGCATGTCCCAAAGGCCAGGCCATTGATTCTTCTTGGCTGTCTTCTGTCCTTGCCTGCTGATGCAGCTGCAAACACCTTCCCTTATTTTGCTGTGGTGCTAATATCACAGTGAAAATACTGAGATCTGCAGATGTAGGTATCAAAAGAGGAAATTGATTTGCATTTCATTTTGATGATATCTGAATTGAGCGCCATACTCTGGAGAATGAATCACAGGGTGCTTGTTTTGGCGGTGGCCAGCTGTGCACCCCCACACTCCTTCTTGGTATCTCTCTATGTCTCAGAGCACACTCTGTCACCTGGGTGGCCTGCGATGCTGGCAAATGAAAGCAGCATTTCAGAGTGAGTACACAGGGATGAGGAGGTGTAATGCTAATGGGTAATTCAGGAGAAAAAACTAGGTACTTGTTCTAAAGTAATAATTAAGATTGATCATGTGTAAAATTCTCTCACCACATCTAAACCAAGGAGTGTTTTGGAACACCTGTGCTTTGCCGTTGGAAGCTCATTTGAGCTGGAAAATTCTTCCTCCTGAGGCAATTTATTACCCATGTAACGGATGCTATTCTGTTGAATATGTAGCATATTGAGGTTTGGCTACCAGTTTCACTCTTTCAACGTAAGGTGAAAATATAGAGATTGTGGGTTTGGAAGAATTTCTTTTATTGATGTGGAAAACTGAGAATTTAACTTGGAAATTCTTTGATTAAGTTCTGATTCTGTTTATGCAGAGAAAAGGCTGTTAATGTTGGAAATTAAGTTCAAATGTGTTCAATAACAAATTCCCTTCTTCAGAGGCAGCTCTTGTTTCAGCTTTTGATGGGACATCATTCCCTGAACAAAAAGTCTATCTTTCAATAGGCTGCTATGGAGATTTTATATTTTAAAATTTTAGAAAGTTATATACTTTACAAATTAAACAGTGAAGGTCTGAGAGGCAAAAAGGGAACATTTGCTCTGTCTTACTGATGTGATTTTAAACTGTTGTGAGCAATTAAGAAGACATCAGCCCTGAAAAAAAGCACATTGAACTGTGTACCCTGAAACAGATTAAATCACTTGATTTTTTAATGAATGATTCACAGTATATTTCCACTTCCAGTTTTAGAACACACTTCCCTGGAGTGTATGCCTACCAATCTGACTGATGCACAAGATTTGAGAAACTCTAGAAATATAATCACTTCATCTTTTCTTCCTAAATTTTTATGTGAACAAATATTTTTGTTTCCTTTTGTATTTTAATTTCAGTAAGCACAGGAAAACAGGTATGATTGTTCATTCTGTGTGTAGAACTGCGAAGGAATTTCCTCACTAGAATATTCACATCTATGTGGTGTCTGATTATTCAAAAACACATACAAGAAATTGTGAAATGGCTAACCACAAAGTGAAATGAATTCATGTGAAACAGCTGTAGAGTAGTGACTGGTCTTTGAATTTCAAATGTTTCAAAGTGACTAGAACTTTACATTCCTTGTTCTAGTTCACCTCAAAATGACAATGCCAAGAATGTTTCTATTATCACTCCACAGTGGTTTGATTTACACTCCATTTAATTCCTGCAGTTTTGATATTGTTCTTAGTTTTGAATGGCTTGTGAATCTTTTTCTTTTTAAGTGAAATATAAGATTTACTTAATTTTAACTGCAAATTTATAGGAGTTTTTAAGCAAAACCAGTTAAAAGTAAATCAGTTTGATTCTTCCCTGGTGTGGATAGCTGTAGCTCAGATAAGGTTTTGTCTTAAGGCCAATCCCCTACCAGTCCTAAAGGAAGGACTAGATTTATGTGTTCTCTCCTTACCTCCTCCTTTGTGCACTCATATTTGGATTAATGTCTTTGCAAATGTCCTACGGAAAACGCCAGACCTGCAAAGACAAAGAACAGGTATTGCTATTTTTGCGGTGAAGCTTAAGTTTATATGATGCAGAATGACAGGCTGCTTGTGCAAGTGCAGCAGTACAAGTAAACAGAGTGGAAGGAAATATCTCAGAAGGCTACACCAGCAGATAAACTTAGCCTTAAAAGGTCTGGAGAACAATTTGTGGGCTCGTAGGGGTGTTAAACTAGAAATTGGTGTATTCATACAGTTTGTTGCTATTGGGAGAAAAAGAATAATAACAGTACACACTACTGATCAAATCCATTACTTGAAGGTAGTTATTAAGGCAAATACTGAAAAACTATTAGCTCAAAGGCATGTGGTGACATGGAAGTGGCTTATCGGAATTGTATCATTCTGTAAACAAAGTTGCATATCTCAAATTTCACAATGACTGCTTCGGATGTGGCCTTTCAATGAAAGTACAAACTCTGTTAGTACCGAAGAGACAGGCTGCACTTCAAGAACCGTTTATCAAATGAATATAAAGCCAGAGCTATAGGTTTGTTTTGCTTTCTTTCTTTCAAATTTTTTTCTTGTTTAATGCTGTATTCATAATGTGACTTTCATGTTGATGATATGGATACTTTGTCATTCATATTTGTCATTCAGGGTCCTTTTCCAAGGCTTGTTATCAAATCAGCTGCAAAAGTTATATTTGTTTCCAGTGAAGGTGACTGCTCCAGTCTTGTCACAGAGGCTTCCTAATCACTGGCTTTCAAAAACTTCAGTCTGCAGATAATAAAAAGAGAGAGACCATGATATAAACAGCAGGGTTCCCCCTTCCACACCAGCCTACATCTGTTTCCTGATTTAGACAGGAGTGAGGAGAATTGGGTCTGTCTGGATTTTTCTCCTCCACCCTCCAGTTCTTATTTTAGTTTCTTTCATCAGCTGTGCAATTGACAACAGTCTTCTTCCAAGCCCTCAGCATGGACAGCAGGAGGTGTGAGAGTCACAGCACTTGATAAAGCCAATTAAATCTCTATCCTATATCGTTCCCATATCCAACTTAAAGTTGCTCTTTCCCTCTTGGCTGTTTGTTCAAAAAATATTGTCTTCCTGCATAAACCTGCACCAGAAAAGGCCTCAGTCCTTGTCTGAGGACAGTGACTGGAGTCACCCTGCCATGGGGGACACCTCCTCATGCCTGAGGTGGACAGTGAGTGACTTTGCTTTTCTCCACTCAGCATTGCTTTCTGTGTTGCCATTCAACTTTGTTTTCCTGCTCCCCCCATTAAGTCTGCCTTTGCACTCCTAACCCATTTGCACACTCTTTTGAGTGTGGAGGTAGAATTATCTGGACTTCCATCACTAGTCTTGAGGAGTGCACAGCTCTCATTCAGCCACCACCGTTCTCCCGAGGTTTGGACACACAGTAAATACTGTGCACTTGGGGTCAGTTTGGAACCAACACACAAAATGGCTGAATGATTTATCCCAGGTCACCATAGAAGCTGATGGCACAGTGGGGGCTTAAGCCCCCCGGTTGGCACATTCTAGGTTGCTCCCATAACCTACTTGCTTATTCCCCCTTTTCTGTGTTCACGTTAGCGCTTGAAAGGAAGCAGTGCTGGGGTTGCTCTTGTGCCTCCCTCATGTAATGCTGCCCTGCAACCTCACCATTGCCTCAGGTACCCCCATGCAGGGCAGAGCCTTACCTTAATTAAACTTCTTGGCATTTAGCGAGTAAATCTCTCTGATCATCTTACAGTACGCTTGTGCAACAACACAGAAGTTGGCACGCATTTTTTATCTTATGAGTTTACCTCCAGGAAGATGAGAAACCACAAGGAATCTGAACGCTTTGAACATAGGCTTTGCATGGAATTCCTACCATCTCCCCCGATAAACACTTGGAATCAAAGTTATTTTCAGATGTCCCCAAAGAATATTTTCATCAAATTGCTGAGATCATAACTGATAGCTTCTTAGTAAGAAATGTTGTTAATTTTCTGTTCGGCAGCAATAAAAAATATGGTGGCACCTATTTTTTGGCCAGATCTTTCAGACATTTTTTTCCTTTCCTTCAGACTTTCCTCTGGCACACATGAATGAATTAACTGTGCAGCCCTTTGCCATTGCCAAGATCCTTCTTATCCTGCTTTGTAGATGAAAGGATAGGAATCTATGGATCTGCTTTACATCTCTCACTGCAGGCAAATGTCTCCGTTATCACCATGAAACACACCAAGGCTTGGTTAGGATTTTAGGTACAGGCTTGCTGTGTTCAGCACTCCATTACACTGAGCAGGAAAGAAAAGATCCTAAAAGGTGCCCCAGCATAAGGGAATGGGAGAGAAAGTGTAAATAAAGCAGAGGCTGGGCAGACCAACAAGAAATGTTTAACATTCCATGCTCTCCACAAAGGGCAGGTCAAGGAAAGGGAATGAGTGGTTGGGATGAAGCACATGCCATGGATATTTTTCAAGTACATTTCAGCAGAGTATATCTAGTCACATAAACATCCACAACAAACAGAACAGCCTTGTTCTTGAACGTGGCAGACCTCCTGAGGTCCCTCTTTATACACAGAAGATGGCTCTCACTATGCAGGGAAACCACAGCTGCTGAATTTGCAGCAGCAGTTTGAATTCACAGGCACAAATAATACTGAAAGTGCCAGACATTCTCAGATATGACCAGCTGAACAATTGCTTGCTCATGCCCAAGTCAAACTGATGTGTTGTCATGCTATGTGTGCGCTGAATGTCTGGGCAGGTAAGAGGTAGAAGAACTGAATTTGTTGAAAGTTGTATCTCAAGGTTTGGGAGAAAGCTAAAAAAAACCCTCTCTACAATAAATGAAAGTTCCATACGTAATGGGCAAAGCTTCTTATTCTTTCTTATTCTCAGGTGCAACCCAAATTAACTGAATGAAAATCAGCATTTTTAACTCTATCTTTTCATTTATATAGACTTGAGGCAAGAGTTCAAGTCACACAAGGCTTTGAATTTGTGAGGCTGCAATAATGAGGCTGTAAAAATCGGCAGATTAAAATTACGTTTATTTTTGGTTTATATTGCAACTTAACCCATACAATGTTTAATAGTTGCATATGTAAACATGGGTCTTCAGAAAGCTACAAAACCTTCAGCAGAGGCAAAATACATCTATGGAATAAACCACCACGAATCAGTGACTACCCCAATCTGAGAACTGCCGTGCAGACACATAGAAGCAAGAGCATGTCACAGAAATCACCTCACTCAATAGGGAAAACACAAGCTGCACCTGCCAACAATGGTGTGGAAAGGAATACTGTGAAGGTCAGATACCCATGATGAAGACACCTTGCCCACTTGCTTATCTGGAGACTATTTTGTCAACCTTTATTGTTTGCCCTGCCGGGGCAGAACCGCCGATGGCTCCTGAAGGTGCTGACATCTTCCCCAAGCATCCCAGAAGTTCACACCATACCCCAGCTGCTGCAGAGGTTCAGCAGTGGCCAACAGGTTGCATTGGCTGGCATAACTTTTCATTCATGGGGAATGAAGGAGACTTGGGACTACATTGGGACTACAAATCTTGATCGTAAGGCATTTCAAAGGAACAAAAAAAATGGAAGAGCTTTTTTAATTCCGCTTTGCAAGACTTGAGCATTATTAACTTAATTACTTACTTGAAGTTAGCAATAATAGTTGTCTAGAATATCATACATTTTTGGATGACGTGCTTTGAATTACTTCGGCCTTAGCACAGAAGAATGCTGCAACTCTATTACCTGGGTCTGTCACAGTAAACATTTTCCTTTTTAAAAATTTTATTTCTTTTGTATTGATAATAGTTAGTAGCTATTTTGCCTCGTGCAGGTTGAAATCCCTTACTGGGTAGCTTGCATGGTGATCCAGAGAGAGGCAAGCTTCCTAGGGCTTAAGAGTTTAGCAGACAGGCGATTTTTATTTTTTTTAAGATGGCAGGGTTCAGAAATCTATCTGGAGTTCATGAACCTGTTCTTCCTGTAACTGAAACCCATGTTTTACTCAGGGTTGATTCAATTTTTAAAATAAATGTTTTCTTAGTTAGAGGGAAAGCCAGTTCTATGTATAAGGGGTAGAATAACACCCTTCCAAAGTCCATGTGTCATGGGTGGGTGGCCTATATGCAGGATATACTTGCACACAAAATCTAGATTTAGATTTACTAGAGTAAGACATTTTTACTCTCCCCATCTGTTCTCTGCCATCTACTCTCCTTCCATCATTTCTGTCATCTTTCTGCCTTCTTACTGAGCTATTTGTGTATCACCTACCATATCTTTAAAACTAAATTTGTGGACATTATTTTCAGATTCTCTATACTGAACTTAGATTTCACCAACACAGATTTTTTGTCCAGTTTCCACTTAAGTACCGTTTCCTTCTCCTTAATGGAGTCGAGTGTCTGAACTTGGATTACTGGCATAAACACAGTGATAAGAGGTCCTTACTGCTTAGGCATGTCATCTAATGTAATCTATCCAGTCTCAATTACCAATAGCACCTCCTGTCCTGAAGCACCTGGAATATCAGATGTTTCTGCAGACACCCAAATGTGGAGGGTAGGGACATGCAACACAAAATGCTGCAACTTAACCCTTGCAGGAGGGGAAAAGTGGAAACTTCTTACAAGTGGTCTCCAGTCTTTATGCCTGAATCTTTTAGCCCTTTTGCCCAGAGAAGTACCACTGGTGTCCTATCACTCCCAGGAAAAGATCCCTGAGGACAGCAGGATTTTCCTTTCTTGGACTGTGGTCATACACTTTGTATGAAATTCCTATTCACACTGGGGAAAATTCCATGTACAGTTCAACGGCCGTACAATCTTAGGTATGCAGTCATCTGCCAGGAACAGACACTGATTTTCTTTCATAAAACAATGGAATTACCCTCTGCAAAAGGAAGATAAATCATTAAAAGCATGTTAGGACATCGGACAGGAAAATGTAAATAACCATACATAACAGCAGCTGTTCCTGATCAGGTTCCATCCTTTGATCTTTAGAAAGATGGCTATTAATTAGCAGGGTCAACACTAAGCTTTTTCTTGGTAACAATGATCTTCTGAACCGCCCAAATAATAGATAGTTGCTTGTAGCTTTGCAATGCTAAGCTTCTCTGGAAAGGATTCTTCAGATAAATGGGATAACAAAATTACCCATTTTTTGAAGTTAGGCCATACCTGCAGTAGGTAGAGGGTACATTTTATTGGCTACCAGTCCTGAATCCTTTGAAATCTTGTATGAAATGAGTTCCAATCATACTGAAATTGCAGGTAATTGCTATTGAGATTGCGTTCATTGCTTGACAGGAATATCTGTCTTCTGTGCCAGGTTCCATCTGTAACATAAAAGTCACCACATTACAGGCTCTAAGATTGCTGAAGCACTCCTGTTAAGCTGCATTTCTGCCTTGCACTACTGGTTGGAAAAATTTTCATTGAATGCACTGGATAAACTGCAGAGTCCTACTAATGCCAACGTGATTGGACCCCACAATAGAGTGCAGTATCAGACCCTGAGGCTGGTATCAAATCCAGAACAGTCAAATCCTAAAGCCTAGTGGCAAACCACATGGCAAGTGTAAAATCCTGGACACACAATATATTCCAGAGTGGGGTCTGACTAGTCTCCAGCATGCAGTTTCTGATTCTCTTCTTTGGAATTCAGCAGAAAACTGGAACAAGTTACACCTGTAATTTAATTGTGGGTCATAAAATTTACAGGCAACGTATTTCTTGTTGACATGGTATAAACACACAAAGGGTTTTCAATGAAAATCATAGCAACCTGTGTCAAGGAGTCTACTGAAGGAATGGAAAATGACCTTGATTTCTCCTATTTTCACACAGCAATAGAGATGAGAAGCTCAGGGTCTGTGATTACATCTCTCCTGTCACAAGACATGCAGAAGACTAGTCGGTGTGAATTTGCACATATGTTTGAGACAAGCCCAGCTGGCCCAAAGTAATAGACTTAAGAATTCATGGTTCACAATTTCCGTGGTCAAATGTTCAGAGAATCATGGACATGCCGTCTTATCTAACTGCTAATGTAGTTTGACAGCAAATAGCTCATCCTCTCAAAAAGGCCATGTAGTCAAATACACAAACACTTCCTCCTATATCTGACTGGAAGAGTAGAAAAAATGTAAACTCATCTGCCACTGGTACATTGTTAAGGTCATAGTGGTTGCATAGTTAAGAAGTACTGCATCGGATGTCATGAAGGGAAAGATGTGGTACTTTAAATCCTTCCTGTTCTTTAGCATACATTGCAGAATCGTAAGATTATGTTCCATTTTAAGTACGCAAACTGGCTTACAGATTTCCGCCAGGTCTTCTCCAAAGTATACATCCAGCTTGTTCTCCAGGACCTGTCAGTTCCAAGGCACAAGTGCTAATGTCTCTTTGGCTGCTTGCAGCACCAAAGAACCACATCAAAGTGTCTGGCTCCATCCTCCCCACTCCGCTACTGTTTCTTCCCTTTCACAGCCACACTCTACGCACACATTACTTCTGGGCATGACTCACTGCCCATCTCTCTCAGGAAGAAGCTCTCATTGAGCTGGAGCTCATTGGATTGCAGAATGTTTGTGACTGTGTCCCTGCACCAAAACATTTAAATAATGCGCTTGATTTGGTAAAGAAATGAGGTGCACAAATGCCTCAGCCACATGAGCCATAATTGTTCAAAAAACCTAGCTGGAAACCAAAAAATGATGGTAGGAGTTCTTTAATGTGAATTTTGCAATTCATAATTAATGTTGATGCCTTAGGTTTTAACTTTTATATTTTTTCAAATCCTGTACTGCCTAGTGTAACTCTGAAGTTTCCTGTAGCTCGTTAGCTGCCACTCTCTTATGCTAAGACAGACAACAAAGCCTCTCTAGCCTGCTCTCCAAGGACACCCAGACTGTATAAACCAACATCCTGGGAAAGGAGGGGTAAGCTTGGAGAAATGACATAATTAGCTAAAATTTTAATTGGTGAATTTATGCTGATATGCAAATGGACCAAACCTATAAAAGGGTGAAGAATTCATGACCTGTCATCCATCTTGGGATCCACTGAGGCAGGGGAGCCTCTGGACCCCCACGGTGTACCTTTGAAGGCCTTTCAAATACCTCCTTTATTCCCTTATTCCTGTCTAGTCTCTGGTTTTAGGTAGCCATTGAAGGCATCGCTGTGAACAGACTTGAGTTTTAGGTGATAACTAGATGCAACGTCAGAGCTGTATCTTAATTCTGAGGCCCTTGCAGATAATATCAAAATATTGACCATAAAATGGGGTGATATGTGTCCATTTCCTAAGATGATGCTTTTCTCCTCATCCTCATTCATGCCTTTTGTGCAGCCCTGTAAACTACAGCAAAACATTATCAGCTCAGTGTGCTCTTGGCACCCTGCCTACAGTGATGCTCAGGTGCGTTACAACTGGGAATGGAAATAAAACTAACAAATAAAACCAAATATTTCTGTGAAGTGTGTTCCCTCTGTGTGGGGGTGGAGGTGATGGCTTCCTTTCTTCTTTGGAAGACCAAAGCCCTGAGTTTATAGTATCTAACTGTGAGGGGATAAAACACACAAATATTGCATCTTCCTACACCTTCTCTGCTCTCCCACCATCCATGGCTTATGGACAGAGCACTGCTTGGCCCTCTTCTGGGGCTCCTGACTCTGCCTCCAAAAGGCTTTATTTCTGCCGAGGGAAAAGGAGGCTAATAGGTAAAAAATGTGGGGATGTATTTGGAAGAGCGAGCTGTGTAGTTCTTTCTGCTGGCTGCAATTTTACACACTGCTACCAACTAGTGCATAGCAACAACTAACAACAGGGACTTCTCTGTGTCCCCTTCAGTCCGAACGCTAAGTACTAAAAACAGATGCTAATTGTATGGTTCCAGGAAAAAAGAGAAAGAGCATGCTGGGGTGACTCAGGACATATTCCCACTGTTGTGCAAGGACAAACAGTATTTAGATATGTGGAGATTTTTCTGTGGTCAACTGTGGCTTGTTTGGGGGCAGGGGAAGGGTATGCATGTGTATGCAAAAACTCACAAGCACCACCCTGAACTATTTTAAGTCTTGGAGATGAAACTGGTGATTATCTTCTAAGTTGTTAGCAAACGGCTATTCAGTGCCATGGTGGGACAAACTGAACTCAGTGACAAATAAAGAATGGGATAATAAACAGAATTTTATGTGTTTCTTTGAAGCATAAAACTTGCTACAAATTACATATCATTAAACAAAGGCATAAAAACTTATTGGAAAACAGAGGGTGGCAACACTTTGACAAAAATGTAAATGTGACTCTGGTGCATATATTTTTACCTGAGGGAAATCAGTGCCTGTGAAAATATTCCAGACAAGAATGCTTATGAAAATGAAAACACTCAAGGCAAGAATTTATTACCCTACAATTATATTTTTTATTGTACTCTCAAATATCCAGTCAAGTGATAGGAATGCATTGCTCAGGATTGCAGTCACCCTTCTTTCAGTGCTTGACTGTAAGCTCTGTCAAGGAAGGTAGGACCACATTTTACACCTCAAGCTAGACACTTCAGTTTCTAATTAGGCACCTAAATAGTTAACATCATTATCTTAACAAATAAGCTCATGAACAGAAAACTTCTTTAGAAAAGTTAACTGAAGTTGCTAATTTAGGTGACTTGCAAGTACAAAAGCTTGACAATGGTGTTGAGAGCCTTCCAGCACCTTCAGTTTCTTTAGTCGGAGGAATTGTTACATGACATTGCAGGCTGCAGCTGGTTTTTGTCACTTTAAAACTCCACAAGCTGGAGTCAGTTTATTAATTAAGAATTTTTTTTTTGGCACTCTGGTGTGACTTACACCCAAAAAGGACCTGCAGCATGCTTAGGTTCCAAGCAGTTAGCTTCCCCAAGCCCTTTGAAGTGTTTCCTTGAATGTTTGAATAACAAAAGCTCTCATAGAAGAGCTAGTCTTTTCCTTGGTATGGTCCTTCCTTGTCTCATCTGATCTAAATTCTGTCTTTAGGGCATCTTCTTCACCTTTTGGACAGACATAATTCTTTCTATATGCTCAAAACTGCTAATAGGTTTGTTTATACAGACTATAAGTGGTTAGCAAGAAGGAAAGCTATTTTTACAGCCATTAAAAATAAAAATATGCTCCCAACATCACTTTACAAACTAAGCCTTCTGGTTATGAGGCCCCATTTCTTGCAATGAAATGTCAGGTTCACTGCTAAACATTATGCTACTCTCCAGTTCTAACCTCCAGGTGGCAAAATCCTTCATTACAATCTGGGGAGCAGACAGGATTTTGCTGTCAGGTTGAAGCCTGGAGTGAGAGAGGAGCGGCAGTGGAGGTAGTCCTCTAGGACTCTGCAGCAGTGGGAAGCTCCCTGTGGTCTCCAAGGCCATATGAGCAATAGCAATCAGCAACTTGCCAGTGGTCACCAAAAGGCTCCTAACGACAGAAGGCTACAACTTGCTGGTCCCTGGCCTTGCAGTCTACAGTGTAACTGTCTGGATGGATGGAATTACTTTTATGCTGGGCCTGAAGACATTAATTTATTTTCCTATAAAGCACTGTCCTGTCAGGGCTAGGCATGGAGGTGCAATCTGTATATTTACATTAATTATTAAAGAAACTGTGCCCTGAATATTTGTAAGAAATGTCTCTGGCAGGCCTAAAGATCTCCGGTTTCTCTGCCTGTGTACATTTGGGGGCTGCTGGTGTGACTGGCAAATGAAGAACCTGATATTTAAAGAAACCAAGACTTGCTTCCAAACTTGTAGAAAATTCATGGCAATAGCAGGCACAGAATCAACAGTGGCATCCCACTGTGCTAAAGACAGGCTGGGCACTCTGCTTGTCGGGTCCTCTGGTATTTGGGGCAACATCTGTATTTTCATGGTCTTTTAAAACTCCAGATGCTGTTAGGCTGATACCTGTGAACATGAGCTTTTGTTAAAAAAGAAAATAGTAATTTAAAAGCAAGTTTTCATTATGATAACAAGAAGTTAGAAATTGCAAACCCTAAATGACCTCAAATCGAGAGGAAGCAAAGGCAATACTTCTGGTTCACTTAGAACTAGAATTTTTAATCCAACTTTTGGTGGATGCCCAGCAATGATCACAATTTCACTCAGTTGTTTGGCTCTCTGTGTACATGTCCTGCCACTGGAACACAGTGTTCAACTTTGCTTCTCTTACCAGGGCTGGTGGAGCGAGAGGGTTTGCCATTGTGCAGCTTATGTTTACACTAGCTGCACCAAGGGCCATTTTTGTGGTTCTTTCCCTCCTTCTTGCCAAATACTTGGGTTTCCACTGCCAGAAATAAACAGATGGGGTGAGCGAAGGGTTATGGGGTGAGTGAAGGGTTATGGGGTGAGTGAAAAGCAAAGATGGGGTGTGTGATGACAAAGGGAGCAGAATTGGGAAGTGTGGGGGAAAAATGTAGAAGAGGAGGAAGCTGAGATATTGGGAATGCACGTAAGACTCAAATGCTGTGTGTCATTGAACCTCCAGCCCTTACAAGACAGAAATCTAAACAACATTATTTTTGTCAGGTTACTATAAACCAATAAACAGGAAATGTGTTATAGTAATAAACAAAGAACAGGAAAAAGGAAACACCACTAATCAAACAGGAACACAGCCTGGGAACATGAAAAAGGAACAAACAACAGTTATGTTTTGCCCCATTCTCACTCAAGATTGAGAACGGTAACGAGTATGACAAAACATGGGACAAAAAAGAGATACTTGTGAAAGGACAGAAACAAGGACCAACATTCTCAGAGACATTTTGGGCCTTGTTTCCTGCAAGGAAAGAGTTTAGGAGCTCTTGGTGCAAACTCTAGCTGCTGTTTTACCTCTCACACTGGAAGTTTTAAAAGTCTGTCTGCATATGAAACTGTAACAACCTCACCTCAGATCTGTCTCTTGTCTTTTGCACACATTTGCATCGACAGAGTGAAGCTATTTAGCATGAAAACATGTACAATACTCAGCAGTAACCGGAGCTAGGCTATGCTCGTGCTGGATGGAAAGTGAAAATATAATTTTTTTTCACTTTTTATAGATACATTATATATATATATAAACATATATATGCATGCATTTTTTTTTTGTGCAGGAACATCCTATTTCCAGCATTTTTAGGTTTTACTTCATGGCTAGGAAGTATCCTTTAATGTAGTCTCTATTCTTTTTTCATATGTTTGTTCTGTGTTTTAGCCACAAAAACCTCTTTATAAAACAGACTGTTTCTGTAGAGAAACTTTAATCAAAAATAAGTCCAAGTGCTTCTCTGGGTGTTTTTCCATGAGGTTCATCCTGAAAACAAAACTTTCTTGGAAATACTCAGTTACAAATTTGATTGGCATATGATTCACTTAATATTTCTGCAGCTTTATTTTGCACCTAAAAGACAAAGGTGAATAATGAAGAATCATTTTGATTTACTTTCTGCAAATAGGATATTCATAATTAAAATGCTCAAAGGAGAAAATAAACTTCCAGTGGATAAAAGCTATCAGCATTTGAAACACATGATTGTTCTTCATTAATGACCTAGATAATGAGGCAGACTGCACCATAAGCAAGTTTGTGCAATACCAGCAGGAGTGATTGATGCACCAGATGGTTTTGCTGCCATTTTGGGAGACTTTGACATGCTGAGACAACAAGAAATTTAGGAAATTCAATTAAAGGAAATGGGGTTCTTATGGTACTTAGGCCATAAGCAGGCACTGTCGTGGTACCCATTGATAAGACAATGGGCAGACACTAAAATACAAGGAATTCCATTTAAAAATAAGAAAAAAAAATTACTGTACGGGTGGTCATACATTGGCAAAGGCTTTTCAGTGTGGTTGTGGAGTCTCCATCCTTGCTGGTATTCCAAAGCTGGCTGAACAACCTATTTTAGCTGACTCTGCTTTGAGCAAGGGTGGGGGCTGACCCTGATGATCATGAGAGGTCCCTCCCAGTGTTAACTGCTTTGTGACAATGTAAAATTAAATAAAAAAACACCACAATAATGACAGGCTGAAGAAAATTATTGTCAATTCACAGTGAAAGACAAGAAACGGAGTATTTTGCAGACTACCTCTGACTGCCTCACTTCCGAAGGAACCCAAAAAGCAAGGAGATGCTGCTGAACAGTGCTCTGGAGGTACAGGTGACTGGACAGCTGACATAAGAAGGGACTAAGCAGCTGAAGGAGCAGTCTGAGGCTTCCTCCACCAGACACTACAGATGGCTGAACCAGGAGGCAGAGGGTGAGGCAAATCATGGGTTCTGGAATGAGAGAAAAGTACAGTTGGAGTCTCAGCAGGCTGTTTTGGAGAGGGTTTACATGCTGGCATAGTAGTTGTAGAGATGTTACTGGCTCCTACTGTGTGCCTCAGTCCTCTTACCTCTCCTGAATGAATACAGGGTTGTGTCCAGCCCAAATGGATGCTGAGATGTTTGGGAGCAGGCGTGGGTCTGGCGTGAGTGATTTCTCATTCAGCTCCAGTCATCACCTGCTTCTCTCACTTTTCCTCCCAGCTGGTTTTAGCTGATCATCCAATTCCTACCAATCATGGCAAAATTACTTAGATACTCCTCAAGCAGCTCTTTGGAGAGTACTACCTGGCAGAAGAATGGCAGAAGGATGCGCTGAAGCACATCCATTTCCCTGTCTCTGGTCCTTGTGCCAGAAAATAGCACCCTGGAGGTCTGGAGGGAAGAGACTAACCAGGGCTGGCACACACAACCTGCATGACCTTCCCATGTGGTAGCTTAAAGAAAGGAGTTAGATACCACTCCATCAGAGACCAAGGTATTTGCAGCTTCCAACTTAGCAGCAGGCTGTGCCTATTGCTATATTACTCCATCAGGGAGGCACACGTGTGCTTGTTTTGCCTATGATCAGGATGAAGGAATTGCTTCACTGCTGTGCCAGGAGCCTGACTCTAACAGGTTGTGAGCACCTTTTATAGATCTGCATCTTCCCTGCAAATGCCCCAGATTCAATCAACAGACATGCCTTTAACTGACCTGAGAAGGTAACTTCAGGTGTTCTCTGCCTTCAGCTCATTTAAGCTGTCAAATGCAGACCCTGTTTCTGAGTTTCTCTCACCATTACAGTCTCTGTTTGTTGTCTGGTTTTGCCTCACCAATACAAGTAAAAGCTTTGGCAGAGCATCACGGGGGAAGAAATTAGAGGTTCAGAATGGACAGCCCTGCCTGCAGGTCAAATCATTTCATTAGGCTTGGTCAGACTGGGCAAATAAAATGTAATTAAGCTGATTTCACTTAATTTGTGTATTAAAGGGGCTCATCCCTGCTAAAATGGCAGCAACAGGAGAAAACACAAGTTTTGTCTTCGTGAAACCATGTTTAGGTCATGAACAGAAATAAAAAGTGTGGTGAGCAGGACATCTCTGACTCTGAGCACACAAAATACTGTACATGGTTCATCTTCAGAGCACATAAAGATATCGGCATGTATCACCAAGTATGTCTGTGATTAAAAATGCTGGTAAAATATGATTCTCAGATATATGAGCCAGATCTACAGCTTTATTAAAGTGACACATTTTCCTTCAGGTCATAGTTTGAACCCATGCCTGATTCAGATAAAACTTCTACACTCAATTTTTTTGTTGATCACAAGTATGAAGGATTTTGGTAATAATGGTTGAGTATTCACACTGGCCAAGTGCACAGCAAGCCAATCCTTTATGCAGTCCATTTCTTCTCAGTATTATTAGTAAAACTATTTAAGGCTTAATTGGTCTTTTAAGTTCTCGGCTAGGCTCTCATTCTGATGTCTGAATGAAAATAAAATGAAAAAACACTAATGAAAAATTCCTGACAGATGTTTTGTGCCACTAAGCTGATACAGGTGCAATACACCATTTCACTAAAGCAAATTCCTCTGGCTCTGAAAACTTGAGAAATTTATTCCTGAGTCCAGATTTTAAAACCTTTAAAAATCACATGTTGGAAGTAGAAACTTGGGAGTAAAGCAAACCAAAGTCTGCATAAGTTAGTTTTGGCAAAATTAATAAAGAAAATAGAACAAAATAAAATATGATCAAGGGAAGGGGAAACCCACGAACATAAAGGCACTTATGGTATAATTTTTTTCAAAGTAGATTTTCCCCAAAAACTAGTGCATAAACTCCAAACTTCATTAAAACATCAAGCCATTTTAGTCCACTTTCTTTGAAGGNTGATCAAGGGAAGGGGAAACCCACGAACATAAAGGCACTTATGGTATAATTTTTTTCAAAGTAGATTTTCACCAAAAACTAGTGCATAAACTCAAAACTTCATTAAAACATCAAGCCTGAAAGGGTTTAGTGGACAGGGCTCTTGTTTCTTGCATGTGGCTATTATGTCAGTCCAGATGAAGGCTGTAATGAAAACTGTTCCAAGATTTTAGTCCACTTTCTTTGAAGGTTAACCCAACATCACAAACATATCAAGTCATATAACATCCATGGGCAAGGCCAGGGTTCCTTCCATAAAGAAAGCCCTAAGACTGTGTAGACAGTACAGATACTAACCTAGAAGTAATTTGTGGGACAGTGGCTCAGTAAACATAGATTAAAATCTTTTGATGCATGTTATCAACAGTTTGGAAAAGATGAATGGCCAGTCTTTCCAGAAACATGCATTCCAGGTATGAATGCTCTCAGTATTTGCACAAACAAGTACCTGAGGGCACCTGATCTGCAGTTTAGTCCTGAATGCTGTGCACACTCATGTCACACATGATGCAGAACATTTAAAAAGTAAAGCAAACAGCATCTTTTTATGTAATATGCTATAAACCCAGAATGGAGAAGATGAAAAAGGGGAATTCAGCGGAGACAGGAAACTCACTATTCCAAAAAAATTCTGACAAGACTTTTATGAGATGCTTAAGAGAAATGCCTCCATAATGGGCCTGAATCAGCCTCCAAAACCCAAATATCTCAAAAACTTCTTTGCATGAGCCTGTTCCTAAAGAACCTAAAGAAGGGGGAAAGAAAGTCCTGATTTTGATTTGGAAAAGAAGGAATATTTTCTTTCAAGAAATATTTCTATTTCAATAGAAATTTTCTATTTCATATCACAAATAGAAAATTTGTGATATGCTATAAACCCAGAATGGAGAAGATGAAAAAGGGGAATTCAGCGGAGACAGGAAACTCACTCACATACAAAAAGCTTGACAAGACTTTTATGAGATGCTTAAGAGAAATGCCTCCATAATGGGCCTGAATCAGCCTCCCCCAAATATCTCAAAAACTTCTTCGCACAAGCCTGTTCCCAAAGAAGCTAAAGAAGGGGGAAAGAAAGTCCTGATTTTGATTTGGAAAAGAAGGAATATTTTCTTTCAAGAAATATTTCTATTTCAATAGAAATTTTCTATTTCATATCACAAATAGAAAATTTGTGATATGCTACCCCTGTCTGTTGCTGCCTGGGAAAAAAAACTGCAAGGAAATTCTCTATTAACACTGTTATAACTTCACCTGGGTTAAAGGAATTGCAACAGCTGCATTACCTTATGGTGTACGCATCACAGCCTTATCAAAGTACCTGTATTAAATGCAATCCCTTGCTAAGGAAGTCTTTATTCCAACGTTTCAGGAAGGAAACCTGTCTCTTGCAAAGCACACATTCAGATTTCTAACTCAGGCTGTCAGGGGTGCTCTGTGCTCTCCCATCTCTCCCTGACCACATTTTCTCCCATGTCCTGCACTAACAGCAGGGGCAATCCACTACTCCCAATTAGTACCTGGATATCTTGTCAGACACTGTGTATGGAGTCCTGTGGGCCTTCTGGAAGCTGAAATGCTGATTGTGAAGCCAGTGGAAGGTGCTGGGGGAACAGGTGGGACCTTACTCTGCTGGTTTGGTGTATTTACCTCTCAATGTTAATCAGCATGTGCCTTTTCCTGAGCAGAAGTCCTGAAACCAAGTCAGCCCCTTTTCATGAGAAGAGGGTAATGTTATTATTTATTCTACATGTACTGAATGTCCCTTTTGGGGAAGGTGGGAGGCAGATTCTCGTGTCTTCCACAAGTTTCACTTGTTAGATGAATCACGAGGAAACCCCTTTGCCAGGAACACTGTGTGTCAGACCCTGTAACAGCATGAACAGAAAACACCTAGAGAAGCAAACCTGCAGGCAATGTAGATCTGCTAATAGCTTGTTTAAGAAGGGCTTAAACATGTAACAGCATGGACATATCCACACTTCAGTAGTTATGACATGCTGAGAGGCAGTAATTTAGGCAGGCAGACAGCTCCAGTGCCTCCCCAGGCAGGTGTGTTGGAAAAGCTGATTTGAGGGCTGAATTCAGGTAGCTGAAGTGGCAGGTGGGTGCCTCAGCCCCACTGGGGCCTGATCCTCCCATGGTTTGCTAAATACAGAGTAAAAAACTCAAGTTGTTCTGCATGAGTGAAAGAGAAATTTTGCTGTTGGTAAAAAAATCTATACTGCTACAAGTCTTTGTGATTTCTGCAAGGAAGACACTGCCACAAGCCCAGGCAGCTGTATCCCAGCACAACCTTTAGAGACAGATTTATGGAGCTCTGCCACTGTCCCATTGAGCGTGAGCTCCCCCAGTGCTTATGCTGTAGCATGGAGCTTATTCAGACTGCAGCTGGCCCTCAAATACCCAACTCTAGATGTCTTTTCCTAACCCATATTTCTCATCACTGAGGCAGTCTTTGGCTCTGGTTTGTAAAAGCCAGCACCAGAAGAAATCATGCATTATACTTTTTTGTTCTGAATTTGTTGGATGATTTTCCATCTGTCAACACCAGCCCCTCTGCAAAGTGGAAGTTAGAAAGACTTCTGCTAAGTGCCACCTGAATAAGCTATCACTAAATTCTGCGAACTGAGCATTTTTGCACTATGTATGAGGGACTCATATTTGCCTGGTGGCCGGAACTGACCCAGACAGTCCGGGTTTGCAGGTGAGTGCTGCCTGCCTGGGCTGTGGTCCAGACCTGAGTACTAAGTCAGCCCTAGGCTGAAGCAGTCAGGAGACCACATGATGGTGCAGTGCTTTGGTTTGGGTTCAGATTCAGCAAGTGCAGGGACACAGAGTACAGGCCCTACTAACAAATGCAGAATAGCACAAATCCTGAGGTCTTACAGAATTCAACAGCTTTGTAAATGTAATGACTATTGAGAAGTTGTACAGAGATTCCTCAGATTTTATTTTGAATTATAAATTTTCATAGAATTAGATAAAGACTTAGGTTAGTTAGGACCTTCAAAGACTGAGTAAAATTATTTACATTTGAAAGCCAAATGCCATAGACCATATGCTCACTAATCCCTCAAATCATCTTCCCCACAGATAAGTAGCAAACATATGTGCAGTTTTAAACACTTCTGAAGTTTTAAACCAAAGGAGAAATTGATACTATTTTCAAATATTTTTTAATGATTTATTGACAAGAAATGTTAGCAGAATGTCACTTGTGTCATTGCCAGCATGTGAGGGGAAAGAAGAGGTTGCTGGGCACAGCACAGCTCTACCTCAAAAGTTCTCTGAGGCTTGAGAGGTCCCCAGAGCTCTCCTTCCCCTAAAGCATTAATTCATTGTTGTTATTGTACAGTATTTATAATTTTTAGCATCTAATAGCAGTTATGCATTTGCTACTACATCTTTGTTGGAAATTTAATCTCTGCTGTTCTTAGACTGAACTACTGTTTTACTAGGCAATTCCAAATAAATTGCTTTAAAAAAGAAAATATCTTTTTCTCAAGATTATTTTTTGAGAGAAAACAAATGCAGTTTTAAAAATGTTGTCTATGTTTCTAACCTCATTTTTATGTTTCCTTCCTTCAAACTAATTGCTCATTCCTGACCAGTTCTGTTTCCCAGTATCCCATCTGAACATCATTACACTCTGGATGTATTCAATCACCTTTTTACCACCTCAGAAAGAGGGGCTAGTAACATACTACTTTCTCTAGCTTACTTTTATTCAAATAAAAACAGTATGTTACTACAGGGACCAATATTTTTTTTATTCTGGCTATTGATGTTATCATCTGATATCCATCAATGAAGCCTTTTATTCTGTATACATCCATGTATAATACAATTGTCTGGAGAATCAATGTGAACTTTTAAAAATAATTAAAACACTGTACAAGCTCCTTTATAGGTGATAGCAAGTGAAAACCTTGTGCAATTAAAGTATCAGAACTGGTTTGGTTGGGTTCCCAGACGTGCTTACTCCACTTCTCTCACAACTCTCTGAAGACCTCAGTTTGGCTCAGCATAGTAAGTCTATTAAAAAACTCCCCTGTGGCATCCATGTTAGCGAAGAACTACTTGGCTGCTAGAAGGATTCCAGAGTTTGACTGTTTTCCTGTTGGATGCTGGGCTATGACATCACCTTGCCCCAAATCCTATCTTTCTGGTTTAAACTGCTCTGCTTTCCCATGCTTACCACAGTTTAAGCTCCTCTGGCATCTTGTTAGTTCAGTGGAGAATTTTTTTACTCTTTCAGCTGGAGTCTATCAAGCAAACGTTGGTTATGTAGCACAAGGGGAGGGCTTTATTTGCTGATGTCTGCTTCTCAGGGGAAGTTTATTGGCATATTTGAAGAACTGAGGATGTTTTTGTAGTGTAGAAGCCAAGTCGACCATGATAAGACCCTGTGGGGTGGAACACCAGGGTATTTTCTGTGTTTAGTTAAACTCACATATCTATGAGTTATTTAAAATGCTGATTAGATTTTATTGAAGACTTCTGATTCCATTTTCTCCAGAGTCCTATAAACATTAGGGTCATCTTAGTCTATGAACAACTCATATTCCAATGCCAAGATCTAAAACAAACAAACAAAAAAATTCCAAAATCTAAGACAATAGTTGAGATTCTAAAGACCTGTAAATTAATAGGCATTCCAGAATGAAGGGAGGGAGAAGTCTAGGAGAATAAATGACTTTCCAAAACAATGTGCTAAGCAAGCCAAGGTCTGATCCAAGGCTTCTGAAGTCACTGAAAGGACTCTTTTCAGTTGGACATTAATCTAAGGACTCTGCTACATCCAATAGCACCACGAAATATAGGGAACTGTGACTCAAATGTTATGGCATATTATGGTCGTTTGGACACAGGACATTTGGAAGGACTATCTACTTTATGGAAATGAACAACAAAGAACTTCTATTTTTATATAAGTGAGACTATCTTGACATAAATCTGTGCTGTAGCAGAAGTTACCAGTGGCAATCGTTTCTTGAATGGTAATAGGAATCCTTGCTTTAGTTTGTCTCATCAACACAAACAGAAAAAGTCCACAAATACATAGGGCAAAACTACTTCCAAATTCCTGTCTCTCCGTGCTGAGCGGATGCTTGTATGGTGTGTGAATAGGTACAGCAGCATCTTGTGTGCACCAACCACTGCGCTGGGACTGCTACCCTGTTGAAAGGTGCTGTTCACTATACAGCTACCATATAGCTAAGAAATATCCACACTAAACATTACTCCTGCTGGAAACAACCTTCCATGTTTATGACAGTCACCAAAAGAATTATAGATGTGCAACAATTCCACACACTTCGAATCTGAAATACTCCACAATTTACAAAACAATTAGTTCCATAATTTCCAGGAAATCTGCCCTGCTTTTTCCCATTGGCTGACATGAATGAATTTCATTTCCATCTAAGCCACACTGTTTTCTTGTGACAAACACAGAAACCTCTCTACTTTCTGTAGCAAATATTGTAGTTAACTACATATGTAAACTATGGAAACACAAACGAGTGAGCTCTGTAATACTTTGCTAGTTGTATGTTGGATCTTTTCCTGTGATAAGCTTCTCTGTTTCTGCAGGATGGCAATTTCACACCAGTTGTGTATCTGCTTTAAAAGGCCACTTAAATAGAGATCCTCTCGGGAGGAGAAGAGGGGAGTGTTGCAGTTGATAGGATTTTGACCAAATCATCCACAGTGAAGAAAGAATTGTGCGTGGTTATGGCAGAACAGGATAAATTTGTGCGTTTAGATTTCTAGTATTAGTCCAAAAACCTTTCTCTAATTAAGAATGTTTTAAAAGTCAACCTATTCTAAGTCTTAATTTTGCAATATCTTACTTCAAAACAAAGTTGGAAACTTAAATATCTAAAGATGTGCTTCTGATTGTCACATATTTGTATCTAAATTCATGATCAACTATCTGCTACTCTTGACTATTAACTAAAAATAAATAATGATATTAGGAAAAGACAATTATTTCTCAGTGTTTTTTTGGTTTTGGAAAATGGAACTTGCATAGTATTCTAGGCTATTTTTGCCACATATGCTATGTAAAGGACTGTGAGAAATATAACCGAGCACGAGGGTTTTTTCGGTTCAAGGGATGAGGGATCAAGCAGCCAGCCAAGAAACACCACAGAGGAATGTGTTGAGGGAATAGCAGTTCAGGTAGATGGGTTGGCATGTTTCCTTCTCTTGCACTGCTAAATTCCAGCGGCCTGAGCTTGCCAGGACTCAGTGCAGCCTTCTGCATAAGTTACAGCCCGATGGGGCTCCCAGATTCACTAGACTCACACACCAGAAACCTGCGAGCAACGCTACAAAAAAAGTAACTCTTTGAAAACCAGATGCAGCCTGCAGCAGTAGAGAGCCTGGTATTGATATTCTCACAGTAAGTCCAGAAAATCCCACCTCATCAGCCTCTTACCATCAACATTTCAAGAAACCTTTCCAGAGCCTCCTATAAATTATTATTTTTCTGGAACAATATGCCTTTTGTGGAGTTGGACAGGTTTTGTCACAAAATGCAAGATCCTGAGAAGATTTCATTTTCTTTTAAAATCCTTTAGAAGTTCTGCAGTAATTTGTGCAGCTCACTGTCAGGCTTTATCCTTATCTAATTTTTTGAAATGCTTTCATAAAGGAAATAATTCATTAATGGTTGTAGCCCTTAGCACAGGCCTAAATGTGGAAGGGAAGTCTGGGTTCCCTGTTGCTGGTGATGGCAGTACATAGGAAATCCTTGCCCAGTCCTCCCACCCCGTACTTGGCACAGGACATGGTTGGAGAGCAAAAGGTCAGAGCCTGGGGAAGCGCTATAGTGAAGGTGATTACGATTTATTAGGGCTATACACAAACAAATCCTCTGCACTAATTAGGGAGACTGGCAGAGGAGGGGGTAAATTGCAGCTGAAAAGGAAGACAGGAAGGTGAACTGATAAAGAGTCTCCCTGACCAGCGCCTTGCCGGCACTGCTGTCAGCACTGCCTGGTTTCCATCCCATGCTGAACGATCAAGTTAAAATCAATTGCCATGGTCCCAACAGGACCCTCATTTCAGCTGTCATGTCTAGAGACTTTATTCAACAGGAATGAACTTGAGCAATATAAAGACAGAGGAACAATGGGGACATTCCATAGAATTCTCAAAAAGTTTATCCAGAAGAAAATACAGGCTGTGTGGCTTTGGATTACTTGTAGGTTGTCTCTGTAAAGTACTGCTACAGGGAAGAACCAAGACTTTTCAAAAGAGCAAAAAAGATCCTTTCTCAGACTCTTTCCTTTGCCATCTAAATATTAATTTGTCTTATCTTTGGAGTGACAGAACCAGGTTTTCCTACTTTCACTGAACCTCAAAACTCTCTGTGATGGAAAATTGTCTTTTTTAATCTTTTCACAGGGGCTTGCTTGGTCTTTAGCTTTGCTGGTTCACTCCTGATAGTCTCTGTTTGTAAAGCACACCCAGTGTAGTACTGTCTTAAATTTTGTCTGCTCTTCTTGTTACTATGAGCACGATTTCAGTGATGAATGTCAAGGAATTTCATCCTCCCCTGGTAAACTGTGTAGGAGATTGCCTTAATGGACTAAGAAAAATGTCTGCTGGACTTTTGCCAAAAGCTTGGACTTGCTTATAAAGAAGAAAATACAAGTATAACCTTTTGGTGTTGTGTACAGAAAACATATTTAAAAAAGATATTCACCTCTCTTCTCACAAAATAAAATGGAACCAGTGAAAGATTAATGTGTTTTTCACTATTTTATGTCAAATTGCTTAGTTGTGACAAGTTTAATTCCTCTTCTTGATCGGATGTCTTACAAGGCTATACTGCTCCATTTTCTCCTACAAATACCTCTAACTGGGAAAATAAATTGCAGATGGCTGTAAAAACTGAGGACAACTTAAAGTTCTGAGAAGAAAAAATGGTCATAGGCTTTATTCACATGTGTAAGGAGTCTAATTTGAAACAGCAAATCAAAAGCTCCAGCCCAGTTTTAACTCCCCTGAATAGTTTACTTGAGTAAGACTTGGGACATGAATTCAGCAAAGCCATGATGTTAGTTTGATTTATGCTTGTGCAGTTTGTTTAATCAGAGCCTGAATAAAGACTTTGGGATTTGAGCTGTTCTGACGGCTACGTGAGACTGGATGTTCCCATGCCTCGGTTAAATTCCCTGCAGAGCAATTTCTAACCTACACTGAAGAGAAGCAGCATCACCCTGAGTTGTCTCCCTAATCTGTTGCGTTGCATTTACAGTAGAGGAAATAAACGTGCTCTGGGCTCTATTGAAGAATGGCCACTAACAGGTAGAAAACCTAAAAATATTCATGCCAAATGGTTGATGAGGATTTCACAGCTTGCTGAAATAACCTCTAGATGCCTAGCAGTTATGAAGAAGAGTTTCAAACAGGACATAAGCATTGCTGAGCTAGCAGCCAGAGGCTTTTCATGCACTAAGGCCTTTCTCAGCCTGAGAACAGTAACTGAGGACTATGAATCACCCTCTGTGTTTCTTCCCCTCACTCCCTGGTGGAGGTTAAATGCCCGTTAACTGTAACCCCACGGAAAATGTTATGTGCCAGGACTGGAAAAGAACAGCAGCAGTAGTCCCGTGTAGCTGATGGAATGATTAAAAGTCGATGGGGTCCTTCTGCCAGTACATCTCAGAAAAGGAAGCCAGGATGCCTCTTTTTCCTTAGAGCACCTCATCCCTGCTGCTTCTTCTGGGTTGGAGAAGGATGGATGCTCTTTCTGCTGTTGGCATTGCTTGAGGTGCTCTAGAATAGGAGATCGACTGCTCTTTGCCTCATTGGAGAAAAGAGCCCTGGAGAACTAGAGCTTGTCTCCCACATTTCTAGAAAAGACTACCCATGAAAAGTGGAAATGTGACCTTGAACATACTCCCACCTCTCAGGTTCCCAGGTTCCCTCACTTTCCCTATTGAGCTGTCAAGAAGCCCAGAAAGCATGTGAACTGCTGATAGAGAAAGCCAAGTAAGCCTGCAGGGGAAGGAGGCAGCTTGGGATCCTGCCTGGCTTCTCTCACAGCCAATGTGCTGCTCAGAAACCTGTCAATTACAATTTGGGTTATTTTTTTTCCCAATGGAGAAATTTGCTGTCAGAAATTTTCAGCCAGCTCTGCTCTGTGCTGCTACTGCTGCTCCAAATGGGAAAGCCAAAATGGCCCAGAGAGCCTCACACAGACCTGGCATTACAGCAGGTCTGCAGTCCTGGCTGCCACAACCCAACCACGAATGCACTTCCGAAATGTCAGATGTTCTCTCCAGAATTACGTATGCATATTCACTCTAGTGTGACTGCCAAACAGCACATGGGCCTTGCCAGGGACTTCAAAGGCTTTTGTACAACACTGTAGTCCTCTGATAAAAAGTTCTGCTTCTTATTAGAGTCCTAGTCCTGGTCAATATTCTTTGAATTTAAGAGGAAAGTGAATTCTTCTGGTTTTCTTGGTTTTTTGGTGTTTTTTTGTTTGTTTTTTGGTGGTTTTTTGTTTGTTTTTTGGTTTGGTTTTTGGTTTTTTTTTTTTTTTAATTAAACTGTTTAATAACTTGCATTTGTTATCTTGCCTATCTGAAATAGCCAAGCTGGACAATGGTGTCTGTCTGAAGTATACAGAACTACCGAAATTACTGGATCCAAAACTATTACCACTGAAGCTGGCCTCTTCAAATGAATCGGGACAGTGTTCCAATGAGTAATGTTGTAAAAGTGTTACTATGACTGGCTGGTTCAGCTTACACAACAAATCAATTATCATGTTATTTTCTTAAATAATAACCCTCCATGTACTCCCTTTTCCATATATTAGAAAGTGAAACATGATGAAAATATCTGCTTAGTGCACTAAGTTTTTCACCTTCTCACGGGTTTTAGAAGTAGATATCACAGAGTAAGTGAAATAGAAGCTAAGTAGTAACTTGACTGTTTAAAGTGCCTATAATGATGTTGTTTTCTAGCTCAGTTTCAACTAATTTTACTATCACATTACTAATACTATTTACGTTACAATTGAACAGTGATTATGGTCTTAGAACCATCACAGATAAAGATGGCTGTTGCCTTTGGGCAATTAAAAGTATTAAAAAAAAGAAAGAAAGAAAGAAAGATGCAGATAAGAAAAAATGCATTGAGAAACCCATGTTTGTTTATAAATACTGGCCAAGCTTGTTTGCTGCACCAGTCTGCTGCTCAGTACAAGTCTTGAGGAGAAGGCAGCCAAGATAAGCAGGGAAGTCACCACAGCTTCGTGATATTCTGCTCATCCTCCTGTTTCAGTTCAAAAATAGATTGCAGGACATTTTGCCAAAGATTGAAAATAAATTCACCATTTTTACGACCAAAGAGATAATAAGGATCACATGGGCTGGCCTCCCATATAACAGAATCCAATACGTGCCTCAAATAATTTCCATTACAAGGATGTCTTGCAAGTGGCAGAGGTCAGTATACCCTAGGCACATAAAGAGCAAGACTGAAGTCTACAGCCTGAAGCAGTTGGACGACTACTGACACTGAACTTGAAGATTTGTTCCCTTTTCAAGGGGCCTTTGTCCCCAGAGAAGTTACAGAAAACCTATAGTTATGTACCCTGCTGACACAAGTAAATTCAGGAGATAGGAATCCAGGTCATGACCACCTTTGTTGCAGAGACAAGCACTCTTGGCATTTAAAATTTTACAGAGGCTTTCCCCACCTTTTTTTGCTTCTACCTCTAATTTTTATTTGTGGTTATTCTACTTCTGAGCATCTGATCTACTGCTTCCATTTCTCTTTGATTTGATTTTTTTTTTTTTTTTTTAAATTTAAGACGCGAAGGATGCAACACTCTGAGCTGAGCTTTTCTTATTAAGGGACATCTTACACAGAGCCACACCATGATAATGCACTATCATTCATATCTACGCTAGCAACAAGAACATATACCACAAATATATGCTCCTCTCTTCACTAGTCCTGAGATATCTGATCTGTTATTCTCCTTGTGGTACAGGATACAGGTATTGTCTTTCCTTTCTCAATTTGTATCTCTTGTACCCTTTCCCCTACAACAATTGCAATTAGCGATGCACTTCCATAAGATGAGTCAAATCAGTCACTTTTCTCCTTCAGCTCCTGGCCACGTGCTCCTGCCTTTTTTCTCACAAAGGGCTTTGCCTTGAGCTGATTCAACCCAGCAACCCGGCAGAACAACAAAACCGCGGTTTTCTCAGCCAAGGCAGTGAGCTGAGCGGTCTAATGAACACTGGATTCAGTGCAGGGAAGGATGTAAAAGCACAGCTTCGGATGGCAGCAGGAACCCGTGGCCGCTGCCATCTGATCTCTCCAAAAGCACGGAGGAGTGAGGAGCACCGGGCACGGGTGTGCTTTAGGACGGAGGCTACGGGCCCGTTTCCAGGCGCGCCGCCGGCTCTGGGAGAGGGCAGGGAGGGGAGGCGGGAGAGCGACCCGCCCCGTGCGGCCGCGGCGCTCGGGCGACACCTAGTGGTGCTGCTGCGGCGCGGCCGCGTCCGAGGGCGCCCGGGAGAGGCGGAGGACAGGGTGGCAATCCCGCCGGGACAGTGACCCGTGTGGCTGCCGGGCGGCTCCCGGAGCCTGTGGTGTGTGGGCAGAGGCTCGGGAACATCGTGGGCTCCGAGCCCCTCCTGCCCCAGAAGCACGCACGCCATGTATGGCGCGGTACACGGATACTCCTGTGCCCTGCTGTCCCCGTCCCCTCACAGCCCCTCCGGAACCAGGCAGCGATGCTGCGCCTCACGCTCCGCTGCCAGGCTGTTGTGTAACCCGGCTCCTCTGACAGCTCGGGTCTGCAGGCTGTGCCTGCCCGTGGCTAGCACGGATCGATTTGCTTTTTTGCCAGGTGTGTGCTTAGGCACGGGTAGCCCTTTTCCGTGCCTTCCCCTTCTCCCCTTTCCCCCTTCTCCCTGCCTCCCCCAACCGCGTGTGATCCCGGCAGCCCTGCCCCGAGCTCCGGCGGCAGCATCCCTTGGCAGGAGCTGGATGTTGTCGCTCTGGTGTTGGCAGAGTTCGGAGTGAAGAGACGGTGGCAAATGGCGGCGCGGTGTGGCCGTGAGGTGGATGTTGTCCCCAGGACGGTGTGCGGCCTCGGGGAAATCCTGTGAGCCACCTGCGCCTCAAACCAGCCCTGCAAAAGCTCTGTGCTGGGAGAGAACCGAGACTGGTTATGGGGAGGCACTCGATCCGTGCGTTGCCTTGGAGGCAGCCAGTACCTGGCTTGTGCCCTGACCTTTCTAACCCGGTGCTGCTCGATGCGCGCAGCTCCACCTTGTCCTCCAAACTCCTGCTTGCAAGCCCGCAAAAGCAGTTCCAAACATCACGGCCCAGAGGCATAATTGCATCACGACACTGGCATGATATTGTTTTTTGTAAAAATATCAAGGAATTTTTTAATGTTATTGCTCAACATTAGTTTGCAGCCCAACACAAATGAGTAGACAGTACCCTGAGATAAAACAGATTTCCTATTCTGCACATTTACAAATTCTGTTTGCACCCTCATTTGGGATAATGCTGCAGTAAGTTTAAAAATAATTATATTTTTTAGTATTCTTTCTTTATTTTGGAGTCAGGATCTGATGCAAAATAGTGAAATGGATACCTTATCTACATCATTTGATGCCTCACATACTGTTGGCTCTTCAGAGTGACTCTTGATGAGTATCAGACTTGTTCAGGGTGTAGTGGTAGATTTTATGCATTTTCCAAACTTCTTCCTCAGTAGGACTTGTAGCTGTGTGACGAATGCAGACCTATAGACTCCTTTAAAAGTGTTCTACATTTAAAAATTTTTTTAAAAAATAGAAATGTGAAAAAAGGATTGTTTTGCAACTAGAAGATATACTATATTTTGGTATGTATCATACATACCATAATGCTTTTGGAAATTATTTTCTCGCTCTTTGGAAGGGCGGGGCTGTATTTGACTCTTCTAGGTGTTTTGGTTGCTTAAGTCCTGCTTTCACAATCCAAGACTATTGAGCAAAATATAAAATATTTCTTTTTTGAAAACAGGTGATCTTGAAAAACTGCTTAGTAGCTTGGTAAAGTGGATTATAACAGTATGCAATAGAAGTCTGTCAAATATTCAATGTGCCTGTTGATGTACAAATCTGTATTTCCTTGTGCTTTTGAAAACTGGAAAACAAACAAACAAAACCAATAAAAACATGTTTCAGTTGTTGGTACAATTTCTTCCTAGTGCTGGAATCTTACTCTGTTGTTCTCAGAAAAAAACCTGGTATTTCAGTTTGGCTATCAAAGCACGTGCCAATGAAAATGCTTCTAAAACAACTACTCTGGCCAAAAATCTGCCTGTTTCATAGACACAGTGTAATGTTGCCCAAGATGCATTTCTATCTTTGCATTAGACGTGGAATTTTGAAACTACATATTGCACAGCCATGCAGCAGCTTTAAATACTGCCTCTAAGAAGTGGCAATAGAAGAAACAGTTTCATTGCTTTCAGGGACAACAGTACTGCTTACACTCCAGAATGTCCGGGGAGGGATTTAGTTACTTTTGCTAAAATGCAGTACAAAATTTCTGGACCACACTGAAAAGAGCCCAAACCTCAATCTGAGCCACACTGAATAATGGTTCCCCATACAGCCTACTGGATTAATCACACTAACATTGTTTTTCTAAATTAGAAACATGCAAACATTTAAAAGGCTGCCATTCCTGCCAATGACGCTTAATATCAAGTGTTGCAGTTGCTGCTACCCTTTTCCCCACCAGATAGCAGCACTGTAACTAGGAATGAGCAAAGGATTTCTGAGCCCATCTCACCAAAATTCAGAAAGGCCACCTGGTTTATTTACTCTTTAGGAATCTGCAGCTCAGAATCACAGGAAAAGTTTCTTAAACACCAGGATGGGGTGCAAACACCAATTAAAATAATAAAATCTACATTTACATTTTACTTTAACAGACCTATCTCCTTATGAAAAAGCACGAGGTGTTTTGAAACCATCTGCAAAACTGAAATGCTGTGTACATAAATATATTTGTGTGAGTGTATATATGTGGGTGCGTTGCACACAGTAATAATCTTGTTATTGTATATAGCAAAACTCTTTTAAGTGGTTAGGTGTTTGTTTACACTGCCCCTTAACTCACCTAGTTTCACCCCTTTTCCTCATGTTTTTAGCTGCACTTATCGATTGTCATAGTTCAAAAGTGATCCCATGATGAAGGAGGAACCCCTTTGCCAGCACTCAGTAATTGCCAGGGGGAGGTGAACTCCCTCCCTGTATTCACTCCATCCTCAATGATTGTGTAACTCACATCAAATCCTCCTAATGTAAATATGTATGTATAGAGTAATGATTCGGGTTGGGTCAGGTGTGCACCTTGAAGGCAAAGCTCCCAAACATCCCAGCTTGGCAAGCTTTGCTTCACCATGAACCAGGGCATGCAACACCCAAGTTGCACTTTGGGAATATCCATTGCAGGAGCACAGCCAAGGCACTGCAGCCACAAATGGGCACACAGCCCCTGTGATCTGGCTGGAGTTGGCAAAAGTTAACGCGGAGCACAGCACGGATGTCATTACATCAGCACCAGCTCTTTGGCCCAGAGACCCACTCCTGTCACTCCCTAGTGCTTGCTAGTGTACACACAGCCTCAGTGGCCTTCACGGAAAGGTAAAATCAGAAAGGAAATTTTTTTATAAGCTCACAAGTGGTAGCAGAGGGGCAGACGATGGAAGAACAGACCACATCATCTGGATAATGATTTTTTTAATGCGAAATTGCAGACATCCTAGGGCCATTAGGAGGTATTTACGAGAGTTCAGGAAGGGGCACGCTGCCATTTGCAGGTGGAAACAGTAAAGCTCTTTAAAATACTTCAGTATGTTAAATATATATAAGTATATAAAATACTTCAGCTCTGAAATAGCATATTTATAGGGAAGCTGAAAAAAAAGACACATTTCATTCAGTAAAAGAAAATACAGTGGGTGAATTTGAATACATGTGTGTACATACACACACATATTTATAATGAGTTTGACTCTTTGAGTTTTGACTTCCAAGGAACATATACATATACATGTAAAACATACATTTAAACACATGTATTCTTTTTCTTTTTATGACTGTTCATATATTTTTCCTCTTTTTACCTAGGCACTCCAAGGACAATTTCTCTCTGTGAAAAAATCAGGCAGTGCTGTGGAATTAGGATGTAGCCTTGCTTATTTTTTCCTGTTGTTGTCAACACAACGTATGCAAACTCTTTTGGGCTGCCAAGTCTCATCTCTTACATCATGGAAATTGAATCATGTACCTTATCCTAAAAAAATTAACAGAGCTTGTAGAAATATATTTTGATAATGTCCTTGAGCCTTCTGAAGACACAAAGAAGCAGGAACAGTATGTACTTTTTTTTCCTTTTCTCTTTGAAATGCCATGTCATCAGTGACCATTTGTACTTAGCTGAAATTGCAGCATTGGATCCTATCAACACAATAAATAAATAAAGAGATGGTTGTGAGTGCAATTGAACTAACGAAGTCTGGTTTCCTATCAGGTTATAACTTGTAGTTCTGTTCATTCACATCTGATGGAATTTGAACTCTGCTTTAGCTTTTCCTGTCCTTGCAAAATGGTCTTCTCCTGTGTGGATTCTCAGTTGTGCTCCAAGGGATAAGCAATCTTCCCCATAGCAGTGACTCTAATGTAGGGATTTCTTCTTTAGAAGATTAACTAACTCAAGAAAATTTGTTAGAGTTTCTCTGTTGAATTTGATTGAGATTGGTCAAAGATTCAAAAATACTTGGGAGGAGGCAGAGGTACAGCTACATTTGCACACACAGAGACACAAAGGCAGAGGCAGCCTCATCTCCCCAGGGAACTGTGCTAAGCAATATGTCTTTATTTCAAGAAAACATAAAAGATCAGTGTGCTATTAACCATCCCCTTTTAACTCTAATTGATTAATTTTTCTTTAGGGGCACTGGACAATTGTTCAGGGCAAAAGCGGCAGAGAATACCAATAAGTCTGACAGTGAATACTTCCCTTTGAGGTAAGATATAGTTTTGTTTATTTTTATAGCAAAACTTCAGGAGAATTCAACCAAACTTGACAGAACAATGATTCCTGACTGTTCTGACATCCAGACAAAATTTCTGGCAGGCTGGTTGCAAGTCTGGTCAAAGGTATTTAAGCTTTCACAATGTTTGGTGACATATTAACAATATTTGACTTTACGCCTACAAGATAACTGCTGAAATAATAAGTATGAACTGCTACTAACTCATTAAAGGTTTCTGTATTTGTTACAAGCAGTAGATTAATCTCTAGTTGGGGGTGGGGGGAGGGAGAGGCATTTCAGAAAGAACAGCAAGTCACAAAAGAAAATGGACAGAAGAATTGCAGCTAAAGAAAATTATGAAAATTGTAAAATAAAACCACCTTGCATACAGAAATGAAACAACCAGTAGATTATGCTACACCTTGTCTGGAAACAGCAAACATCAGTTACTTACTGCGTAATGGTTCTCTGATCCATTGAACACAATCACTCAATAATGAGCTAACTTTTCTAATATGACACAAAAATACCATTCAAGTTCCAAATTTCCCAAAAGACCAGTAAACTGCCTGTCCTGGTTTTACAAAAATAGTGCTGTAAGAAGGTTGGCGCCCTGTGCAGGTGTGTCAGTGTTGCAGCACTGGTGTGCTAAGCTCATTCCTGTACATCTGCCTGGGGCCAGGGCTGGAGGGAGGCAGGACATTCACAAGGTCTTGCCACACCAAAGCTGCTGGCCTTCTTGAAACTACTTGGAGTGGCCTTTCCATACTTCAAGGAGTCTATAAAAAAGAGGGAAAGTAACTTTTTCCTTGGGCAAATAATGATAGGAAAAGTGGTTTTAGATTAAGAGAGGAGATTTAGATTAGATATTAGGAAGAAATTATTTACTCAGAGGATGGTGTGGCACTGGAACACGGTGCCCAGAGAAACTGTGGATGCCCCTTCCCTAGAAGTATTCAAGCCCATGTTGGATGCAGCCTGAACAACCCATTCTAGTGAAAGGTGTCCTTTCCCATCACAGGACAGTTGGAATTTCATCATCATGAAGATGCCTTCCAATCCAAACCACTCTATGATTCTACACTTCTATGATCTTGACAAATTCCTTCTGAAACAAGGAATTTGGCTGAAATTAAGCTCCACCCTCAGGACCTACTGGGTGGAGAAAATGTCATGGTATGGCTTGTCAGGAGGACAACATATGGACAACCTGGGGGTATAAGCTTTGTGTTTGTAGGAAATAAGGCTGAAAATACTCTAAAAATGTTTTGGGTTAACCATTTTATAACAGATTGTTGTCTGGACTTGTTTTTTAGGACTTCAGGTAGAAAGTTTCTTTTGAACTAGGAATAATTCTCATGCAGAAGAACAGTACTTTGATAAAAACATTTAATTCAGTTGCTTAGAACATATGTCAATTGAATTATGTCAGATCTAGGTAAATTGATCTTTAGTTCCCCAGCTTGGAAAGCTGCTGTGTTCCAGCAAGTTTCTACATACATGCAATAACTTCTGTGCTTCCATGCTGGTCGCCTGGGTAAAATGGCCACAGGTAAAAAGCAAACAAGGAGTTTGGGACCAGACAGGTGATCTGATTTTCATAGTTGCTACATATGCAGGCAGCTGTAGATGGTAGCTCTCCTGGGGCATTATTTTTGAAAACAAGTTCCCTTCTCTAAGGCCTGCAGAAAATCTCTGAAAAGACTCACATAGCTTTTTGCATCCATAGTATTTTGTTTCAGCTCTGTGCTATGTTTGCCCCCAAATAATTCTCTTTTAAAAATCCTTTCCTGTTTTAATTGGCTTCTAGAAAGATTTTGGCAGATTACACTGAAAAAAAAAACCCCAAAATTAAAGGTTTTCCAACACATTTATATTCCTGAACATTTGAAACATTATCAGCATATGGAGATTTATGTTTTCTTGTTCCATTTTCAAACACTCAGGGATTGTGTGACTTAAAACCATTACTTATAGTGAAATTTGTTAAAATAACTTGAGTTTAGTGAAGTTTCCATAAAATTGAAGAGATTTTCATCCTTGGTTTAAAAATATCAAATTAAAAACATAGGAACAGATTATACGTTATGTTGTTGTGGGAAACCTGTAAAGTACAGAAACAGTATTCATTTCCTCATTCTAACATATCTCTACCTTTGTCTTGGATTGTAGTTTGGTCTCATAAGGCTGGTTTCATCCTCAGGTTCTTAATTATTAGTTTAGAGCTGTAGTTGTTTTAACTAAATCTTTGAAGATAAATAGGCATTAGACTGATTTGCAATCGCTAATTTGCACTAAGACTGAAAATTCTTGAGTTCTTGGTACCTGTTTTAGGTACTTCCTTTGTTTTGAACAGCACTTTGTTTACTTTTTGAAGGCAATTAGTATATATTTAAGAATTGTGTTTCTGTTTGATATGGCTGACGACAATTCCAGCTGTTGAAGAGCTTCTTTCATTGCACAGGCACAGTGGTTTCCTTAAGCCCTCACACAGAAAAAACGAGTTTTATGCTTGCAAATTCTGGCAGGATATTGTGCACAAGTCCTCCACAAGCCTTCATGAAGACAAGTGGTCAGAACAGGTTGTCTATGATGAACCTTCTTCCATTCAAGGCTAGAAAAAGGAGCCAGATCCATTTGTCATAAAGGGCAAAGAAGGGTCTTGTGGGAGTCACCAATAAAAGTGGTCTCAGATGGGGCACAGGAGCAATACCTCCCACATCCTGTTAAATCTAAGTTCTGCCCCTCTTCTCTGCTCTGGTGAGACTCCACTAGCAATGCTGCATCCAGCTCTGGGGTCCCCAACACAGGACACTGATGTGTTGGAACAAGTCCAGACAAGGAACACCAAGTTGATCAGAGGGATGGAGACCTTCTCTTATGAAAAATGCTGACAGAATGGGATTGTTCAGCCCGGAAAAGAGAATGCTTTGTTGTGACCTAATTATAGCCTTCCAGTACATAAAGGGAACTTACAGAAAAGTAACTTACAAAAATGGGCAATACCATTTACAAGAGCATGGAGTGACAGGACAAGGGGAAATGGGTTCAAACTGAAAGAGAATAGGTTTAGATTTGATACTAGTAAAAAATTCTTTACTGTTTTGCCCAGGGAAGCTGTGGATGCGCCGACCCTGAAAGTGTTCAGTGCCGGGTTGGATGGGGCTTTGAGCAACCTGGTCTAGTGGAACCTGTCCCTGCCCACGGCAGGGGGGCTGGAACTAGATGATCTTCAGGGTCCCCTTCCAACCCAAACCATTCTATGGTTGTATGGTAAGTTCCTCCATGACTCTGGGCAATCTATAATGGACTTTGGTGAGATCAGCTTTGGGCCCTTAGGTGGCTAAAATTGCAATGAAGCTTTTGTGCCAGGACTGCCCGTCTTCCTGGCAAGTGGGCGGGGTTTCTCCGTGATTTTGCAGCTTCAGGTCTCCACTGATGCAGTGGAAACACATTTTCTCTGTGGCCTAGAAGTAGCAGAAGGTGAAATCGAGCGGCCACTCGACTGAGGACAGACACATGAACAGGTACACTTCCTCTAGAACGGCGTATTTCGAGCCATGTCTGTGGCAGGCGTCCCGCAGAAGCACGCCCCGCCGGGATTCCCAGCGCTGCGGGAATCCCTCATACAGCGGGCAGTGTATCACCCGGGCGGCTGGGCCGGCGGTGCGGCCGAGGCCCGGCCCCCTCGATCCGGGTATCGCCGCCCCGGGGCGGCCCCGCCGCCGCCCCCTGTGCCGCGGCGGGAGAGCTGCGAGCTCCTGGGCCGGACGCGCCGCTGCTCCTGNTGCCGGGGCGGTCGGGGCTGGGGCGGCCGCGGGGCGGGCGGGAGGTGGGCGCGGGGCTCCGGCAGCCCCTCGGCGCGGTGGGGCTGGGGGACCGGCGAGACGCCCCTCCGGGCGGCGCTCCGGCCTGACAGCTGGGTTTCCGCCTCTCTGCAGTGGCGGAAAATCCGATTATATGAGTTTTCTCGCATTAAAACAAGCAAATCCCACGGTGCTGGGATGGTTGAGAGTGAAGGCTGCAGTCCTGCCCACGTGCCGGCGCCCCTCACACCCTGAAACCCACTTTTGTCTGTTTTTGCTGCTTGCATTGCAGAAACTGCGAGAGTTGTAGTCTAACTTTGTGTCTGGAGTTCTTCCAGCTTTACACTTTTGTGATTTCAGAGCAGAGCAAGTCGCTTGGGTAGAGCAGGGGATAATATCTTAAACTCTGTTATTGTTGTCTCACAATTCTAGGAACGTGCAGAAATGTCTCCCTTCGAAAATAAAGGACTGATACTGGGCATAATGGCAGGGACTGCTGGATTAAGCCTGGTGCTGATTTGGTACCGCAAGATCCTAAAGCCTGGTGCAGCTCTGCGTGTGCGTGCGTTCCAGGATGTAGGTAACAGAATTAATTCTGTGGTCCTGCAAAATGAAGCTCCTAATGAGCAAGGAGCAGTAATGGTTTTACATGGAAGGCAACTGCAGATACTAGAAAAATTGAATGGCCTGCTACTAAGCGTGGATGAACTGAAGAGAGAGGTGGAATTTCTGAAAGAAGCTATTCCAAAGCTTGAAGAGCTTGTTCGAAATGAGCTTCAGGGAAAAGGTGATGTTCAGAGAGTTAGCCCATCACACAGAGCAACAAGACGGAGAAAAGCAGAAACAGCTTCTGGTGTAAGAGAAACAACCAGCTCTGAAGAGGCAGAAAGTGAAGGAGGGTGAGTTAATAATAATTTGTATATTCCACTGTACACATGCAGTACAAGTTGCATCATTAGCTATGTGAAACTGTAAACAGGAGCCCTTTAAAAGTTTTATATAGATTCTATACTTCTGGAAAAAAATACGAACGTTCAGATTAGCAGTTTTTAGATCAGGGAAGACTCTTGGTGACCATCTCTGAATCTGCACTATGGCTGAAGTTGGCTTAATGCCAAGCATAATACAGATTTTTTTTAAGAATGTGTTTGGTAACACTGATGCAGTATTGCTACATAGCTATGCAATGAGAGGCAAAGTTCAAAATAATGGTGTAATTTTAAAAGAACTTCTAGTAAGAAGGTAGCCTTGTGTCTTTGACAGAGTTTGTTCAAATGGTACAAATGCTCATCTGCTTTTCATGATAATTGTTTTCTGTGGGCCTCACAGATGAGTTATTACAGTGTTCTGCCTAGAGGCGTTGCATACTATGGAAGCTGCATCTGAGTAGAACCTCTGTACAATGGCAATGCTTATGTGTATGTGCTGTTGAGTACACTTTCTGGTGGCTCAAAAAGTGGTCATGAGGAATTTAGGGTACTGACTCAGTAAGGTAGAAAGTTCCTAGTTTTGACCTTATCTTGTAGTCTCATTGTAGTTAAGGGTATCTTTTATACTCACAAGTTGAGGAACATGCTGGGAGATGATGTGTACCAGGAGTGGCACTATATTTTTGTCTTGACATTACTCTCCTGTAATTACAACTTTGTTTAGGTATAATCAGATTAAATACTTACATGCAATTTACTAAGACTGTGTTTATAGCAACTGAGTTTTTTGAGCCACTTCTCAGAGTGTCTTACACATCTGCGTAGGCAGCATTATGTCTGTAAATTGCCTATCTTATGTCACCTTTTCTCTTTAAAAACATTCTAATTAACTGTAATATTCTGAAGACAGTTAACATGCTGCATTATATTGGAATTCTATTTTTAAGAGTTTCTCCACATTCATTTTCAGTTCCTGTGAGGAGAATTTCTTTTTCTGTTACATCCCAGCCCACATGCTTCACAAGTCTTATATTTTGATACCATATTTTAAGACCTGTCAGTTCTATTATGAACCAGTTCTTTATTTTAATTATTCAGGATTGGCATAAGTATTCAGAGACATTCTTCGTTCATCTGGTGTGGAAACATCTTGGTTCTCTTAGTTTCTCAGGTTATTTTATCCATTGGTTGGTTTGCAGAGGCCTTCACATTATGAATAAAATATTCAGAGATACAGATAAGGCAAAGGGGCCAGTTTATTAATCACCAGTTCCACAAATGCAATACAGGGGTTATTCCACATGTAGCATTTGAGAAAATCCTGTTTTCTGATCGGGAATGATGTGTTGCTCTTTGAGAACAAGCCAAGGAAACTTGTGTGTTCAGGTTCTTCTGTGTGATGAAGAAGCTGATGCGATGATCCAATACAAGTGATTATAGTGTCAAGAGCATTGGATGTGTCCTTAAGAGAGGCCTTCTCTGGCAAGTATTTGTGTACAGTCAGAAGCAAGGAAGATAATTCAAGGTTATAGTTAGCGTTAATCATTTGGCTATGTTCTTTCCCAACACTATTTTTCAATCCCTTTTGAAAAGAGGTGGACTTTTTTCCTATTAACACCTTGTGCTTGATGTGCTTGTTTTGCATGTCTTCTCTAAATTTGAGATAATTTTATTTCATTTAAGTAAATCGTATTTTTTTTCTTCCTCTTGCAAGTAGGTTGTTAATCCTAACACGCACAGTTGCAATGTATGTAGCTTTTTCCGAGGTCTTCTGTGACTTTAATGACTGTGGTGCATGGCCAGGAGAGTCAATAGCAACACTTGAGTTTTTTCCAGTTACTGTACATCACCACTTCACATGCTGTAGGCATTATACCATGTGTGTTGTTTTATACCCTTCTGTGGTGAATTCCAAACACAATGGTGCATTCAGGTGCTTTTTTGTGCACTAGAGAAAAAAAAAATTTGCTCTTTGTTACTGATAAAACATTTTTTCACCTTTCTGTACTCCCGTCTAGAGTACATGCAATGTGTTTCACTGCCTCAGCAGTAATTTCATGAGCCAGAAGATAGGATTTTGCTTGAGTTAAGCACTTCTGGTTTTAATTGACAAATGAGTAGGTGCTGGGAATTGGCAGATAAAATAATCTGAAGAGTTTTATGGATTTGTGCTGGATGACTACATTGGTTTCAGTTTTGTAAACTCTTCCAGTAAAGCTTTTAATACTACCTATTTTTTTTTTTTTTCATTAAATGTTGGAAGCTGATGGTCTCTGATATAGCCCTCACTGTTTTGATCTGCTCTGGTCATATTCTCAATGTCACTGTTGGTGTTAAATACCTTGGGAAGAGAAGCTTTCTGTTTTGCTTTCCAAAAATTATGTGTTATATACTGTAGTGGAGAAATATCACATGAGTTTTAATAAATGAGCTATATTTTTACATAATGACAGATAGTCTAAATGGAAGGTGCACTGAATGGATGAGACATTAAATGCTAAAGAGTCTGTGGTTTCTAGTCTGTGCTTTTCTGTATTCTATTTTTATTTTGTGTAGTTTTTTTCAGTTTCTATAATGTACTAGTGAAAACCTCAATGTTTAACATTTGAGAATGTGTAACAAGCACTCATTCATTTACAAATACAATAAATTGTGTCTAGATGATCACCTGGAATGGAGCATGACACCGAATTCTCCTCTTTGTGATTTTCAAGCTGTTTCCTCCCTGATATGGCAGTGATGAACCCTGGACATCAGTGTCATGTTTGGCACCCATCTTCAGCTTCAAGCTCTTAAAATTGCATTTGATATCAGGCACCAGAAAGATTCACCACAGTAAATTCTTTTCCGACAGATGTTCTATGGAATTTTCCCTTGAAATAGTTTAAATAGTCAACAGGAAAAAACATTTCCCTTGCCTGCTTCTGAGTATTGTTTCACATAGCATTTTTAAATTTTTTTTGCTGTTCATTTCTTTTAAATGGAACCTTCAGCTGGCCTAAGAATCCAGTGTGCCAAACTTTTCCTTGAAGACCACTAAGCATTACTGCTGGATATGCACTTTGCTGGATCATACAGTGCAGAATTGATCCAGATCCATCTGTGACCTATAATCACCTTTTCTGTGGAATTAGCCAGAGCAGATGAGAGGGTGTTTGTGTCAGCCTGTGATTTTTTTCTACGTTGGCAAGGAGACAACAGATGATATTTGATCTGTCTAAAAGCTGAAGTGTTGTGAGCAGATGATACCTGGTTAGGGCCAGTGTCTGCCAATTCACAGACACCAAAACACAGTTTTTGAACCACCCAAGTGTGTTTATACCACAGGGGTGTTTTATACCATGTAGCTCAGGGTTTGTTTTAATCCAGTACTAGGTGCTGGGATTTACTGAACTGCTTAGCCACAGTGGGGTGAGTCTCTAGCATAGTTTGCAGTTGTTCTTTGAACTTTGAACAGTCCATTGTGATACAACTGTATCCCGTTGGTTGATCGTTGCTCCTCACGTTCTTATCACGGTTTCTCTCTTTTATTTAAAATCTATTGGTAATAAAGGTGAAAACAAGTTGGCACTGACTCTAGACATTTTTTAAAAGTTCTTCCATTTTCTCAAATATTGATTAATGTGTTTATCACATGTTAATACTCATTTTTCTGTTTATCATCTGATAAAACCTCTTGCAGGAAATACCAGGTAAAATTGCGGATTTTCTGTTATATGGAATATTTGTAAAATAAACCATGATGACTCTTCCTTGTTTACTGTTTATTTTAATTTTGTAGTAGTGTCATCAGTCCTTAAAGTCTTGGAGTTTTTAAATTGTTAAGAAGAATCTCCACTTCTGTTTGTGTCAGTAGTGATTTTTAGTGCTTTAGATTGCATAGATATCTAAGACTATTAGCTGCTTTGTGGAAGGCAGATATCACTCAACAAGTAAGTTGAAATTTATGACATTCTAACCATGGATTAAGAGGGTCTGTTCCACATTTAAATTCTTTGAGGAGTCACAAAGCAGATAAATAGAAGAGGTAGGAGAGAATTTTCCAGAACAGTGGAGATGAGAGGGAATGGGTAAGAAATGACCTGCCCTCTCTGCTGTTTTGTAATTAGTTTCTTATAGATTCACATGATCTTTTAGATGGTGACCTACTTCACACTTTTTCTATGAGTCTTCCAATAAATATATGACTTACCTGATGTCATGTTGTGCTGATTTGTGCACAGCCTAGTAATAGGGGAAGGCAGAAGTAGCTTCTGAGAGAAGCTGCTGGAAGCTGCCCCCATGTCTGGCAGAACCAGTCTCTGATGGCTCTGACAATGGGTATGCTGTTGGCCCAATGAGAGAGGTTGGTAACGCCTCTGCAATGACATTATTTGAGAAGGAGATCAAAGCAGCATGTGGGCAGTTTTTTCCAGGGGTAGCGAGCTGCTGCCACGGGGGCATCCTGGTGCAGTGTGCGGTGATGCACCACTGCCGCCATTTTGGTGTGGCCCGTGGTGAACTTTGCGTGCTTGGCCGCCCTTAGCCAGCTGCACCGTGGGCAGAAGGACAAGGGCGATGGCAGTGGCTTCTCCTTTCTGGTGCCCCCATTTGAAGAGAGGCATTGAATAGCACCAGCGCCGCAGCTGCCACTGCCCGTGCAGTGACGGCAGGGGCCACGTGGCCAGCAGCAGAGACATGGTGAACGATGCCCCGATAGGGAACCTAGACAAGATCAACCTCTCGGCGCTGCGAGCTGCTGCAAGAATCCTTGAATTAGTGAAACTTGTTGATAATGACACGTCTGAGCAACAGTTTTTCTTCTAGCCTGAGAAAAAGGAAGAAGTGAGAGCATGTGGAAAAAGACAACATGGCGGCACCAAGGTCAGTGAAAAGAACGAGGGGGAGGAGGTGCTCCAAACATCAGAGTTGAGATTCCTCTGCAAGCTGTGATGAGGACTGTGGTGAAACAAACTGTCCCTGTGTAATCCATGAAGTCCACGGGGAGTGCAGAAGTCCTCTTGCAGTCTGTAGAAAGGTGCCCACGCCAGGGCAAGTGGAGGCCAGAAAAAGCTGTACTCCAGTGACAGAGACCGGAGGAGAGAGGGCTCCAGCTTCCAAAGATAGAGAGAGAAAGCCCTTGTTTCCAAACTAGAATAGCCTATCCTTAAAAGACTGTACCTCGTGGATGAGAGACCCACGCCACGGAAGTTCTGGGAAAACTGTTTTGCCCCTGGGAGAGACTCACAGCATAGCAGAAGAAAGACTCCTCTCCCTGAACGAACTGAAAAAGATCTCGGGTGACAAACTGACCAAACCCCCCTGCACTCTGTCTCCCTGCACTGTCAGGAGGAGGGAAGGAGGAAGGGGCAGGGGGGAAAAAGGTTTTTTGCTTGTTTTACTTCTCATTATCCTCCTCTGACTCTGTTAATAATAAATTTGCTTTATACCTTTAAATTTGAGCCTATTTTGCTCTTAGAATGTTTTCTCCCAATCTTTAACTCATGAGCCCTTCATTTTTTTCTCCCTCTTCTGCTCAGCTATAGCAGAGGAGAGTGAGTGAACAATTTGCATGGGTGCCTTGTGTTTTAACCAGTGTCAAACCGTGACACCTGAATTTTATGTTTGGCCTCAATTCGATGTCTGGTCATGACATTTGCTATAATGCTGCTGGAAATCCCTTCTGGGCTTATTTGGACTGACAGCCCAATGGGCTTGGTTGTCAACCCAACCTTATGTTTGTCAACCAGCCGTTATATTTTTGCTGGGAGAATAGCATTTTCTAATAATCACTTTTATCTGTTATCTAACACTGTAGCAGTAGGGATCATAGAAATTTTAGCAGATGTTTTAGCAGCAAAAGTAAAGAATACAGCATCGACATTGACTTTCAAACACTGATTCCTTACTTTCATATCTACCTGATTAGGTAGCATTTGATGCAGTTCCCAAATTCCTGTAACTAAGGAAATTGTCTTTACTGCTTAGTTGTTGCTATTCTATATTATGTAGTGCTCTTATTTTAGGTTGGGAATTGCACAGATCCTCCCTGCATTTATCTTTTAATTAGGGGGAATGGAGCATCTAAACCACGTGAGGAATGATACTTTTCAAACATACTTCACAGAGTTTTCTGTTGGAGATAAAAGACTGTTCTACTTCCCAAGAGCTCCTTCGTACATTCGATTAAGTCGGGGCTCTTACAAGTGCAGTCACGATCTAGTTCCCCTGTGCCCACTTCAAAATGACTATGGAAGGACAATGTGCAGTGTTTTTAAAGATGCTTCAGAAAATTAAAATAAGTATTCAGTGGCTGAATATAGTCTCTGCAGGATACAGCTTTGAGTGTCATCAACTTCAGCATCATCAAGATTATGTAAAACAGATCTGTAGAAACAAATGAAGTTTCCCATCTCTGTTTTGCTCCATGATGCTTTTCAGTTTGAACATGTACCCATGGTCTATGTATGTATTGTTTCATCCAAATGTATTTTTGACTCCTCTTTCCTGTATCACTGGGTTAATTTTGCAGCAAAACTGTCTTGCCACATCTAGCACTTCTGTAGCTTCATAAGCAGTTATACTTGTTCATTTATAGGCTGTAAATGTATCTGCTCTGATACACTCATCTCTTCTGAAAGCAACATATTAAAAACCGAATATTTGAAAGCCATAATTAATAACCTCCATTTTGACTGCTAGCATTCTGTCCTGGTTATATTTCTGAAAAAATAAATTGATTTTATATATTCTGACTGTCATGACCTACTTCAATTATTCAGTTACTTAATGTATATAATACATTTCATGCTTTTTGTACTCATGGTAACCACTTAGAAAATCTCTGAACCTGGCAGCTGATAGCTTTACATTATTATTTCTCCCCAGTATTTTCAAAAGTGGAAATGCAGAAGATGAGGCTTCTCTGTCCATTTTTAGTACATAAGCAAAAGGCTACTTTTTAAAAATTATGGCATCAGCTGCTCCTCTTTGAAATTGGAGTACCCTGATGTATTCTCAGCACTTTGGACAGTAAGGCCACCTGCTTATCTCTGCGTGATATTTATACTTTTGTAAATATTTCTTTGCCCTTAACTGCCTTGTGCTGAGTATTTGTACACTAATCATCATGAATTAATATAAGCTTTTTTCCAGTTTCAGATATTCTGAGCTTCAGAGTGCTTAAAAAAAATAAGGATTTTTTAACAATGGTGTTATTTTTATTGGCTTATAATTAGATCTTTAAAGTGTTTAACAAAATAATGTATCAATTTTTGTTCTAGAACTTATATTTTGGTTAGTAAGCTCATTCCTGTTTCAAAAAATAGGGAAATTGAGGTAAAGAGTTGAAGAGGCCTATTCAGGGTTACAGAGCATGTCTTAAAACACATTAATGATTTCAAGTGTTCTGCATTTGAAACACAAGGCTACATGTGTTTCTAATATGTTTCTGCATTTTTTAATGGAGTATTAGGCAGCAGGACAGTATAATTACTTGCCTGTTATGTTTGGAATATGACTGTGCTGTCCCTTTGAAGATAAAGGTTTTGTAATAATAACAATAAGCTTGATATCATTAATGAAAAATCCTTTAAAGTTGGACAACTGGGATAAATTGTGCTCTGAATTTTTTGCTTTTGAATTTAACAATGCCCTTTTTTATTTTTAAGAAATTTTTTTGTGTGTGTGATTTTAGTTACCTTACTGCTCATACTGATTCTGAAGGAGACTCCGAGGAAGAAAAGAGAAGTATGAAATCACCTGATGCCATGGTGAAATCGGAAGAAGATGAAGACTTATTAAATTTTTTGCAGCAGGTGGACAATTTGCACAAGGGTTCAGAGGATGATAAAAAGGAGGGCTTCAGGCTGCTGCTTGAGAAGGATAACAAGGTATTATGGGTAAACTTAATATTATGTTGCTATTAACTTATGTTTTACACTGCTTTTGAGAACTTAAAACAAGCTTTAAAATGCACATAGAAATGGGTGATGAAATTTCAAGCCTCAAGCCTGTTTTTAAAATACATTGAAAAGGCAATATTTTAAAGTGATGTCAATATTCATGTTGTGTGGGTGTGGGAGTTCTACTATTTTATATCCCATTCTAATTCAATAACTTTGAGGCTTTGTTTGATGTAGGAATTCTTGCATACAACAAAGAGAGATCATTGGCTTTTTTGCTATGTAAATGATACTTACTTTTGCTGGTTTTGGAATAGTCTATGTGAGAAAATCCTGTAGAATTAGGTAGTAACGAGACCTGCTGTTCTCAGACTGTGAGCATCTATTCTGCTCATACCTTTCTAATACCCTTCATGTGAATTTTTCTTTTGACTTTACTGAGCCCATATGTAAGATAAAATTTAAAGGTGGTTTGATGTGCAGTGCTCAGTTCAGTGAACCATTTTATTCTGGTTTGGCAAGTTCTGATTGTATTTTCATCTGAATACTGGAATACCAAGAAAGGTAGATGAGATGTCAATTGTGAGTGAGTGTGGTGCTTATGGCCTCCCTAAAAAAATACTCATCACTTTGTTCAGGTATGTGTTGTGCTTTACTGGATTACCTTGTAAATGTTTATATTAAAAAAAGTTTCAACTGATTTATAAAATAAAACCTCTTTAGACAGTCTCGGGTGTTTCTGAAAGCTGTATTCTTTTTTGTTCATGGAAAATTGCTCAACTGGTTCTCACATAAACTAAGAATAGTATGTAGAAGGGTGGAAAATTAACAAAAAATTATGCCGTGTTCTGATTACTTGTTTTAAGTAAGTTATTAATTTTAAGCATTATGAAAGTAAACTCTTTAAATCACATTCTGATCAGTTTAATTATGTAACTGTCCTCTACTTTCAGTATGAAAACTGTGTGGACTTTCTTTGGAGACTTGCACGTGCTTATGGAGATCTGTTTGAGATGACTACTGATACTGAGGAAAAGAGGAAATACATAACTGATGGTAAGCAGAGGAAAAAAGTTTATGTAGAATGCCATCTGAATGTAGTGAAACATGCTTTGAACATTAAGTTTTCCAATATAAGGAATTTGCGATCCAATAAATAGAAGCGTTTGTACTGTAATGATGTTTTGTGCTGTAAACCACCACAGTTTAAAACTTCAGTTCATTCTTTCCTCACTGAGAGATCCAAAATCAGTGGCAGAGAAGTATTATGGGTCATAATTGGAGGCTGTTGTCTCTGCAGATTGGCTTAAAATCATGTATTTTGTTGAGAAGCAGATGGATACAGAATGTGAAAAAACCCAGATGCTGTCAGCACATTTTCTTAATGACATCTTTGGAAAAGCAAGAGGAATAAATAAATGCTGAGGCTGGGTCAAGGTTTGTTTTTCTGCTTTCCTGTGGTAAGGAGCAGTCCTGCATATCAGCAGCCTCTTTTGTGGTGATGGTGGGAGTGAAACTTGGTGGATCTGGAGGAACTGTTGAGCAGAAACAGAAGTGGTCTGTGAAATGGTGTTGCTTACAGACATCTCTCCCCGTGTGTCCTGTTTGACAACTTAATCTCCGCAAGACTTTGATTTTCTTCTTCATAGCACTTTTTTTTTTGTTGCTTTTAAAAGCATTGCTCTTTCTTTCACTCTCTGGATGGATATTGGCTAGAGGTACAGTTTGTGTCCCTTTTTATTTTGGGCCTTCGTTTTATTACATTAAAACCTACATCTTCTCTACCCTGTGTCACTCTCCTCCAGTCAAGGCACTCCCAAGACAGAGATTATTCTTAAAATAATCCTTTACGCCTTTATCTGGGAGTACTTCTCTCTTTCTTTTGTCTCTCCATTGCCTCTCCCTTTTTTGCTGCACCAAATCAGATTTTGTAAGTGTAATCCAAGTTTGGGTTGTTTTGTCTTTTGTGACACCTCTCATTGACTTTTTGTTCTGTTGGCAGTGACAATGTCACTGACAAAGCATTTTTGGATGTCCTTTGTTGTCCTTAGAGGCAGTGTCATGCCTTTGTGCTGTTGTAACATATTCCACAGACAACCTCACCTTGTTCAAGGTCCTTCTTTGTTCCAGTCCTTTTGTGGTCTAAATACTCCTGGAGACTTGCACTGTCTTAGCAACTTACTTGATACTGTCTTTGCTTTAGTAGCAACTTGGCTTCTTTATATATAAATCCTACAGTACAGTGAGGATCATGACACAAAGTAAATAAAACCAATAAATTCTGCTGTTGGATCCTTTGCTTTTACCAAAGCTGAAGCTGGCCAGGACTGGGAGGGACAATAAAAGGAGTTTTTTCAATTGCATTAATACAGCAATAGGCAGTGTAAAAATAACCTCAGCCCTTTACAGGATGAGGGTGGTCACCTCACAGACGGGGACATGGACAAGGCAGAGATGTTTAATGCATTCTTTGCCTCTGTCTTCAACATGGATGATGGACCAAGGGGTTCTCAGTGCCCTGAGCTGGAGGACCATGACTGCAAGAATGATCAATTCCCAGTCGACCTGGAAATTGTGCAGGATCCGCTGCTCCAGCTGGATGCCTACAAATCTATGGGGCCTGAGGGGATTCATCCAGCAATTCTCAAAGAGCTAGTTCGTTTCATCTCAAAACCTCTCCTGATGATATTTGAGCAGTCTTGGAAATCTGGAGAGGTCCAGCTGACCTGAAGCTGGCAAACATTGTCCTGATTTTAAAAAAGGGAAGAAGAAGGACCCTGGCAACTACAGGTCTGTCAGTCTCACTTCAGTGCCTGGTAAATTTATGGAGAAGATTATTCTGGGAGGTATTGAAAAACATCTGGAGGACAATGCACTGCATTGGTCACAGCTAGCATGGCTTCATGGGAGGAAGATCTTGCTTATCAAACCTGATTTCCTTTTATGACATAGTAACCCACCTAGTTGATCAAGGGAAGCCAGTTGATGTAACCTTTTTGGATTTCAGTAAAGCTTTTGACACTGTCTCTCACAGGATCCTTCTGGAGAAAATGTCCAGCACACAGCTGGATAAACACATCATGGGATGGGTGAGCAACTGGCTCACAGGTTGGTCACAAAGGGCTTCAGTGAATGGGGTGACATCAGACTGGGAACCTGTCACTAGTGGGGTTCTGCAGGGCTCCATCCTCAGCCCTGTGCTCCTCAACATCTTCACAAATGTCTTACATGCAGGACTGGAAGGGACACAGAGCAGGTTCACAGATGATGCAAAACTGGGAGGGGCTTTGGCTCCCTTGAGGGCAAGGAGCACCTGCAAAGAGACCTCAACAAATCAGAGGACTGAGCAATCACCAACCATGTGAAGTCCAACAAGGGAAAGTGCTGGATTCTGCACCTGGAATGGGACAAACCTGGATGTATGGACAGGCTGAGGAATGAGGTGCTGGGAAGCAGTGCCTTGGATCCTGGCCGCTGGCAAGTTGAATATGAACCAGCAGTGCCCTGGCAGCCAGGAGGGCCAACCCTGTCCTGGAGGGCATCAGGCACAGCATCGCCAGCTGGGCAAGGGAGGGATTGTCCTACTCTGCTCTGCTCTGGGGTGGCCTCACCTCGAGTGCTGGGGGCAGTTTGGATGCTGCTATATGTAGCTATTAGAGAGTGTCCAAAGGAGAGCGACACAGATGGCGAAGAGCCTCGAGGGGAAGCCGTATGAGGAGCAGCTGAGGGCACTTGAGCTGTTCAGCCTGGAGAAGAGGAGACTGAGGAGAGATCTCACTGCAGTTACAATGAAGGGAAGAGGAGAGGCAGGCACTGATCTCTTCTCTGTGGTGAACTGTGACGGGACCTGAGGGAATGGCCTGAAGTTGTGACAGGATGAGTTTAGGTTGGATATTAGGAAAAGGTTCTTCACCCAGAGAGTGATTGGGCACTGGAACAGGCTCCCCAGGGAAGTGGTCACAGCACCAGCCTGACAGAGTTCAAGAAGCATTTGGACAACACTCTCAGGCACATGGTGTGACTCCTTGGGGTGGTCCTGTGCAGGGCCAGGAGTTGGATTCAATGATCCTTGTAGGTCCTTTCCAACTCAGCATAGTCTGTGATTCTGTGACTGCATGTAACCTCAGCTGATGAACGATAATGGCATAGTAAATACAGGGAGAGATAAAGAATGATGGAATGAAAGTGGGTCTTAGGTGTTGAGTAACCAGCTGAGCTTGGCTCATTCTCATTAAATGGGGGTGGCGGCAACGTTTTTCATCTCAGTTTTTGGAAGTGCTGCAGGGGGATTGAGACTGCAGGAGACCTGGCGGTAGTTTCATGGTTATTTTTCATTCCACTGGGTTGGAGGACTCTGTATGCTATTCTTTGTTTTTATGAAGTTAACTTACAATACAGAAATGTCAGTGCAGCTTAATTGGTTGCAGCTGAGACTCTGCAAACAGCAAGCATCTCATCTGAACTTCTTACTGGGAGCGTGGGTTTGATCAAATCACCTACTGTCATCTTTATTCAGTTAGAAGTGGAACTTAAGGGAAGTCTTTGTGCTAGAAAGAAACTTCAACTAGTTTATTCCTGTATCCAAGGCAGGAAACAGCTTTGCTGGTTCTTCTGACAGATGCTTGTCTGACCTGCTTTAAAGGCTCTTCAGTCTTACAGACAGCATGGCCCCCTTTGCCAGTCCAGTCCAATCCCTGCCTGATTTAACTGCATCTGAATTGGATTTTAAAGGAAAATACTAAATTTGCATATTTATTTTATATATACTTATATGTAAGTGCATGACTATGTAAATGAAGAAAAGCCAGGATGTTACATTGTTCATCTAAATGTTTCTAAGAAAAGGAAGCAATTTCTTTGCTGCTGCAGTAAATCAGATGGCTTTGTTCTTGGGAGTCACCTAAAATGTGGAAGAGTACAATAAATCCTTTCATATATTGTACTCCATTTACAGGAAAGATTAAAGCTGAAAAGGCTGTTCAGCTGGATGCTGGGAGTGCTGAGAGTCACCAGTGGTAAGTTTGAGAATGTTTTTACAAACTTGTGTGTATTTATCAAATCTGGAAAAAGCCCCTCCAGACTGACATCAGTTTCATAAATTAGTCATTAATATTTTTTCATAGTTTTATGAAACTCAATTATCACCAGTTGCAACTAAAAATTACATTGAAATATTCTGTGAAGCATTTACTATAGCATATGAAACAACTCAATACCATACTTCAATATGTACCATGAAATGTAGATGGGAGTATTTCCTTAAGCCACTAGTTTATTGCTCAGAGAAGCCATAGTTTTCCGTTTACCTTCCCTTTCAACAATTCACAAAATAATGTCATTTGACCTTGAATTTTGTCCTTTCCTTTTCTTGTAGTAGTGTAAATTGTAATAATTAAAAATAGTCATAAAGGACTATGGAAATTTGAATTAACTTCTCAATTTTTGTTTTATCATAGTTTTCCTCCAAGCTTGACTATTTTGTTTAGTTTTGTAGACCTTGCCAGAACTAACAAACTCTGCAAATGTAAATATTTTTTTTTCAAACCAACATTATCAGGTAAAAGATAATTCTGCTGAGTTGTAGCTGATAGTTCCTCACCTTAGTATTTTATTAGTAAATTGTACTGAGCTCCTAATTTCTTTTCTAATATTATTAGCTTTTCCTTTCCATTTTGGTTTCTACATTCTTAATTAATTTTGTCATTGCACTTGTGGGATGGGATTTCACTAAACTTCTGCATATCTAAACCAAATGCTTTTGTCCCAGGCTCGTTTCACAGCCTAAAAAGAAGCAGCCACTTCTGGAGTGCAGTTCACTGGAGTCAATTTTGTCCCTTTAGTCTTGCATGAGGGTGAGATGAATTCCTCCTGGGGCTCGGTTGACAATATCTCCATTGCCAACAAAGGGAGCACATGTCAGCTAGCTCAGGTTTAGGTACTTGATTAGACACAGATACTGTCATTTAATTAGGTAATTTTCTGTCTTGCTTTCTCTCTTTCTGAAAGCAATTTACAGCCATTTCTGCTCTTTGCTTGACCACAGTCATGGCCACTTCCCCAGGGTAATGCTGGTGTACCCCTCTCAGCTAGAACTATGTGTATAAACAACCACAAAATCCCATTCAAGTATGAATCCTGCCTCTCCCTTCCTCTTCAGCTCACAAGACTGACAAAATATCCTAGTATAAATACAGCTTCACTGGCAGAAACTGTGCTGATAAAACCTTACATATTGTTCAGGGAGATGTAGGTGGTCTGTTGGGCTTCACATGTGAGATCCTGTCCTGGCAGGCACATCTAGCTGGGGAAGAATTATGAGTGTAAGGAGATGTGTTCCAGAGGTTAGCTCAGAAAGCTGAATTGAGAGGTTTAAGAAGAAAATCTTGATTTTTTAAAGCTACTGCTTCTTGTAGCAGGCAGTGGATTTCTGTATGGTTTGCAGTTTTCATCCTTCATGTATCTGGGTTGCAAGTAAACATGAAGTTTTTTATCAGTTATTGTTCGACTGATGTCTTTCTAGAGGTATAAATGGACACTATAGATTAAAATAGTTTGCTATATTTTTTTTTTAATGTATTATCTGCTTGTCTTTATTTTCTGAAATCTTTCTGACTTGATGTGTGATTTTTGAAGTGTGATGTAAGTATAATGGCTATGCCAGTCTAACTGAGGCTCTAAATACTGGGCAGAATGGACTTCTGTCCTCCAGAGGGATGTTGGTATATTCTTGTTTAGAATAACAATTGTTGTTCAATCTGTGATCCCAGTAGATATTTTTCTGCTGTGCTGCTACTTAACCAGTTGGACTCTTGTTTTGTAACTTCTTTTTTTGAACTTAATTTATTCTGTTTTATTCTTTATAAGGTATTTTACACACATTTAATTGATTTCATGTTTATTTCCAACCATTTCTCAGGTTTGAAACCATTTAGGTTTATAAATGCATCCCTTCACAGATTAACTTTTTTTTTTTCAAAAGTGTTTTGTTGTTGTGTGGATTTTTAAAAATCATTGACTTCATTAATGAAATTACTGGAAGATAATGGACCCAGCACTAAACTTTGGGTGACACCTAAAGTGATGCTCAGGTTCACATGAACCTAGTTCTGCAACCATCTCTACAGGTGATTCAATCTAAACAATATTTCCATGGTTAGATTTTTGAGGAACATCAGGTAGGACAAAGTCAAAGGCCACATAAACAAGGTATATCTCATTTGTTGCATTCCTCTTATAGTCCAGGCTTTTATATCTTGCCAGAATTCTTTTTTTTATACTGTTGGTTCACACAAATCTTTTGTTTACTGTTTTGTATGCTTATGCGTTCTCAGAATAATTTATCCTGGAATGTCTTCAGGTTAAGCCAGTTTGCCTGTAACCCTTCTCCTTCTCCTTCTCCTTCTCCTTCTCCTTCTCCNACTGTTGGTTCACACAAATCTTTTGTTTTGTATGCTTATGCGCTTCCAGAATAATTTATCCTGGAATGTCTTCAGGTTAAGCCAGTTTGCCTGTAACCCTTCTCCTTCTCCTTCTCCTTCTCCTTCTCCTTCTCCTTCTCCTTCTCCTTCTCTCTGATAGCAGCTGTGTTTGTCATTTTGCTTGCTGTTGGGACTTTCTGCATTACTCCCAAGGCTTTGGTAGTCAGCTGTGTGTCAGCTCTAGATTCTTTGAGTCTGGCCTAATACAAATTTTTCCAGTTTATCTAAACATTATTTCACATGTTAATCCCTATGAACAGGAAATAAGACTTCAGGGAATCTTCTGTGTAAAAACTGTGCTCTCAAAGTTGTATGCAAACAGAATTTTACCTAAGGTTATAAATAGATAAGGCTATGTCTGAACAGAAAACAGTGCAATTCAATTAAGTAATGAATAAATAATATGTGAAAGTAATATGAAATCCAGAGTTAATAAGAATAATAATAAGAGAGGGAACAACTGAAATGAAAAAACAGAGTAAATATTTATACAAAAAAATGCTAAGATCACTAGTGGGTGGTCAGGATCAGAGATGAAGGGCAGTACCCAGCTCCAGATGGACACCTGGATGTACTGTTTCTATTCCATGTGCCTACATGTGAGCAAGGGCCTGGTGCTGCACTTGCAATGGACGGAAACTTGAAAGGCAGCATGTGCCATTTGATGTGCCAGGATATTTACATGGCATGGCAGATACCACACAGGACCTTTGGGGTCTCTACACTTCCAGGCCAGCATTCAGAGGTGGTGGGAAACCCATGGGCATTTCCAGTGGCAGTAGTCAGCTGTGTCTGGGCAGGGATCCTGTGAATTGAACAGGGTCTCTGATGGCTGTAATAGGAGATTAGATACACAGACGAGATGAGAAGCTTAGCATGAATGCAAGCTCAGTGTGAAAGCAATGCTGTCTCAGACCAAAATCCTTCCTTTTCTTCTCACTGCCAACATAAATTTTTCTAAAGCTGTACAAGGTAAATAATGTTAGCCTATGCAAGATGAGCCCATCTGTTTGTTACATGTAAGTCTGTATCAGCTATTGATGAGCAAGCTGGTTTTCTGACCTTGACTGAAGGAAGTTTTTGTTGATTTATTAGTCCAGAATTTCTGGTTTCTGAGGGGTTTTGATATTTCCAATCAGCACAACTGAGGTTTTCACTCATGTTTGGTATAGCTGCTGTCTGTGTTGTCTACTCATACATTATTTCTAATGTTCTCTTAAACTGTTTAATATATTATGGCTTACTAAGTGAGTGAGGATTAAATGATAGCCTGTTCTTTTCCTGGTCCTGTAACTTGCTCTCTACTTACCCTTAACCCTTGTGGAGCAGGGGAACGCAAGTGAGGAAGAAATTGAATTCAGCCTGGTTTGTTTTCCGTTATTTCCTCATTGTTAACTGTTCTCTGCACTTTCATTTATGTTTCTTTTAGAACCTCTTCTTATTGCCTTATCGATATCCCTAGCTTAGAAGTGTGTTCTTGTTTTTAGAGTAAATTTCTTTTGGGTTTTAGTTAATTGGGAATTCCTCAATGGAGCTGAATTAATCTTTAAAAATATTCCCTGATATGACTAAAGGGTCATTTGCCATTGTGCTGTTGAATATTGTCTCTTACTAAATCTTCTACTGCACTTTTTCTAACATGGCATTTCTTAAAGATTTCAGTTTTTTCATTAAAAACGTACACTGTGCCTGTCAAGTAATCATTAGGTCTATGGATCTATTTGAAAGTTTCTTTTGGAAGCTTATCCTTGCTGCTTGAAAGCTCTATTTACTGAATAAACAAGTTCTTGTGACACCTTGACCCACATAATTATCCTAGTGTAGACAGAGTTATACAGGCAAAAACATCATTTCCAGAGCAGGATTTTTCTGTTTTGTGGAACTGCTATAAGGTGTCTGCAAGACAGAACACACTTTTTGTGTCCACCAATGGAATTTAGTGGAATGGCTCCATGAGCAACCTCTTGCTAATATAGGGCTAGAGTTCAGCTTTCTTGCCTTACTTTTCATTTACTTCAGTTAAGAACAAAAAGATGCCATATATTTTCTTAGTATATCACCTATATTTTTCTGTAAAACTATATCATAGAATATATCAGCACTCCAACTGTTCAACTTACCGATCGGAATACTATCAAGTAACCAGTATTCAGCCTCAAGTCAAATTTGATAAAACATATGCAGAACAAAGAAAACAAAATATCTTCAAGTAGTCAGTTTGTTTTGGTAATGAATTGCAGCTGCAAATAATTTTCATGTCTGAAACCAGATTTTTGAAAATATGTGATCATACTTAATCTCGTAGTTGCCAATGAGATCAAAAACCTTTAGACTTTTTGAATGTTGACCTCTAAATAACTGAAGTAAGTGGCAACACTGTAAAGGAAAAACATAGCTGTAGCTTTTTATTATTTGTATGAACACCCTAAAGAAAGGGAGAGTATTCTAAGTGGTTTGTGCCTTTATTCAGCCAGTGTCAATTTTTCAAGTTGGGCAGGAACTTGCATGCAAAAGTTTTTGTCAGCCATTGCAGGTCCTCTTGTTTTTTTCAAGCCTCAAACGAATTCATTTTGTGGGTCAGTGATTCCCAAAGGACAGCTGTGAATCCTCACAGCTTATCTTGGATCATGGAGCATCTTCATCACCCAGTTCTTAATTAGAAGTGCTATGTCAACAATTTGGTACTATAGTTGCTTGATAGTTGCACTGCTTTACAACTTATTAGTTACAGGAAACAAAATGTAGATGTCTATGAACAGTGCTTTTATTTAAAATTAAATAATCACTTCTAAATTCTTTTGCCAAACCAGTGATTTTTTTATACTTGTGGAAGGTTTGTTGCTGGTTTTTCTCTAAGAGTTTGGAAGAGCTCTGGAAGGTTTCTCTGCTGTTGCCCAGATCCCCACACTTCCTTTTTTGCTGACAAGACCTTGTTACAGACTTTGCAAAGAACAAAAAGGTTACTGTTATGGCTGGTTCTCAGGACATTTACTTTAAAAGATCATTCTTTGCATTGAGCTTGGGTTTGTTTGCCACAAACAAACCTGGTGCTGCTGTTGAGTTTGTGTTACTTCTCTAGAACTCCCCTGCTGATGGGAGTCATACAGCATGTCTCATTTAGGTGGAAGTGAAGTTAGCAAGTGAAAGCCCAGTAGCTTTAAGTGAAGACACCTCGTGAACACACCTGCCTCCAGGAGCTTTCTCTGTCATGCATATGAGTGTTAATCAGAAGCACAGGTATTTTCACAAGCCCTGTGTTTTCCATGGAAGTTAATTCCAGAGCTTAGGGACAGTCTCTCACTGGCAAGCAACACTACAGAAGAGTATTTAGTACACATTGGTTCCACTGAGGACATGAATGATCACCGTTTGGGTGTTTTGGCGACTTTGCACAAACTTCCCACAAAAAAGTGAACATGCCATCTCATTAACAGATTTCTAACAGATTGTTTGTCAGATTTATAAGGTGCAATGGCATAAAAATAATTCTTCAGTGAAACAAAACTCTTTAAAATTTTGGAATATGTTGTAGGATATGGTTATACTACCAAGAACTCTTAAAATTAAATCCTCATCTCTTTCTAACTAAATGCTTGTTACCTGCTTCCCTTAATTATCCCTTGTTTAGACTTAGACAAGACAGATAACTTGCAAGTGACAAGCATCTGTTTCTATCATGCAATCTGATTTTTCAGGAATTGATAGCTTGTGCAGACATACAAGGTTTCCAGCTAGTAGTTATCTGCCCTGTATTTGATTTGTGGGAAAACCAAAGAAATTTTACATCAATCTTTGTAATTATGCGTAATCTCAGTCAGTAATCTTTGAATTTCTTAGTTGTTTTAGTAAAAGTAATTTAAAATTTCAAATTTAGATCCATTTCTCAAAAGCTGTAAGTTGCCCTGTAGTAAATGGATCAGTGAAGCACTGCAGCTTACTCATGCAAGCGCAAAGGAGGAAGGTTTGACATGGGAAAAGATCTGTTTACTACAAGTTTTTTGCCAGAATGGTCACAGAGGAAATAATACTGACAACCTATTACATTTCTGTCGAGGAGAATTGTTGTGTTACTGTCTCTGAAAGCTATCGTTTCGCTCTGTTTCCACATTGGTGAAGACTATCCTGCTAATTTCTTCAAGATTGTATTTCCATCTGTAACAACTGTCTGTTATAAAAATAAAAGTTAAATTTCTGGAAACAGAAATTTAATACAGTTGTGGGTTTCACAACTTTAGGAATGCAGAACATGGCATCCACATGTTCTACTACTGAACTGTGAACACACATTAACAGCAGCGTTTTTCCTTGATTTAGTGTATTGCATGTGTTGCAATAAATAAGGCCAAAATTCTGAATGTCCTTACCTTTGAGGTTTTTCTAAACCCGAATAGGTGTTTGTTTCCCATGTTTTTGCAAGTGTTACCTGCACAAGTATGTGCTACAGCTGATGTTTCCCTGGAGCTCAGCTTCAGAGCTCTGGTGAATTTTTAATATGAAAACTGTATTTCTGCCAATTTCTACAGTGTAGATTCAGTTATATTCCAAGAAGGAGGAAAAGGAAAGGGAAAAAATTCCCTATTAACAAAAAAAACCCTCTGCTAACAAAAGATCACCTAAACACTTAACTTTTCACCTTGGCACATCTTACTTCATGTGTTGGCAATCTCACAAATTTCTCAGCCACTGCCTCCATACCCCCACGAGGATGGTTGTATCAAACCAATACTTTACCTTTCCATGGAAACTTCGTGTCAGATGTATTTTTGTAGATTAAATATCTTGGTAGAAAATGATACAATATGAAGTATGCAAAACTGGGATCTCCGGAATGGCAATGCAACAGGGATCATAACCAGTAATTTAAATTGCAAAATCTCCCTAGATAGAAATTGGTGTCTCATTGAAATCATGTTAAAAAGAAATCCTGTGGGTCTCACTGTATTGCAGAGACTGGCAGAATATATAAGTGGATGAAACTGGTGAGTGAGGGAGTCAGGGGATAAATGTGATGGCATGCACAGAACTGAACCATGCAGAGATGGGGAGATACAAGAACACATTTAGAACTGGAATAGAAATGAACTTTCTTTTCACTGGGCCTCTTGTGTGCTGCCCACACATTAGCCTTTGCTCACACCACCTTACATGGTAAATACTTCTCAGATGAAGAGGAGGGAGTGAAAAACAGTTATGAAACAGATGAATTAAATTCTTTGGTGGTGGTAAATATCACAAACTCTTCTCCCATTTTCAAAGTCTTGCCAGTCACAATTAGGAAGAACTTTCCTATTGATACTGGGATGCTAAAATGGAGATCTAGATTTCTAAGTGTAAGCCCTGTATCCACACATTTCCAACATCTAAATGACATAAAAGGCTTTTTTAGATTCGGGATATATAGAAGAGGAAAGAATAAGTCTGGGAAGGTGCATGCTATTTCTGATTTTGGCCATGTGAAATTTATCAGGGAAAAGGCAAATAATGCTGTATTTAAATGCCCTAGTGTGGCCTAACCTTCATTTGGGAATTCAAAATCTTTTCTGTAAATCTGTCTCATGTAGAATAAGCTGTGGTTGACAGAGTCTTAAGTGTCGGTATCATTTTTGATATTGAAATTCAAATTGGCTTGATAAAATTATTGGATCAACCTGCTGCTCTTCTTTTTGCAATAGGTAGGGTATGCCCCTTACAGTTTTGCCTGGCATGAATACACATAGAAATTCTGTAAAGGAGGGCAAATTTTAATTCCGTTTGATCAGGACCTTCTGTGTGAGGGCTACGTAGGTACTTGGCATCCATCTCTGTCAACTAGATTTTCTTGTTAGTCTCAGTTTCAGGACATCATTTGTAACAAAGGAACACAGTACTGACCTATTATATTGAGTTTGTTTGATTGTGTTTGTGCTTATTAAAGGTTTGCTAATAGTAGTGATTAATCATACGCTTCTACACTGTGTTCAATAAGTTTTCTTCCATCTGGGAATAACATTTTTTTACACAGAAGTACTGTGTCTGTCTTAATGAGGTAATTATTGTTGTGTTTATTTAGATTAATGTGTCTGGGGCTGTTTTTTTACGTTTCCCAGCAGTAACGTTAGCTCAGCAAATAGGTCATTCCGGGCAGCTCTTCACTGATACAATTTCCTCTTTATTTTTCTCTCTGAAGGCACTGTAAGCAGTACTCTCATGTTCAAAGGGTGTGAGGAAGGCAATGGTTGTGCAGAGAACCAGGATCACTTGCTCTGCTAACAGACGTGCTTTTTACACACTTCATTAGATATTTGCACTTTGTTGTGTGATAATCTTTTGAGTATTCCCCCTGTCACCACGAGATGGGGCAGATGACCAGGGAGCGCTGGGGCCGTGACGGGCCCGTGGAAAGAATGACACGAATCACATGGAAGCATTTCTTGTTACTCCCTGCCTTGTTTTCTGTGGTCATTTTCTTCACCATGAGAGTGGTGAGGTACTGGAACAGATTGCCCAGAGAATGGGTATCCCTTGGAAGTATGCAAGGCCAGGCTGGATGGGGCTTTGAGCAACCTGGTCCAGTGGAAGGTGTCCCTCCCCATAGCAGGGCAGTTGAAGCTCAATGGTCTTAAAGGTCTCTTCCAACCTAAACCATTTGATGATTAACATTACTCTTTGCACCATTGAAAATAGAAGTTTGCTTTGTGTTTTAAACTCTCTGAAAATTATTTAAAACGTCTAAAAATTCTTTTCAGGAAAAAAAGGATACCTTTTTTGTTTTGTTTTGAGGGTTTTTTTAGAAATGAAATGAGTATCCAAAATGCCATGGAACTTCAAAAATGAAATAATTAATTTGTATCAATTGGCTGTCTAGCCCATTTCAAAAGTATAAAATTAAAAAAAACCCCGAAAAACAAAACCAATCCAAAAACCTAAAACCACCAATAAATACATGAAAGACATTTTTATTTTTTCCTTGGAAAATAATGAGTATTTAAAGTTAGTGGGTTAGCTTACATTTAATTTGTTGAAAATTTTATTGGGATTTCCCTCCCAAGAGATTTTAGCTGTAAGTAGAAGTTTTTCTTTGAACTAGTTTAAACTAAGGCCCTCTTTCTTGTCACGCACAGACAGGGAAATACTGCAAGATGCTGGATTAGCTTGTTCGCTTTTCATTGTTTTCTTTTGTAGCAGCAATCCGTTTAGCTATGGTATGCTGAGTTTATCTGATTAGCACTTAATGAGTGAAGGGAATAGGGGCAGTGTTGCCTGAGTTACTTAACCCTAATAAAATTTTCGCTACCTTCCCCCTCTTTCTAAATACCTGAACTTTGCTGACCCCCACCCCTTGCCTTTTCCCTCAGCTGCAGCTCATTCCCATATGAAGTGCACTCCCACTGCAGCTCTGCCAGCAGTAGTGCTGCCATTAGCTGGATTTTGTCCAGTGCACATTGGTCACAACATACATCCTGCTCAACAGTGTTTGACAGTCTGTCTGGAGCTCTTACAAACTCAACTGCTGTTCTTCTGCTGACTCTGCCTTACCTGGGAACACTGACTGACCAAAACATGCAACAACCTGTAACATGAGTATTTCTAACTTAAAACCATTAGGTATAACTGTAAGCAATAAAATAATTTCTTGAGTTGTGTTAGCAATGACATTTTAATGAGGATTCACTGGAGCTTGAACAATTACATTATAAAAGAAATTTGAGAAAGCTGATGTTTAGTAGTGCTTAAAAACTGTGTGTGCCATACAGATTGTGGTTCTGTTACCATAATTAACTCAATAAGCTTCTTGCATAACTCATGTTTCCTCTGGACTTCAACTTGATTTCCCTCTTTTAGGATTATTTTTTATTTTCATTTGGTGTTCCATTGTCAAATAGTTGATAAAAAAGAAAAATTCTGCAAAATAATAGAAAAATAATCTACATGAGGTTTTGCTGATTAACTGTTTCTTTGGTGGTTCTGTTAGTTTTATACAGAAATGCAAAGTTGTCTTAAAACCAATGAAAATAGGTGCAAGGAACTACAATTGATATCTCTGCAAGAGATTCCTTATGCATAGAGGTTCTATAACTGTTGAAGAAGAAAGCAATAGAAATTTATGTTGAGTGTAAGATACACCATTTGGTTAGATCTGAATCTTTATAGGTTTACCTGTGAAAATATTTTCCCTTATACCTCCTTAACAATACAAATATTTTACAGAAATTAAATTACTTTTTTTTATCACTCAGTGTTCCCAATTTATGGTAATCATAGTAATAATAATAGAAATAGTAATGATCTTAGCAATGGGCACTTAGTAATGGCAGTAGTGATCCTGTTAGAGCAGAACGTGTTTGTATGTTTTTAAATAATTTTAAAGATACTAGAAAAATGTCACAAGTGCAGGAGTGCACTGAGGTGCTTGAGAAGGGTAGAAGACAACTGTGAATGTTTCTGAGGTGTGTACAGCTTCCTACTGAGCACACCCCAAGCACTTGCTTTCCTGGCTGAGGTTCTGCAGCTGGTGGTGCTCACGTTCCCAGTGCACTGCAGAGCACAATGTGTCAAGGTAAACTGCTGTCAATGGTAGAGCCAGTCTGGAAGAGTCACACTCTGAACTAAATGGCTGAAATTTTGGAGGAGATATCTGTTTTTTCACTTAACAACCCAAATAGTGTCATTTAAACTTCTCCTTGTTTCCATTGGTTTGGTTTGGTTTGTGTTTTTGTTGTTCCTCGATATGTATAGCTCATGCCAAACTTCCATACAGCCATCCAGATGGAAAAAAAACCAGGTGTAAGTGTGTGCATTAGGTATTGAAATATTTTGTAACTTGTTTCAAAGGTTTATTTAAATCACCAAAAGTATGTGTGTGTGTTTTTCTTTTCCCCTCTCAGGTTTGCAATTATGTGTGGCTATATGTCTCAGTTTGAAAGTGTACAAAACAAAATCAGGAATGGTTATCTCTTTAAGGTATGTTTTTGTAGGATTTGGGGTTGGTTTTTTTTAAGCTATTCTTTTAAGTTATTTCCTTATATAGTGTCAAAGACAGGTTTTTCCAACATAGTAATTCAACCTCACAGGTCTATTTTGGTGCTGAAGTTAAATCAAAAAGGTTATTATTATGTATGCAAATAGATTATATGCTTGCAAAATACAAAAACTGAGGTAGAATTTGGGAACCAGCCTTAAGATTTCTGGTTTTCCTTTCCTCTAGTCAAAGGGAGAAGGAAAGAGAATAACAGTTCTGTTTGGAAAGTCAAAGCATATGAAATAGTAAGTGATGAACTAACACAGTTCTGCAGTCATCTTTCATGTCACCCTTAAGTAATGTTTGTTTTAACACTGTCTTTTCAAAGGTAATCGTGTTTTTTAGAGTTAGCTGTTTGTGTTATGTGTGCTACTCTCCCCCTCCTTGTCCTCAGCATTGCTTAGGCACTTTCCATCCATCCCTTGCCTTCCAAGCTGGCGTTCCCCCTTTCTGGGTGACAGTGAGAGGCAACAGACATGTTCCAGTTCCTGGGGAATGCCTGGGATGGGCTCCTTTCACATCATGTCCGTGTTAGGACTTGGAGTGTGGCGGAGCTTTCTTATGAGAGAGCATTAATTACATCTGAGCCGTGCCAAGTGAGCTAAGCCCCAAGCACTGGGACAAGCTGGGAACAAAGGGAAAGTGACAAATAACATTGGTGCTGCAGCTGTTTAAGGATGGAGTTCTAAAAGTGTCCGCGGTGTGAGCAGTACCCATTTCAGGGAGGTTTTACTCCTCACAAGTAAATCCTGAAATGTGTTAATTTGGGAAAATAGTAGTATGAAAACATACTATCTGAATAGTTTGTGGATATGATAGTATAATAGTCTCTTATATCTGTGTAATTCAAATATTTTTGTGACTGGCTTAATTACAAAGACAGATATGTAGGAGGAAAAAAGAAATGTTCGAATTAAATTTATTTTGAGAGGCAAATGGTAGGGGTGAATTAACATATTTATTTTTTCTTCAAACTCATGTTGAACAATAAGAACTTGCTTTGTTAAATTAAAGAGAGAAATAAAGGTACTCGTGACCTGAAATGAAAGTGGTTTTGGAAGAAGGACCTTGTTAAATGCTTTCTAGGTTTTGAAGTTTCACTATAAACAGAACCATTTTCTTTTCTGAATTTCACGTTATAGTAACAGTTGTGTTGAGTACCATTTCATTGGGACAGTCACATTCCAAGGTGGAAGTGACTATGCTTCAGTGATGAGTGCTGGCATGTATGATGTATTCAAGTGTAGTTGCTTCCTCACTGATTCATCTGTGACAGTTTCCTAATATTAACTGTAAATGAAATTAATTGAAGTTGTTCCCTTTTTAAGACAAAAGTTCTTGAATTATTTGACTGAACTTTAGAGCTGTTTAGTCATGTTCTAAATACAGCATGCCTTCTTGCATTGTGTGCAACATTGCTGAATAATTTTGTGGTTTCCCTCCATGAGGAAGGGATTTGCTAGTTAAAATATTTTTAGGTCGTTAGAAGACAATTGCAGCTGAAGAGAATTTCTGAATTTGTTTCTGACTTGCAGCAAACTACTTAGAATGTAAACACGCTTGCCAAACAAACATCTAAAGTGATACTAATTTTCTTTCCAATAGGAGCACCTAGACAAGGCAATTGAACTTAAGCCTCAAGATCCCTTTTTATATTACCTAAATGGAAGATGGTGCTATTCAGTAAGTTGTGTTTTACTTATCTAACACATGAATTGAGTATTCTAAAAAATGATAATTAAATAGTGGACTTTAAGACAAAGTAGGTGTTTATTTGAGTAGATGTTTTGAGCTAAATGAAGCAGACATTTGCATTTCCTGAATTAACTATGAGATGCATGATGCTCACAGCTGACCATTCCTGCGATGTACTCAGGTAAAATGTGCTTGTATGACCCTCATTGTTGTGTTCACGTTTTTTATCTGAATGAATGAATGAATGAATGAATGAATGAATGAATGAATGAATGAATGAATGAATGAAAAGTAACTGGTATTTGTAAGGGAGGAAGGATGACCTCTTGATTTCACTTCTTTGTTCTGCCACAGACTTTCTGGGTGAACCTGAGCTGGTAATGTAGCCTTTTGGTGACTTTGTTCCCCATCCATAACTAAAGTTAAAGGTACTTATGTGCTGCAGGATTGTGTCTGTGGCAGCAAGGCTACCATACTGGTGAGGTAAATTTCAAGGGAATGTCCAAAAAATACTCATGCGTAAAAATCTGTAATTCACCAATGAGTTTTGCAAGACATGCAATTTGTGTTATGCCAATACAACAGGTGCTTTTAAAGATTGTTTTAGTTATATGTTTTTGTTTATATATTATAAAGATTATATTAGATAGTGGTAGATTACATAGTGATAAGTACTCTTACATGAAAAAATAAAATAATCAGTTTACAAAATTAGCTGTTAATCAATTTTTTAGAAAAACTGCTTGTGCTTTCACAAGAGAGTTGTCTTATTGGTAATCCACATCTTTGAGGGCTCAGCTGGCTATCTTTACTGGTTCATCTCTAGTGCTGTGGGGAATATATTTGGAAGAAAACATTCTTGCATAGTCTATGCTGTAAAAGATCACTGTGAGTCTTCTCAGAATAATAACTGCTAATGCACAGTGAATTCCAGCCAAGCTTTTTTCTTTCGGATACTTCCAGTGCGGGTCACTACAAAATGCCTGCAAACTGGAAAGAAGGAGTTGCTGTGACACATTGCAGATTTAGTCTTTATCTGCAGCAAGACTTAATGCAAAGTAATCTTTCAGCAGTTTTTTCAGTTCATATATTTAACTTACAAAGAGCTTTCAGCAACCATGTTTTTTCTCTGTTGATTTGAATAAGGAATGACACCAGCTTTTTCAAGGAACTTGGCATTTTGCTTTTTGTCACAGTGTATTTTTAAATATCAACATTAGCTATGCAAAAATAAGTTGCTGAAGATGGTCCTGTACTATGCTTGCTGTCCTGCCTCTGAGGGGCATCTCTCACCAATGATTCCTTAAGCACTTTTATATACTGTGCTATGTCCAACAGCTAACTGCAGCTTCCATTTATGCCAAATACTCACAGTTGTTTTTCATGGCTTATTTCTTATGTGAGCTACTGGTTTTTGGAAACACACAATCTCAGTCTACCTCACTTTGTTCTTGTTGCACTTTTTATTTTACTCTTGTTTCATTTTCATGATAATCACCACTTCCTGACTGAGTAATACATGTGGTTTGTTGTACTGTATCGTTACAAATTCATATTCCGTGCTTGTAACATCTATGCAGGCTCCTTACTAAACACTGAAACCACACATTAGCATTTGCTTTAGGTTATGACCTGACCTGAATTTAAGTGAAACAATCTATCTAAACAGATACAGCCACTGAAATATGTAAGGATTGATTTCAGATTTCTATTTTTCTTCTTTTTTTTTAAATTTTTGTCTTCTGTGACAGCCATGGCAAAGTAGTAACCTGAAACACATAGAACAGATTTTCATACTCTAAATAAATGCAAGTAGAGGACTGAATAACATCTTGTTTCAACATCTGGGGCTGTCAGCTCTTAAAAACTTACTGTCTTTGCACACTTTCAGTAGTAGGATGAGGCCATTTGGAAACATTAGTTTTGAGGCAATACTAGTTTTTAACCCTAGCCCAGTGAGATTGGTAACATCCTCACGAGTTTTAGCAGAGTGAGTTGGTTTCTGTGCCTATCTACTAACACAAGTTGTGGCCATGCCTGTGATATAGGTATCATAGGAGCATGTGGAAGATGTGCCAAATTCCTTGCTCCTGTTCTGCAGACTGTGAAGTTTCATGCTGTGGGAGTTATCCCAAAAGAAAACTGTTGGCTGTGGCATTGCTTCCAAATACTTTGTCAGGGTGAAGATTATGATGGAGTGTTGAAAAATTCCTTTGTCATTTGTGTATACTGATACCTGTAGATGGAGTGATAAGGCTCCACTTAGATGCTCTGTTTTTAATGTTCAGTCTCACTGTTGTTGAGGCTGGGATGGCTGTGTTGTCCAGTGTGAGAAAATTAAAGAAGAAAAAGGGATGATTCAGGCAAGAATGTTAGTTTTTACATTTAGCCTAGCTGGGATCAAGTTAGGATTGGCCACAATATTTGTTCTTTCATAGGCATTGCTTCCTAGAGTATTTTTGTCTTATTTTGGTCACATATTCTTTTACTGAAGCAGTCTAGTTAAAAAAGATAACAAGTTTCTAATATTTTATAGGCTTTGATAACAGTTTTGTGAAATCTGATGTACTTAAATCTTCCTAGTATAGTCAGATATTTCCCATTCACTCCTGATTTAATGTTAGGGGATCTTATTACTATTGTCTAGCATAGGTGTTTTGGATGACAAACTGAAAAAAAAGGAATTTCATAAGATACTGTAAATGGGGATGCTTCAAGCGTAACTCAAGGTTACAGTTCATTTTCACAAATAAAAATCTGTTGAAAAGACTTTGAGGTAAAAAGTATAGAATCATAGAATTATCACCACTGGAAGAGATCTTCAGGATCATCAATTCCAACTGCCAGCCTTGTCACCCCAAAACCAGTGGAGGCAAATGCAGAAGATTTATTGAAGACTGAAATCTGTATGCAGAGACTGCATGCTGTGCTAGTAAAAGCTATTTAATTCGTGGAGTTGTGCCAGAATTTGGCCTGACTGCCATTTCTCACCTTCTTCAGTGCAAGGAGCAGTGGCACAGCACTGCCTAGTTTCTTACTCAGCAGTTATTTTTGCTGGGCCAGAAATGAAGCTGATGCAAGGTGTCATAGCACCTTCCAGCAGAGAGGATGAGCTGGGTTTTGGCTGCCTCACAGCAGCTGGGGTTTGTCTGTGATGCAGAGCCAGTGACAGTTGTGCACCACCTTGCCTAAAAGTCAGTTTTTGCTGTTTCTTATTTCTCTCACCATTAAAAGTAAGTAGAGCTGTACAAAACAGGAGGATCATAGAATCATCTTGGCGCTGTTAGGAAAATACTTCTGGAGTCACAATCAGGTAGGCAAGATTTTCACCAGTCATTTCATAGATGTCATGATGGGCAAAATTTTGCCTATGAGACCTGCTGTGTATAGAAGAAGTGAATGGATCTGTGGTGCATGATGTATAGGAATAAGTTTTATTTCCTTAGATTTTTGGGCACAATTACCTGATAATTCTTTATAATTGTATGTTTGTGGGGGCTTTTTAAGTGTTTTAATGTTTCAAATAGCTTATAAAACTGTCTGGTTAAGACTTATGTCTCTTGCCATTACAGGACAGTCACAGAACAGCTAGCATGTACTTGTGAAACTGGATCAGAGTCCCTGATAAATGCTAGTAGGGTGTTACAAATTAGATCTCTTGGGATTTTCTTTTTGCAGGTTACATGTCATGTTTTGAATTTGTCTCTGGTATATCCCAGTATCTGTTTGGGTTACATCAGGGAACAAATTGATCCAGTTCCTTTGTGTGCTGTCTACGTGTGCTTCTCTTACCGGAAAGTGACAAGCCCAGTTGAAGTTGGATAAATACCTAAATGTCTGTGCAGATTGTCCTGGTTCCTTAGCTGGCAAGAAAGAGAATATTTTTGTTGGAAGCCAGTAGTTCAAAATTGGTGTCCAGTTACTTAATCTCTTCCAGAAGTCAAAACATTGCAAAATGATTTAATACAATTTTACATTAATAGATTTTAATGAAAAACAAAATGAGACTCTCTGGGGATATTTAATTAGGTGCCATTAATACTTAAGTAAAACTGGATCAATAATGTGATTTGCCTTTATGGAAGACAATTGTGTGATATATCTTCAGTGAGCTATTAGCAAGGAAACATTGCAAGAGGATATCCTTTAGGGCTGAAAATCAGCCCTGGATGATTTTTCAATCCGAGTGGGTTAGTTTCCTTCATACCAATATCCTAGAATTTGAAAGAAGCTGTCAGTGAGGAGGGTTTGCTTCTCATAGAATACAAACTGAAGATGAAAATCCAGCCAGTGTTTCAGTGTATACATATATATATATATAAAAGATTTTTGCTGATCCTAGGCTAAGGAAGAAATGGGGATATTATGAAATCCATTTTCCCGGTATTTAGGGGAGAACCACATTTTTTACCTTGGTCCTCAGAGATCCAAGAAGCCTGATGGGAGAGTGCTGAGTATGAACTTTATGTTCAGCTGCAGTTTAATTCTGGGAGTGCCTTCCTTCCATCTCTGGATATAATAGAGATTTGGGTAGAATAAATGGATGACAGATTGGTGTTCGACAGATCTATAGGAGAGGTTGATTGAGACAAGCATTTTTATTTGCTTTGGGATAGTGTAGAGTGGCCGCCTCTCCTTGGCAAAGGCTAGGCTGTCATGATGTCCCACTCTCCTCCAGTTCTAAGGAAGATCAGAAGTTGGCTGATGGTTCCTCGGGCCTTTGGTCGTTGCTCTTGAGTGGGTGGGAGCAGCTCTCCTTATGTATGGCAGCTGGGGAGTGATGTTTCTTGAGTGACCCAGTACCTTAACACCTGATATTCTGTGGAAACACAATGTTCCTTGCAGTGCTTCTGTGCATTTTCAGGCTTCTGGCAGGACTGACATCAAAGTTTAGGAGACTGAAAAAACCAAAACTCACTTAACATTTGGAAATCATCTGTAGGTCAAAACCAATTCCTTAATTTTGTTGTTGTTGTAGCTATTACTTGCTAAAAAGCTGTTTTCTTTATTACATGCTGTACTTTACTACTCTTGGAACACACACTAAGTGAAATCATGGAAGTTCACACTCAATTAATACTTGACTTTGTATGGATCTCCAGATACACCTTGCACTACTGGAGTAACCTTGACTGTAGCAGTCAATGCTACACTACACTCGAGCATGTTATGCCAGGGGTTCCATTCCCTGTGCTTGCTCACAGACAGAGAAAGATCAATAACTTGGTGTGGTAGGAATGATTTCATTTCATTGAACATGGTGTAACAGTTACTCAAATAAAGTTATTTCAAATTAAAGACTGTTTATGTGCATTTAGGGGAAGGGTATCATTTCCTGTTCATCATTATTGTTCTGGGACACAATTTTGTGTATTGCATATAACAGCTCTTTTCCATTTGTCCCACCTCAGTCATGGGGCGGTGCAGACAGACTCAGGTGGGGCACAGTTAAGCTGTTGTGATGGAATTCACCTCACCCCTCTTTAACTGTACCCAGGGTCTGTGCTCCTTTTGTAGTTGAAGGAAAGAATGGAAAGAAAGAAAAGAAAGATGGGAGTGTTCATCCCCAGCTAATTTAGGTGAAGAGAAATTGCCTAGTGGAAGTGCCTCTCTCTCTATATTGACCACACAAGGAACCTGGACAACTTGTTTAAACTAGGCACATCATATATGGAGGGCTAGAGTTGCTGCAACAAATTTATCAAGCCAGTGGCATACAAGTCTGACTGCTGAAAACATCACAGAACTCTCAGACTGTCTCAGGAATAATCACAAAATATAATGCTGGATAGAGTGCATATTAAAAGAACCCCTCGCTATTGCCATAGAATCATAGAATCATTAAGGTTGGAAAAGATCTCTTTAAGATCAAGTCCAACTATTAACCCAGCACTGCCCTGTTCACTGCTAACTCATGTCCCCAAGTGCCACACCCACAAGTCTTTGAACACTTCCAGGGAGGTGATTATATCACTTCTCTGGGCAGCCTATTCCAATGGCTCACCACCCTTTCAGTGAAGGAAATTTTCCTAAGATGCAATCCAAACCTCCCCTTGGTGCCATTTCCTCAGATCCCATCACTTGTTACCCAGGAGAAGAAACTGACCCCCACCTCACTACAACCTCCTTTCAGTGCAGGTGATTTTGTGTGAAANGGAATTTTCCTAAGATGCAATCCCAACCTCCGCTTGGTGCCATTTCCTCAGGTCCCATCACTTGTTACCTGTGAGAAGAAACTGACCCCCACCTCGCTACAACCTCCTTTCGGTGCAGGTGATTTTGTGTGAAATGTGTTTACGTGCATTTCACTTTTAAGCATTGTTTTAGCTTGGTGAGATTTATGAAATAAAAGTGGCCAGCTGCATATATGTTTGGGCTTTTTAAAAGTTTGCGTAGTGCAAAGCAGCACCCAAGCCAGACAAAATAAAGACTAAAACCTCAGTAAATCAGTTCTGATTAAATCTCATAAGAAAATAAAGTAACTGCCAGGAAGAACTTGTGTTTTTAATAGTTAATTATAACTCCACATGGAAAAACTGCAATTTTGTTTCCTCACTATTGCGTAACAGCAGACATGAATGTGGTAATTCTATCTGTGCACTGTGTATCTCCAGGGTTTTGTGTGCTCTTGCAGAGAAAAGTGTAATACATTCCCTTTTTTTTTACCCCATCTCTTCCTCCCTCTTAATGTAATGGACCAAGAACTATAGAAATCCCCTTCCTCTTCCAGAAGAAGAGAGAACATGGCAGCAGTAGATTGGCACAAAGAAAACAGCACTTTTGCAAAGATTCTTTTAATAACTCTTGCAGAATATGTCTCAGAAACTATACAACAGCGAGGGAAATGAAATGGGGAAGGAAATTATGTACGTAGCTGTTGCTGTTGTTGATGGATGGACCAAGAAGCAACATGACTCCATAAAGATCAGAAGCAAAAGCTTTTTTATTAACACACACTCACTCTTTTCATAGAGAGGTTCATCCAGAGACTACATAGAGACTACATGATTGGTTAATTGATTGATGCCCCCCCAGACCAGTGGCTAATTGCGAATGACACCCATTTCAAAACATCCAACAGATGAAAACACAGGTGCAAGCTATTTACCAAGATCGTTTACCATTCTTTCTGTCTGGGAAAATTGGCTTTCTCACAGGCTCTGGCTGCACTGATTCTTGAAAATCTCTCTTTGACCAGGCTGTCAGCATCCATACATACCTACAATTAGAAGTTTTGAGCAGCATGCTGCAGTTTGTAACACAGCAGGAAAGCACTGCAGGGGCAACAAAACCTTTTTGCTTCAATGAGTGAGAATTCCATGATTTCTGGAGACCTTTTGTAAAACACACTTTATGTCTTGAAAGAAGCTTCAAGAGAAGCTTGAATATGTGTGAGAGAATGAAAACAAAAGCTTTATTTTTGTAATATTTTTTCTCTCTGGGTTGCAATTTTTAGTGCCTTTGTGGGAGACGCTTCCTGACAACATGTTAGAAATGTAGCAAAGGCGGTGGGACCCTGCTGAGCAGCTAGCAAGACTTGGCCAGGATGCCTTCAGACTCCTCGCAATGTTGCTCTTACGTAGCTACGGACATTAGGTCCAGATGGGAAAACATGATCCTGTGCTTTTTCCTGTTGCTTGCTGACCTGTATTTCTAGTCTTTGCAAGGGTATTTTTAGGGCTGTTTGCAACAAGAAGTAGATAGAGGTTGATGTCTGTTCAAAGGGGAAGCATTCTGGTTGGTAGCTGTGGCTAGTTATGAGAGAGTGGATTCTCATATTTTACCATTATTAACTGGATAATTGCTGGATATAGGTGGAGCTGGTAGGGGGAGCAGCAACAGCCCTGCAGATACTGGAATAAGGCAGGAATAATCTAAAACCATCCAAAACCATTTTAAATTTTATAGCAGTAGGACAGACTTGACTTCAAAGCTGAAGTCTGTTATTTGAATTGCAGCTCCTTCTGGAAAAGAGATGTCCCTATGTAATTCATATTTCACCTCCAAGTCTTTGATGAGAGGCTCTCTTTCTTTACCTGTATCTCTTCTCTGTGTTGCCTCTGCATAGATCAGGCCAGAAAATACAGAACCTTGTTTTTTACCATTTTTGACTCATCTGCTCTGTGACAGGAGCCATCAGTGCTGTGGCTCAAATACTGATGTGAAGGAAAAAAGTCCTGACTTTTCTTTACAGATGTGGTGGACGTGTCTGAAGGAAAGTCGCTTCACTTCTCCATTTAAACAGGCTCTTCTTTCATGTTGCACTTCTTAGCAACTCCATCCTTTGCTAGAGATGTAAGGGCTGGGTGATGGAGCCAAATCCTTACGGCAGTAACCAAAGCAATTTCTGTGAGGTGTCAGTGTATGTAAGGGAAGAAGTCATATGCATTGTGTGGCAATATGACAGCTCCCTAAAGTCCTTTTATAGCAGCTCATCTTCCTGAAATGAGGTCATTGGCAAGTGTGATTTGTCAGATTGGAAGAGCTAAAAATGAAGCCTATTTCTTAACAGTGGTTGTCACCAGCTTCTGTGTAATAAATGAAATTGTTACACAAGCTCCAAAAACACTCACTTTTTTACTGCAGCAACAGCTTTTCATAATGTAGGAAAGTAGTCAAGTACATAGATTATCCTGCAAAGCTCTCTGTCTCATAAAAACCTTATAAGGTTTCAAGCACTATTTCTAGCCTTAGGTTTTTAAAAAAGGCAAGGTCCTATGAAACCTAAAATGTACTTTAAGCTTTGAACATGGGAATAATCTTATATTGAGGATATTGATGTTTAGTCATATGACTCTAAAATCCAAAAGCCTGCTTTGAGCTGGCCAAATTGACATTCTAAAGCGTTCTTTTATAGGTTCTTTTCCAAAATACATTGTGTAAGCAGTACAATATGAAAGAAAGTTTTTACTGCAAAACTGAGAAGCAACTCTAAAGAAATCTGGCTTTTTAATTTTTCTTTTTTTTTTAATTCTAGGTAGCTCAGTTGTCTTGGATTGAAAAGAAAGTAGCTGCTGCTCTCTTTGGGACTCCACCAACTTCAACAGTAGAAGAAGCATTGCAGAATTTCCTTAAGGTGAGTCCAAGCCAAGGGTTTTCCCCTGTTTACCAGCTGTTACATGTGAGTATTGTCAACATATCTGTTCAACAGACCATGTTCATAAGCTATAAATTCGGGGCTCTTCTTAACACCACTGAGCTCTTTATCGAAATATTTTTTTCTTTTCAGTCTTAAAATTAGTGTTTATGAGTGGTTAGCACTTTCCTTTGCTTTATTTACTTTCAGGAAATTCTCCAATGAATTTCCCTAGTTAAGAGTTACTGAATTGAATGTGATATGGTTATAGATCAGTAACATGTGCTGGTGAGACAAATGAACCATAGCGGTAGTTGATGATTTGCCTGTGTCTGCAAGAGTGTTAACATAGGCAAGGAAAACTCTGACATTGTGATGCTTCTCTTTTTCTGATCTGGAACTTTTTTCTGTTGAATTTCAGTAGAAGCCTTTCTTATTTGTGGAGATGAAATTGCCTTTGTAGTGAAGTAGAGAAGAAAGCTCTGTCATATAGGTCCATGTTTCTGGGCATTCTGCTTGAACACAGTTACAGGAAAACACCACATGAATAAAATAAATCTATCTTTCAGTGCCTTCCATATGAATAATTTCTGCTTCTGGAGCTCAAAAGCATCCAAGTTTTTCACTTGACTGGATTCAAAGCATAACCTTCTATCATTACAATTACTTTCAGAAAGTTTTTCAAAGAAATTGGACAGGCAGATTTTCTTCACTATCAAAAATGCTTGTTTTCTGTGTTCTTAGTCTATTTAAAGATTGAATCGTCTGAATTTTGGACAGTACAATATATTACCATCTTCTCAGTTTAAGAGATTTTATCTTGAAGGTCAAATTCCAATAATGCTAGAAATAATTTGAAACATTCGCTTTAGCTTCAGGGCATTTTGTGGTGGGCTGCAGAGTGACTGTGGTTTTAAGTCATCTTCAGTAACAAAAATCAAATTACTGTCTAAAAGACAACTGTTTGGGTTTCTTTTTCAGTTGTTTGATTTTACACAGTTGTGGTGAAAGCAGCATTGTTTTGGTCCGAGGAGCACAGCTACTATAAATTTCACTGGTGTAATTTTTCCCTCTCAAAAGCTATTTTTTTATTAAAAGTTGCTTCTTCATTAGTAGATAGTTAGTAAGGGTTTTACTCGTCTTACAAGCTTCTATATCCTTGATGTATTTTAGGAAAAAGACATTCTTGAACTTTTTTAATGACCTGAACTTTTCAGAAGAGGATACTTTAAAAAGAAAGGTGAACCCAGAGCTGGAAAATAAGAGTTTGTGGAAGAGAAATAATTGTAAAATTGATAAACACAGTTCTTTACTCATTACATGAAGTGTGAATGGTTGGTTGCTTTCTGATTTCTTTGATGAGGAAATAAATCTTAATCTAGAGACAATGGTATCTTCAAACCTACCATGTAAGTGAATGAATCCAACAGATCTTGTACAGAATGACCCAAGATCTTTACAGAGCATTTAGGGAGAGAGGAGAGCAAGCAGTACAGAACATTTTTATGTGTTCACTGTCAGCATCTTATGTGCCTGGTTTAGGGTTTGAGTTTTGTATTTTCTTGTTTTCTTGATGTTTTTTTGAAGTGCTACTAAACAAACTGCATTACATAGAGTAGGGATGATCCCGTCTGATGTTTGAGGAAATGTAGTGCGTTACTAAAAATATTATGCAGACCACATAAATCTCATTACTCAAGTTTTATGTCTATTTTGTCTCCTGTTTTTTATTATTTAGGCAGAAGAAATGCATCCAGGATATTCCAAATGCAATTATGTGTATTTGGCAAAGGTAACCAAGTTCTTTTAAAAATAATGATTTGTAGACTCTGGTGTTCTTACAGTGGTCTGATTTGAAACAAAATGTTTTTTCTTCTCAGTGCTATAAAGATCTTGGCCAGAAAAACAATGCACTGAAGTACTGTGATTCTGCACTGTCAATTCTCTCAGTTACTAATGAGGTGGGTATTGAGAGTGATAACTTGTTCCCTTGTGACTGCTCTCAACTTTGGCATCCATTTTTGCACTGCCGGTAACAACATAATGTTTCAGTTTTTCCTCTGAACACTGAACATTCCTTTTACCTCCACTCTAGGCTGGCTCGTTACAGTTGTCTGTATTAACAGCTTTTAAAAAATCTTTGTTTAGGGAACTGTCAGGGACTTGTCTGTATCAGAAATTGAATTGTACTCTTTGTAATTTAACCTACTTCATTAGATCATCTTGAGTATAAGCAGTTGAGTGTGTCACTCTAGCTGTGCTGAAATTTTTCCCAGACCTATGTTTTCCTCAGTTGAAAGCACTCTGGATTTTTTTGTCCTACAGTCTCTGTCTCTGCTCCTGAAAGCCTCTGGTTTGTGATTCTTGTCAAGGGCAGTATGTTAACCACAGCAGAGGTAGATGGGTTATTCAAGATAGCCTCTGTCTTCAACCAAAGGGCAGTTAAGAAGGCACAGTTCAAGTCACATCTGCTGGAATATAGTTTGTTCTAAGAGATTACTGGATTCCTCTTGAGGCCCATCAGAGTATTTTTGGTATGTGGACACAAAATTTCTACAAATATTTGAGAGATTGTAAGTTGTTTAATATCTCAAATATAAACCAAGTCATGGCGAGAAGGTTTGCTCTGTCTGATCTCATGTGGAAGCAAGTCCCATGACTGACCTATGACTGGAAACATCTTACCATCCTAGAGCGTGACAAGTTCAAACCTGAGCTTTGTCAGCCTAAGGGACCCCCTCTGAGCACAGCAGATGTGGTATGGAGAGAGAGAGGTGATTCCTGAGAGGAATTGCCCCCCTCCCATTTAATTCTTTGAAGTTAAGGAAAAAGGCCATTAAATAACTCTGTGACTTGATTGACAATAAGTGCTGTGTGTGGAGCACTAACATGTTTATGTCAAGTGTTCCTGCTGAGAAGAAAGACCACTGCGTGCCTCGCCAGCCGCTGCTCCTGGGTGGCCTCATTTTTGGCCCAAGTTATAATACGTACCAATCATAAATTGTCATTGCTTAAGTTCAGTGTTTCTTTAAATATTGTATTGATACAGATATGACATTAACAATTATTTAATTCGGCTTTATTCTTTACTTACTGTTAAAATATACCTTCAGCTTGCCTATTACAGAACATAGGAAAGACTGCTATAAATTATCTGTTTAATATCCCATCACATTTCTGAAGTATCAGCAGACCTGAGAAGGAGAGAGAACTGTGAGGTGAGAGCAGGAATTCAAGAGCAGTCTGAGGGATAGGTGTATGTATTCTGGCAAGCAAGGTGGTGATGAGAATAAAGATTAAATTGATTTGTGAACAGAAGAGTGAGCATCAAATGGGCCCCAAAAGTCTTTTGTCCATCTGAAGAGGACGAGTTGATTTGACCTCTCCTGTTCTGACTAATTCTATAGATATCACAGATTTGTCTCCTTTGTCTTGTTTACTTGTGATGTGTTTTGAGTTAAGTTTAGAAAAAATGAGTCCAGAAAAATATGGAATCGGGGCAGTAGTATGTAATTCAATTTTAAAAAAAACTAACCAAGCACTCAGCACAGGGTAAAAAACCCAAGTGCACGCTGAAAGAAATTGCTGTGAAATGGAGATCTGGAACATGAACTCTGCTGTTGCTGACTGTTACCTCAAATCCCATTTGAATTTGAATATTACATGTTGTTTTGGTTATTGTATTACAGAAGGGCTGTTACTGATTTTTGGGAAAACGTGTTGGAAGTGAAGTGGTTCAGGGCTTGGAGCTGTCTGTAGGAATAACATTTAGTGAGCTTAGTTTAAGAGAGGGAAGAGACTGTAGTAAGACTGAAGAGGCATTGGGGAGACAGTAATAAACAGATGCTGATAAAGTGCCTGAATTGATTGCAGCCCTGTAGAAGATGGGGTTTGTCTGAGAAAAAAGCACAAGTCTGAGGATTTCTTTGAGTCTGCCACAGCACAGGATCTCAAGGTTGTCAGCAGTATGGTATTTTGTCACAGTCATGTGAAACCCATCATTCCCAAGTGTAATCATGGTTTCTCATATGAGTTTTCTCTTTCTTCAAGCAGGGAAATTCCTTTATTGTTTTTAAATGTTGGCTTCTACTGAGAAACATGTATTTGTATAAAGGCATAAAATCAGGAGCAGACTGAGAGACAAAGTTTCTGGAAAGGTGCCACACTGAGGAAATGTATAGAATTTCATGATACAAATCATCCTGCAGAAAAATAATCATAGACAATGGTTTACTTTTTATTGCTTCTGAGCATCCACAGTTTCCAATGACTTCTGGGAACCAGAGGTGCTTGACATCAGTAAAGTAGCCCATAGCTCATTTTAATCCTCAGGTCAAATTCTCAGCTGCCGTAACTCTGGACACTTCTTTGACACTTTTTCTAGGATTCATTTCATGTAACATTTCGAGTTAAGTGATATTATTTTTGTCTTGAATGTTATATCACGTCCAAATATCCCTTCTGTGCATCCACTTCTGTTCTACCACTTACAGAATATGTTTTAATTCAAGGGGTAAAGGGACATCCAAACATAGGTAGTTCTTGTTAAAGAAAAAAAACTCAGTCTGTTTCAAACCTATTGTGAATCTTAAAAAAGATACACAGAAATTATTAAAAAAGAAAAAAGTTCTGATTGAGTGAGTCATATAAATTAAGAATTACAGGAAGATTTTTAAAAATAGGATGGTTTTTTGAAATAGTTTGGCACTTTTTAAAAATATCTGTCTGCATTTCTTTTTTAATTTTGAAAGGAAATATGTGAGATTTGGTTCAAATTACATCTGGAAAAACAAAGCTGATATTAACAGTGCAACTTAAGAGACCTTTCTCTATCCTCTCTAAACAAAAACTTCCAATGAATCATACAGTCCTTCCTTGGCCATAAATACTGTCATAATGTAGAGTGGTACTTCACTGCTGGAGGTGCATGGGACATTAAATTGTCCAATTCTTCTCTGGTTGCTACCCAGGTGGATAACCTCAGGGTCATGGGAACCATTTGCCCCCTCAGTAAAAGAGATCCTAATGTTCAGGGCTGCTGTGAGTTATTGTAAAGTGCTTAACAGCTGCTCTGTTCATCTAGTGAATGTTGCATTGCCCTTACTGAGACTCATTACTTTGTAGTGTGCTCAAGTGTGCTGAGTATCACTACATGAAAGGTTGTTGAAACCAGATGTGGTGGACTATTGTGGTAGAGCAAAATTACTTTTTTAAATTTAAAGACAAAAATGTAATTTAATTTTGAAAGCACAGGTGTCTGTCTTGAGTATAGAAAGACAAAATGAGACTGGGTGTGTGTGTATTTGATTAAACACGTGGTCATTTGCTTGTAAGGGGAGTAAGACACTAATTTCTTGTTTTTGATAAAAATTTGGAAATTTTCAAGGCTGGAACTTGTAGAATTTCAAGTCTCAATGTAGGATTATAAAGTATAACAGTCAAGAAATTATTCTTTCTTGTATCTGGAGATGAAGCATGAGCATGAGAGTGAACTCTGTGCTTGTACAGAGTTAACACCACAAAGGTGTTAACAGCCTAGCAGAGAAAGAGACTAAAATTTCAAGGTTCTAGTCTCTATTACATTTTTTTTAATGAATCTAAAAAGCAGTAGTTGCATTTCAAAAAGTGTAGTCTTGGAAGAGATGAAGACAGCAAAGCAGGAAAAATGCAAAGAAAATCTATTTGCACTGAGTTGCTGAAAGTTGTACTTAAAATGCAGATTAAAACTTCCCTAAAGCTAAAAATGTGTTTTACAAAATTACTGGTGATTTTGTGCACTCCTTCCCAGTAATTAGAAATTTTGGCAGTTCAGAGTTGAATGAACAAGTGAGAGGGATTTAGATGTTACGGAAATTGATTATGGCATTCACTTCTTACAGGTGTAGAAAGGCAGGAAGCAGAGACTTCTTAAAGACTCTGCCTTGAGCCTCAGTGACATCTGAAACTCTTGTGGAGGAGGTGGTAAATGTAATAATAGGCAGAAACAATGGCTGAATGTTTACACAGGAATGCGATTGCTGAGGAGAAATTATGCTCATACAATTTCCTTACACTTCTGTTACATCACCAAAATTGATCTCCCTGGCTATTAATTTCATTTTTAATATTGTCTGTAAGGAAAAAGTGGGATTTACAGAGGGATGGAAGAGAGATAAGCATATAAACTTGAGCACTCATCAGCTGTTCTGTTGCAACAGACCATTTGTTTATATGGATTTTCGAGATTTTCTGAGAAATACCTACTCCAGCCACCATAGATTGGTCATATGAGCAGACCTTGTTGGGATATTTCCAACAGATCTCATTTGAAGCTGCTGTGGTAATCTGCCCTTCTAAGATTTTGAGGAGAAAACGGTAATTTACTCTTGCTTTTAAAGTGAAGGTTACAAATTATGACTTGTTTTTGAAAAGAACTACCAATTGAAACTGTGAATAATCTGGACTAACCTTATAAAAGTGTTTTTGTTTTCTCATCAATCAGAACATTTTATTTTCATAACATCTTCAGCTCAATACAAAATGTCATTCTTTTCAGAGACTATTTGTTGCTTTCAATGTTTTGCACATTTGTCCTCCAAATGGCCAACAAAATTTGATGGTGTTTCAATTGAAAAATACTGGAAGCATTCAGATTTGGGTTCATTTTGAATTCTAGGCTATTGTTTTCCTGCTAGTACTGTTTGTGGAGTTGACCAAGAATTTCCTAATAGCTACCACCAACTCAAAGCTAAAATATTTTTTGAGTGTGCTTTAAAAAACTATTCCTTAATTAGTGGGTTTATAGTGAATGTGACTGCCTCAAGCTCAGGGAATATGCTTTTTATAAACATAAAGAGATCAGGTTTCAAACTAAAATTCTAGGGGAAAATGATATATTTGTTAAAGAGTTGCTAAAATAATTTGAGACTGCCCATATTTTACATTATTTTGCACTTCAAAAAGTAGTCTATTTTTCTCTATCTTCGTGATCAGACCAATTTTCTATCTGCATGTTTTTGAAGTTCTTGAAAAAAGGTTTGTTTGCATTGTGTACTTACTTCTTCTCTCCCTCCAAAAATTATTCCAAAAAGCGATAAAGATATTTTTTGTAGTGTCACAGTTTCATACATAAGGATGAAGCCTATCCTGATAAATACCAAGCTTATTATATTTTTGATTAAACTGACTATCATACAGTATTCATTTCAACATCCTATCAAAGGTATTAGTTTTATTAGTATTACAGTTTTAGTATAGTTCTTAGTCCAGCAAGGCTGATCAGCAGCCAGTTCCCCTAAGTATGGAGTGTGTCTCCTCCACTGGCATTCTGATGATGCAGGGGCAGAGTGGGAGCAATATTCACAGAGGTGGTGGTACACTGCAGGATTACAAAGATGGATTTGCAAAAACCTATTTTGAATTTTTGTAGAGTAGCTGGGCCAAGTCAAACTTCTGGGATTTTTAAATATATTGTCGTGGAGGCAATACACAGGGTGAAGGAAAGCCTTGAGGGGCGCATTTTGAGTGGGCTGTAACTGGATGTGATTGTGTTTGGGCTGTTTCTGCAATGACTGCACAGAAAGAAAAGCTTTAGGTCCCATCACAGGAGAGGCAGCAGCCAGACAGAAAGAGGAGAAAGGAGAATGTCTTGAACACCAAAAGATCCACATTGTATACAATTGTAAAAGTAAACCAGATAATAGGCAAAATTTAATCTTTCAAGTTAGAAAAGAACCAGTGGATTAAATTTTACATGACTATTCACAATTCTAAAATATATTCTGCTGTTTTGTAGTTTTTCAACAGTAGTCTTTGAATGAGCTGTGCTGTTTATTCACATTCTTCTGGGTGTGAAAGGGTATTTTTCCGTCTACTTGAAGTAATACCTGAAAATGTGTAATTATTGTCAGCTGCATATTTTAAAGCTGTGCTTGACTTTATCCTAAAAGCCTTGAGAAGTTATACTTAATCCCCAGAGGAAGGTAGTGGTAGTATGAAAGAACACAGAATGCCCTAGCTTGTGACATACAGCAGTCACATAAAAGGTGGCACGTGGATGATTGCATTGGTGTATTGTAATATCAAAGGAGAAAACTGATGGTATCAAACAATTGTTAGTGCTCACTACAGCCACATCATGTGTGAGAGTCTGTCAGAAACTGAGAAGGGATAGGGTAGCATTTAGCTTTCTATGATTTATAGTGTCCACAAGAGCTATCGCTCTCTAACAATCCTTGTGCATGTTTGGGAGTCTCTTCTGTTAGAGTCCAAGATTTCTCTTGGAGCTGCAAGGGAATGATACAGCTGTGCCCAAAAGCAGGAGTGTCTCTCGGCACCTCATTGCTGTTACTGCATATCAGAGTACAGCTTTGGACCACCCTTGCAGCCCAGCTCATTTAATATACCATGCTGCCCTGCTGACTTCAGTGAAACCCTACAGGATGCATGTCAGCTTGGGATTTGGCAGTGGTTGCACACAATTATGTTTTCGTTGGCTGGTGTAACCATTTTGGTTGTGGTCATGGGGGTGTATCACTCTCTGTTGACAGTTGGGACTTTGTCAACAAGTGCACACATGTGCAGTGCCTGGGTTGAGTGTGCTAGTGCATAAGGAAATAATTAGCAGAGATGGAAGGTAAAATCATTATCTTTGTGTCTTGGCTTTAATTGCCATTTAATTTTTACATGCACATTTATATGTGGTAACTCTCTGTGTATATATATCAGTAAATTTTTTTAAGCAGAAATGAACTGTCAAAATGGGGACTACTTCCAGTTAAGCAAACATTCCCTTTTTCCCACCAGCCCTCTCTTCCTTCTTGCTCTTGTTTTCAACTCCCTCTCTCCCCTTGTTCAGTCCCTGGCCTCCCAAGTCTTTTTTCCTGTGCATATCCCCTGTGAATGATGAAACATAAAAGTAAAGCAACAAAATAGGAATAAGGCAAAATATAGTCTCTGGCCCTGTAATTTGAATACCTTTTGTGTAGCAGTTTGCAGAACATTTTGAACTCATATTCAACTCCAAAAATGATACAAGGAGTGTTTAATAAATGTAAGCCTTGACAGTAGAAAGACAAGATTGAAAACGGCTATGTATTCAGTCAGTGCTGAACTACACCTCAGGGTGAACAAATGGGACTGATGCAAGTATATTGCATTCCTCCTACGACCTGCACCTCTCCTTCTGCTTGCCACACTCTAAAGGAAGAGCCTGCTGTCTGGAAAAAAAAAAAAAGAAGCCAGCCTTATTGTTCATTTTCAGAAAGTCACAGACCCAGAAATCAACAAGGAAGAGAGTTGGCCCGAGACAGGATTTATGGCTTTGTCTTTCCAAAGCAGTCAAGCTTTGGGCATTAATGAAGTTTTCACCCTTAAAACTGGAAACTGGTACACTAAACAGAGTTGTGGCTTCTCTCTCCTTTTAGCATGACACACCTCTTGCTCTGAATGGACTCTATCCAAAGGTGACATAATAGCTTCCTTCACTGATCATTCTCAGCTTTGTTTTTAATGCCATTACTGATTTTTTTCAATGCTTTTGCCATATCAGTTCTTATTGACTGGAAGCTACTGGCTCAATTAATGCAGCCTGTTAAGTAGTTTGCAACAATAATTCCTGCTTTTCCTGATTAGTCCTGTTTAGAACTGGCAAACCAGAGGTAGAACGCTTTGCACGTTTGCAGTTTCTTCTCCAGACAGTTCTTAGAACAATCATGGGTTTGTTCGTTCTTTTTCCTAAGCCCAGAGGAAGATTCAGGGAAGATTGCCCAATATTTTCTGGACCTTTGCAACTTGTAAAGATCATTGCCCAATATAATCTTTTACTTCTAAAGAGAGAGACAATTATCCAAAACTATTTGGAGATATATTTTTAAAATGCCGTATCCTGCAAAATGAATAGAGAATCCCATCAACCCACGAAATGCTGAACACTATTCAGATATGAGAAAACCTGTGTCTTTATAATTTTCAGCTTAGAAAAGTGTCATAAGAGTATACAATGACCATACAATGAAACTTTTCCATTTCTTACTAGCATAGGACAATATCTGTTTTTTCACTTTTTTTATTTAATGGGGTTTAGAATCATTTTCACAAGTTCACCACAGTCAGTACAGAAAAGAGAGTATTTTCCCTGAATTAAGGGAAAATCTTGAGTTTTTCAATTTTTGTTGAAAGCAACGGTGTGGTGCTCCAGACAGCCTGTAGTGACATGGAGTTTAAGGGGTGCTCAATGCCGTATGACATTTCCTTCTGTTAGAGTATTTTGGCAAGAGCTTACTGGCTTTGCAGTGTGTGCCTTTTAAGGCCTCTGATAAATGATTAGGCAGATAGTTTAGCCTATTGTTGCCAGTGGGAGTAAGGCAGTAACTCCAAGAGAAGTGTCCAGCTAATGTATTAATGCCTTAATCCAGACCAATAATATAATCTAGTTTGACATGTCTGGCATATGGTTTCTATCATCTCAATATTCTTCTCTGTTCCTCCATGACATTATAGACAACTAACCAAAATAAAGAGAAGCAGGAATTTCTTCACCCATAAAATATATTCTAAAATGTTCTGTATTTTGTTCCAGCTCTTTGGTTGATTGGGTAATGAAGTGATCCTGAAATTTAGTGATTACTTCACTGACTGCCTACAGTGTTTTCTTTCAGAATATCCTGTGGCATTGTTATTACTGGTCCCTGTCATTAGAAATACTATGCAAAATCTGTGATGTGCAGGTACTTTTCACTTGCACTTTTAAGTATCTATGGGTGCATGTGTTGGGTGTTTGGACCCTTATAAGCTTGCAGGTATGAGGTGCTGATGTTTTAGAAATGTGGTTTTAAACCAAGGTGCATTTTGCAAGCTAGAAGATTTGCAGCAGCAGCTGAAGGAAGCAGATTATATCCTGGAGACATTTTAAAATAAGTAGAATAATGGAATTTTTGTACTGTGGTGACATGCTTACATGCATGTGCCCCCTTCCAAGCAGATTATACATGGAATAGCCAAAACATATGTCACTGCTTACCTGTGAGACAGTCTTAGGTCTGGGTTAGGTTTGAAGCCCCATGCAAGCTGTGCACTTGAAACATTGGCCTAAAAGGAGCCTTTTCCTGCTGCCCTGGGAGTGCAATGTAGTGTTGGTTCTGAGCACAGCAGGTCGCTTGCCTCTTGCTCCCACATTGGCCCCACTCTGCTGGGAGCCCAGTCTGGAAGATGCTGAGGGTGCAGTTAGCCCATGGTGGCTATTACAGGTAGGTGTGGCTGTATGCAACGGAACCACAATCTAACCTGTGTCATTAATTATATTTCCCAATTCTTTCTTCTTAGTTGCATAATAAATCATAAGCAAACATCACAGAATATCTTTAGAAAAACTGACCATGGTTGGGATGCAAGATTACATCAGGTATAAGGCAAGGCAATACTTTATGCAATGCACACCAATAAAAGTTATATCCCGGGCTGAAGGGCTTACTGGTCTGCTGAGAAGGCTATTTATGGGCTAACATTTTAAGTGCTTTAACAGAGCTGTAAAGGGAGGGCTGCCATCTGGCCCTTGTTTTCACTTCAAACTTTATTTTTGTATTCACTGATAAATTAACTTACTAGGCAGTCTTTACATTTTGTGGCTGTTGCAGTTTGTTATGTCTGTTGTTAGTAAAGAAATGTGCATAGGCACGTATTAGGCAAATGAAAGGATTTATCCTCTCTAAGTTGATGCATGATTGTCTGTTTCTTTCAGGATAAAGAGGCCCAGAAAGACTTAGAGGCTTTACTTCTCACACTGAAGCTCTGATACTACATACTTTTAACTCTTCATGCTGTAATAAAATTGCAAAACTAAAATGAGAATCTACAGTGACTTGAAACTGCGAGTGAATTTCAGCTAAGTCAATGGAAAAACAGTCATTGATTTTGGTTGGCTTGGATCATGGCCTTTAAGTGTCTGGCAATTATGATATTAAAATAATACATTCATTTTTGATTATTTATAATCTTGTATTGAAGTTTAATTTTAGATTTCTGACACTGTGAGTCTGGTTCTCTGAACACGAAGTCCACTGCTGGCAATGGACATACTGGTGATTAGAATGCAAAAGGAATAAATCTCACTTTGAAAGATTAATCAACTAGCATGTGATGCCAGCATAGAACTGTGTGTAGCATAAACAAACAAAAAATGTTTCTATAGTAAATTATATTTATATCAACTAATTTACACAGATGTGTACAGAAGAAAAGAATGAATATTTATGTTTACACATTTCTCTACTCTTAAAAAATTACAATCTTGTTCAAGTTAAGGAAAGCTGTTGCTGCAGCAAAGCTCTTTTTACTTTAAACCTACTGTTGGTTTTACAAAGAAATGTGAAAATTTTATAAATTAAATATTAAAGTCATAATTTATTTGTAACATCAAGTACAATATTAAAGATCAGACCAATTAAATGAAGTGGTTTAGGTTAATCTATTACACCTGATGGTCAATGAATTTGTATCATGACCTCCACCAAGTTTGTGAAGTCTGGTTCTTTCTCTTTGAAGAGTTGCCTAACGTGGTGTCATCAGTGTGTCTTTGAAGAACCTTGTCCAGCATGTGTCCATCACTAACCTTTTATATCATCTATATAGCATAAACTGTACATAAAAATAGGCTACTAAAGACATACTACTTCCGTCTGAGTGTGTAGGACAGCAGCATTTTCAATAAAATGTAGCAGATAGGGAAAGAATTTCCATTCACCACTGGAGTGATCCAGAATACAACAAAGTCTGTAGAAGAATAAAGGCCACTTGTCACTGGCTTTTAATTCAGAATCTTAATCAAGATGTAGGGAGTGTATCTGGAAGAAGTAGGCATTTCTCTTAAAGGACATAAAACTGAGTAAGGATAACTCTATGTTCCCTTGATCTATTTGATGTGTAAGATAATGTGGACCACTTCATGGCAAAGACAGGGAGATCTTCACAAACTGAAATATGCATTTTACTTTTTTCTAATGTTCATTCTGTGGAAGAATAGTTTGTATATGTCTTTCTTAATTCAAGAGTCCTTTATTTTAATACATAATTTCAGAGAAAAGGGGAAATACCATGAAAGATAAATCCTGTCAAACAGTTCATTCCATGACAGAGTGTTGTGATTCACACAGAATAACTGACTTGTGAACAGGGAAGCTGGAAAGGTGATATGTCATGATTTTGGTAAGGGGCTGTTGGTAAAGTCTGCTTTTGACATTTTCATAGCCAATGCAGGAAGCATAGTTTAAAAGAATCTACAAGAGTGATTTGTACTTAGAGTTGTTGTTAACAATTCACTGTCACCTATAAAGATGTAATAAGGAGGCCTTTACTGAAATCAATTTTATGCTGATTGATACTCTTTATAAAATAAATTGGATTATGTGTTAGACACTTCATTTACAACTAATTATTGATGATGAAAGCTGAAAGCATATTGGAGGAATAGATTAGAACAAAAGTTACTTACATTATTGCTGAAATTAGGATTCGCTTCATTAAGGGCAAATATAAAGTCTTGAATTGAAGTAATTGACAGAAAGAGATTGGAGGAGACCAGGCTAATTGTAATTCTGTGGAAAAGGACACGCAGATTCCAGTGAGTGGCAAGTTAATCATGGGTCAATAATGTCATGTTTTTGTGAAAAAGCAAATTTTATACTAGACTGAATAAATAAGCATCCCCCATTAAATTCACATGAAATAACCTTTTACTCTAATTAGGCCTAATAAGTTCTAATGAGGTCTGAGCTGGTGTACTGTATCTGGTTTCAGGCACCACTCCACACTTGAGGGAGGCTGGGGGCTAACTGGCAGGAGTCCAGTGGAGAGAGAGAGACAAGAAAGATGAGAGTGCTAGAAAACATTATTTTGTGTGTAGAACATGAAAGAATTTGGTGTGTTTAGTCTGCAGGAGCAAGGACTAAAGGAGTATTCACATTTGTAAAAAGATTTTGCAGAGAAGACAGTAAAAAAACAACCCTAAACCTAGTCCTCTAAATTCCCGATTCGTAGGAAAAGAGGTAATTGCCTACCTTCAGATTAGGGTGTAGGAGAAAATAATCCTGATGGTAACTTTGCAAAGCCCTGCAATACATTTCCTGAGAACATTATAAAATTGTTTACTTAAGTTTTAATATAAAAGTTAAATAAGATTTCATACACTGGCAGTGTTTAAGGCACAGTTCATCCTCTGGCAGAGGCTGGACTAGGTGTCTTCTTAAGATGCCTCCTGGCCTTGCTGTCCCTGGGAAGTGCACAACTCCAGCTCCCTATGAGCCTTAGGCACTCCTGCCTATATTCAGAAGCCAGCAGGCTGTCTGCATGCACTGGCTCGGCATTTGGGCCCAGACTACCAAATGAGTTTGAAGTATTTATCAGCAAGTTTCAAGACTTGAATTTAAAGATGTGCATCATGACTGCCCTTGACTATTTATTTATTATAACTGTGGTTTTAATCCACATGGTTACATTTTTAATGAAATTTCTGATTTTATAAATTAAAGTACCGATCCTTATTTTCAGCCTTCTGAATTAAGCCCATTATTCTGTTTTAATCTTTGCTCATTACTAGTGTATGTGTAGAATTACAAATTATTGTCTGAGAGAGAAAAGACTGGGTTAAATTATTCATTCTAAATTGTTTTTAGTAGTTTGTAGAAATATTATACAGGTAAGAAACAGCTAAGATATTTTGTGCTTTTTGAAGTTTTTACTAGTTAGTGTACATGAGCATTCTTAATTTTTTTGTTTCTGCTTTGCTAATCTGAGAACTTTTAAAATTGAAGGATGTTCCCTAAATTGTTCCCTAATTGCTCCTTGGAATAAAGCTTTTGCATTTAGTTGTAGGCCCAGACTATTTGTTCTCTATGTCACACCAGCTGGAGAATAAGCAAGCATAGCTCCAGAAGGCCATATGTTTTCTTTTTTGTTTAAAACATCCACAAGCAGACAGTGACTTCCGTAGTTTTGTCTCTGTGGAGGAGCTAGATTCTGTGATTCTGTATTAACCCCCTGCAGGCTTTGAAGCCATATGGAGTAGATGGGGCTGCAGGTTTCCTGAAGCCATGGTACCGCCTTCAGTTCTGCTGCTGCAGCATCTCTTGTTTGGTCTCTCCTCCAGGACATACGTACACTGTAAATCCTCTGTGGTAATTTATCTCTTTACATGCTTGAACAAAAGTGACCTCAGGGGGCCTTGAACTGGTACCACAATTTATGTTCTTCGTTACAGAAAATCTACTAGTTCTGCCATCTGTGATGATTGAGGTAACTTTTATTTCTTGTGGTGATGCTAGGGCTTCTGTCACCAAATCCTAATCCCTTTGCGATTGTCCCTCTGCAACACATTTTTTGTAGCAATGGGCCACAGACACATTGCAGAAATGGTTACAGACATACCCTGTCATACTACTTTGTTTAAATTCCTGTCTTTCTTTCTGCAGAGTCAGGGGGAGACATGCATTTCTATGTAGTAATATCAATACACTGACTTCTGCAATCAGTTAGAAAGCTGTCCACCAGTGGTGAGTAGCTGATGATCTAGAAAGGAAAGTGACAAGTCCTGTGTCCAGTTCAGTTAAAAAAAAAAACCCTCACATAAATCCATGCCTACAACTCTGTTATTATAGTAGTAAAAGCCTGAACTTAAAAACAACAAACAAAAGACCCCCAAAGGCAAAAACCAACACTGAAACCGAAGCAACAATAGAAGAAATCCAATGAAGAAATGGCTGTCAGAGAGCCAGCCATGTTCTACTCTAACATAGCAGTTTATCTGGATCTACTTATCTTCAGCCATTACTACCTGATGACGTTTTACTGAAGTACCTAGAACTGTGGGGAGGTATTATGAATTCCTGCAAGATTGATGGGTTTTCTGGAATTTTCCTGGACATTCTGGAGTGTACTCCTGTGGTGTTTTTTTTTCAGTGGGCACAGTACTGCATTACACCTACTCCAAATCAGAAAACCTTGTGGTAATGTGATAAAATTGTATTGCAGCATTCATCCAGTGCAAGCTCGAGAAGGAGTAACTCTGAAGGGCCAACATTATTATTTTCTCTTTTTTTCTTCTGCACATAAGATTATATTCTTGTTTTCCGGCACTTTTCCTTTTTACAGGCTTCCAAGTTCCTTGGAGAAGAAACAAATCAAACTGTCTTGACAATACAAAAAGAAGTAAGCTTTTCTGGCCCTGTCTATGTTTGTGTAACCCATGCATGGGTGATGCTGGGAAATGAAGCACTGGAACTAAGAATGTGAAACATTAATAATTTTTTTTTTTAGGAAATATTTTACTCATTTAAATAAACAACCAGTTACTCTAGAAGTATCTGTGGGATCCAGTGTGAACTTGAATATGAACAATCCGAGCTCTGTGCTTGGTAGTGCTGCTGACCCATGATGTGACTGTGGGGTTAAGCTACTTAGCTACATACCCAAGTTACACACACGCAAACACCGTCTGTCCACTCTTCATATGTTTTGTTTATTAAGATTAATTATGAGCTGGTTTGAGTTGCCTACGTGTATAAGCTAAAAATAGAGCCACATGATATTTACTGGGAATATTGTAACCTAAACATGTGTTAAGGATATGGGCATGAATATGGATGTGCTTTTTCCAAACTAAATTCAGGTTTCTGATTCATGGATAAATGTAATCAACATGGCTGTTGAAATTTCAGTCTCCAGAGAGAAATGTTCTTGTTTGTTGTTCAGAAAAATGTGGCAAATCAGCAAAGTAGATTCAGTGATTTACTTGTGTTTTCCTAATCTTGGAAGAGGATAATTTATGAAGAAATGAAAATTCATTTGTAAAGCTCCCGACTGTGGCTCTGGGTTAAGGGTTACTGTTTTGCAGAATGTTAGGCCAGCTTACATAGTGCCCTGAAAAATCATATATGAATTCTTAAAACAGTAATAAAATATGTTTTTCAAATTAGAACAGCAGAATATATCTAATGCAACATTTTTTAAGTGCAGTGAGAGGTTTATACAAAAGCACTGCTAGAATATGTGTTGATTTTGATACCACCAGTGTATGGGTATTGGCAGTTTCAAGCACAAGAGTGTTCCTGGTGCCTTCACTATGAATCCCTGAGCAAGAATTACCAGTGCACGCTGGCACAAAAGACTAATTGAGTGTGTGATCCCACAGTCATTTGACATCTTTGTTTTAGAAGTGTTTGTCTCACTTGATTTGTCCTGTGTAGTTTTACATGATTTGTCCTGTGACATTTTGGTGCCATTGAGAGAGCATGGCAAAACAGCCTCTGGATATCAGTGAGTCCCAGGCTTTGTGCCAGGATGAGATTTTGAAAAGTACCTGCATGACCTTGTGTGACATTTGCTTCTGTACATCCTAGTACTTGGTCTAGCTTGTTCCAGCTGTGCGCTGCTTTCATGCCCTTTTACAGCCATTCTTACATGTCCGAACAGGCTGGTTCAGGAAAGGAGAAGAAGGCAAGTATTTTCAGTTGTCATGGGAGAAATTTGGAAGAATAGATCAAGGGGGAAAAAAAGCACAAACTGCTGGATCTGGATCTCTATGGTCATTTGAGCAATACTTTTAATTAGTTGTCCTCCGTACAGTATTTCGCTGTCATTAGTTTATTTTCTCTAGAGGGGGAGTTTTGTGATTAGCCTATTTTACACCACAGAATTTTTTCTCCCTCCTACAACATATTTCCCCATCTGAGAAAATGGGGCTGACAAGACTTTCTTCACCCATGAGGATGGTTTGAAATAAAATATGTAAGAAAAACACGTGGAGAACACACACAGCAGTAAGTGGTCAAAATATGCTTCACCTTTTAGGCCTCTTTTACTCTTTCCATCAGTCCCCAAAATGCTGTCAGGGGAGACGAAGCCTTGGGAAGCATTTGTGCTGGTTCCAGGCTGGTTTGGAGCGTGCGGAGAGCCCGTGCAGCTCTGTCTGCAGGCACTCAGCTGTACCTCCGGCGGAGTGTGTGAGCAAGTGCCCCAGCTGGAGAGCAGCAGCCAGCCGGGCAGGAGGCGACACACCTGGCTGAGCAACGGGGACAGAGACCCCTGATGGGCTTCAGGTGGGCCCTGGCAGTGTGGAATTGGCACATTTGGTGCGTGTGCTCAGCGACTGAGCGTCCTTCGGGGATGTGCTCTGCTGGCTCGGGAGCTGCGTCGCTGCCGGATGGCGGCTAGGCCTGTGGCGGCTGCTGGCCCGGAGGCGGAGGAGGGGTGAGTACGTGCTCTGTGGGGTATCCAGCTTCACCCTGCTGTGTTAGGAGTGTGTGGGGGATACATGTGCTGGGTACGGTAATGGTGGGTGTTTCACAAGCCTCCGTGTCTGCTCGTGGCACCGGCCGGCATTAAGTTTAAAGAAAATTTGGAAGCTGTTCTTTGGAGAGCTGGCCAAAGGTCGACAGGATTTGGTAACTCCTGTGGGGAGGCATATTGAGTCCTGAGCCTGTACTACCTGTGTGCAAGACTTTCTTCTGTGCAGGGCTTTGACTCCCCTGAGGCCTGCCGTGACACCCGAGGGGGTGCTCCAGGCCCCTGTCACTGCCGTATGCTGTGGGGCACTGCCGTGTGTGGTGAGTGACAGGGAAGAAAAAATGGTCATTTTCTACTTTCCTTGCTTCAAAAGACGTGTTTGTTCATGTTCACCAATTTAAATTTATATGGAAAAGTACAAGGCAGAAAAGACGTTTCAAATGCATTGCCTATGAGCTGCCCTTTTCCTGTGGTAAGAGATTGTTACTACTAAGCAAACGCGCACTCAAGTAAAGCTAGGACACCAATGTGAAAACATTGGGTTTATGGCATAGGATATATTTTAACTGCCGGTATTTCATTCCATTTCTTCCACAACTGGTTCCAGCACTTAGTTACAATGCCCTCCGACGGCCCTGCAGGCAGCCCGCGGACTGGGAGAGGCAGTCGGCAGCTGCTGCCGGCGAGCAGGGCTCCATCTGCAGCGCTCTGCGAGGGGAGGCCTGGCTGGTTCCACCAGCTGAGAGCTGCTTCATTAGCTGGCAGTCTTAAATGAAAGCAAAATAGTGCCCTGTTTTTCTGAATGGTTGGGGGGTTATTTAATCCTTAAATTCAGGTTAGAGAAGGAACTTAGATGAAGGAGCTTTTCTTATGTAAAACCGTGAGCAGCAGAACAGAAGCACATGTTTAGTATCTCCACAGTGGTTCTGACTGAGGACAAACAGCCTGACTGGGTTCCCCTGCACTACAACATCCTGATTTCTGTGTTGCACTAGATTTACTCTGGTAGCATTGCTATGGATCCTGTCTGGTTTTGGATGAAGAATTGTAATTCCATGAGAAGAAACTGTATGGACACCACAGCTTCTGTGTTTGTGTGTATATACAGACAAAAATATTTATGTGGATGGATACATCCATAAGTTAATTAGAAGAGTTAAAGTAGATATAACTTGCTGTGTTTTGTTTTTTTAATAAGGAACTTGATTACTTTGTGAACTTTTTGAAATTTCTATTCATGTGTGAAGTGAAAACTTGAGAAAGGCTCTGCCTGTACATCCTTTTATATCATAACTTCTAAATGCAGACTTAAAACTACTTTGTGAAAGGGAATTGCCACAGCATGTAGTTGGACCTCCATCTGAGAGGAAAGACAGGAAAAATACCTGTTGAACACAGGATACCTTGTGTGCTGGAGAGGAAATGCTAGATCATAACCCTGCAGGCTCATCTTTATATAGAGCTGTCAGTTCCTAATGGAAGTCTCTTACATGTTCAATTTGGGGCAGGCAGATGGTAAAGAAAAAGGTAAAAGATGCTGTAAATTAATGTATTAGCTTCCTTTGCCTTGCCTTCTCCAACTGTGAGCTTATCAACTCTATAAAGGAGTTACTGAGTCAGTAGGAATCAACAAATAGTCCATCAATCCTTTCTCTATTGTCTGGATGGTGGTTCCCAAAACACTGTATCTGCTTCCAAGGAGTCTGTGGCTGAGGGGGAGGATGAGGAGGGGGGAGACCTTCATGTGTTGAGGTGGGGTTTTGTCTTTTGAGGGTGACTTTTTTGTAAGTAAGGATTATGGTTTTCAGAGAAACGCTCAAGGAGAATTGCTTAATACCCATCTGTGGAATGTTTGAATTTCTTTGGTTTCCTGAACTCAGTACTTGTTCACCAAAAAGTGAAGTAAATCCTAAGCGGGAGTGGGGAGGGGAGAGAAATTTCAGGCAAGACTGAAGCTGTCTTAGCTCTTAAGTATGTGGAGACTGAAGGGCATCCCTGAACAGCTCCTGCTGAGATGCTAATAACTGGTCTGCACACCCCTATTACACTGAATCTCTTCCAGTTTTCTTGCCAAAACAAGTGGTATTTTGAGTCATATTCCAAGCAGCGAGAGGTCAAAATGTAACCTTAAACCAGTGAGCTTTAGAGGCAGCTTTGCAGGGGCTGGGAAGTGCTTTTTCTGCCAAGCGTATGGGTGGAACATTCAGCAGGAACCACAGGCCTGTCAGTAAGTTTGACCTGAGACAGTTGGGGCCCTGTGGCCAGGAGGGAAAGTGTCCATAAAAACTAAGTCCTCAGCAGAGCTGTGTACATCTCCAGGACTTCAGTTTCCATGGGTTTTGACAAATTCTGTTTTTCAATGTTGATTTTCTGTGACTCCTGCTCTCTGGAGTTGGCTTTGATTTTTATTCTGATTTTTCTGACACATGGCAGTTAGAAACAGAGACATTTGGAACCTTAGTTCAGCATTTTATTTCTGCATTGATATCTTCATTACTATGTACAGCCTCCAAAACATTTAATGCTTAGTGCATACAGTATATACAACAGAGGGGAGGGAATTCTGTGTTTACTGAGTTACTCAGTCATATTTCTAATTACTTAGCTGTTTTATCAGATAGGATCAGCTTTTGCAACTAAGTGGAGCATCTCTTTTTTCAGAATCTTATAAAAGATACAAAAATATTTTTTGCACCAGAGATGTGGGAAATTGCAGTCAGTTGCTCAATATAATTAAAATAAAATACAGGTGATGTGGAAACTTGGGTACAAAGCAGCCCAGTTGCTGAAGTCCACATTTTCTTTTTTTCTAATGACATAATAGATTTTCCAGTTGTTATTGACAAATTTCAGGAGGATATATCTCATATTCAGACAGGTTGAGTAATTCTTGATATTGCAGGCATCAGAGCAGCCTTAGAGAGACTCATGGTCTTTCAGCACAGATGGAATTTGCTGTTAGATTTTCCACATCACAAAAGTTGCAGTTTCTAAACTGGTTTTAAACTTAAGAGGTGGGAGGAGCCAACAGATTTTGTGGTGTAGGAAAGAAAACAGTTTCCAGCACAATGTTACCACAGTGATGATTCGGTAAGAACTTAAGAAAAATCATATTAATACCAGAATGAACATGTTAACTTTGAATTATATTTTTCTTATTAATTAACCTCTTTATTTCCCCTTGAGGAAGTAGCTTTAACATTTCCTTGGAACTGATTTGTCCATCAATTAAATTTTTAAAGAAATATATATAAATGCACCATGACTATGCTTCCATGAAAGAGAGATCACATGGCAGCCTGTAGTTGTATCCTAATAAGCAGATCAGCCTGCAGATCAGACACATGAGAAGGAAACAGTGATGCTGGGCAGCCACTGAGTCACCAGCGGTGTGATTCCCTCTCTACCAACGTGCTGCTTTGTAGAAGCCACATCCATTGCTTCTGTTCTCCTTAGTCACATTCAAGACAGTACCTCAAACATTAAAAAAGAAAGGAAGAAAGGAGAAACCCTGGCATGTAGCAGGATTTTTGCTTTGAGTCTCATGGGTTTCCAGCTGTCATTTGGCTGGGGCAGTGGGACACTGAGGAGACTCAGCCTTTCTCAGTGCCGGGCAGCAGTCGCTGAGGTGCCTGGGGCACAGCGCTTGTTCCAGGAACACAGCGTTTTGTTGATTCCACAATTAAATGCTGTGGGATTTTAATTTGCTCTTTACTCATTTTTCATTTCCTTAATTTTTGGCATTCAGATGCAATTTTGTTGAAAAGATTGCCCAGGGACATGAACACTTTCCCGGAGCTAAAAGTGTGATTAGCAAAGCACTTTCCTAAGATCTTCTCCTTAACACCCATCCCTTTCCCTAGGGAAGGGCAGGGCTTGCTTTGAGGGCTACGGCTGGAAATGCACACAAGTGTTGTGGTTACAGGAAGCCCTAGAGGTTTGGTGAGGGGCTTGGCTGCATTGATGTGTTGGTGTTACAATTAGCTCTTCTGTTTCTAGATCATGAAGTGAAATTCATGAGCCTACTTGGGATCCCAGGCCATGCAATGACCAGGGAGAATTAAGGCATCTCACAGTGTAGCTTCATGATGTTGTTTCCCTCAGGGTCTGCAACCTTCCCTGTTCAAATGCCTGACATGGTATGTGTGTCTGCATCCTGTGATGTGTTCTCAGTCCATGCTCTAAACCTGGCAATGAACCCCCTTACTGGAGAAACTGATGTATCTACCATTTGGGAATGAAGACACTTGTCTGCCCCTAAGTCCCATTGTTGCTCTTGGCTTAGGGGTATGGGTGCTACCCTGAGTTTGTTTTACGTTTGCATTTTGTCAGACATTAGCAGTGTTGTATAATTTAAGGGATTAAATTTAACTATTCAGCTGTTGGTAGCTGTGGGTTGGTCCCAAACAAGGTGGTTTACTAAAATCACCTTGTGTTTGGGAATTGGCCCCAGCATTGTTTACTGATTCCTGAAATGCAAGGGAGAAACAATGCTAATGTGCATCTGTGTGGAAGATATTTGGCAATATAACGTTTTACTGGGATAACTCCTTATTCAGTGATTAATTATTGCAAGGGCTATGTCCAAAGTCTTTTGTCTTCCTCCTGCAAAAATACGAAATTTGATTGCAGTACTTGTATCTCCTTACATGGAAGCTTTCACAGATATATTATGGACGGGCTGTTGTCTTCCTTTTATGTGGGAGTTAGGTGTCTAAATGACTTCTAGGGGATATTGTCTTGAAAGCTGGAGAACCCTATCCTAAGGTGAAGCAGAAATATATTGGAAGCATCTGATATTTATTTTGCTCACATAACCAAAAGTTTTGTCTGCTAATGTAATCCATCTTCTGTTACTGTAAGGACCAGTTGAATTTCCTTGGTAACAAACAACCTTCCTCTACTCCCAGAAAGCTTACCTGCAACATCTGGGACAAAGGAAACTTTAGATGACCCAACTCTGTAGTATGAAATTCTCTATGTGATCTGTTCACAATGGGAGAACAGTATTCAGTCCTACTGCAGCATCAGGCTACTTAATAGGATATGTGTTTCTTTTTCCAAATAGGAGTGAAGTATGAAGCAAAACATAAATCTGGCCTTTTATTTCTGCCAAGGGAAAAATGTATAAAAAAGAGTATGGTGATCTCATTATTCCTGTTGTTTTTTCATTGAGAAATAAGAACAAAGCTTGTGCTACCAGAACGAGTTCTGTCAGAAGAGGTGAGCATCCCAGCTGTGAACTAGGACATGCAAGAATGTTTAAGGTTTTTCTCCTAGCCAGCTTATGTGTACAAATTCTGCCGCTCCTTGGAATGCTCTTACTAATAACTAAAACACATACTGGTTCTTTAATTTACCATGGATTAAGCTCTCAGGTTTCATCTTGCTGGTCACACTGAGGAGAGATGTTTGACTGCAGGTGAAGACGGGGCTTTTCTGGGAGATGCTGACGTCTCTTTTGAAGGAGACCAAGAGGCTCTATTTCTTATATATTGCTATAATTGTCTTTTGCTGTCCCCTGTGCCTTGCTGAGCAAGATATGATGGGCAGATCAATGAACTTCAACCCCAGCTTTGCTTTTGACAGCAGAATTACTTCTGCTGGTTGTAATTCAATTTTTCCTTCTGCAAGGGTAACCGTGTGGAAACCTCTAGTGCTGGGCTTCTTAGTCTGAAAACCACAACATGACTACAGGGTTATTGCTTTGCACTTATTTCTTCTCTGAAAAAAAACCAACCTGTAGGCTCTAATGTTGTGGGTAGCCCAACATGAGGGAGATGTTTCAGCTGAGCCTTGGCCCTTGATTATCAATGATGTGATACATTGTTGCATGTCCAGGTGTACCAGACTGGAGCCAAAGATGGAAAGTGAGGCCTCTCTTCCTGGCCCATGTGCTCATATAATTTCCAGCAAAAGTGTTGCTCCCTTTTATGTAGTCTCTGTACCTGTCTTTCCTTGTTTGAGCTCTTCCCTGGGGTTTGGGTGGGCAGGATCCCAGATAGTCTTGCCTCCTGAACATGGTGTCCTAAGATGAATGAATGTGTTTGGTTTTGGATATGCAAATTTCTCAACAGATTCACAGCCATAGATGTAGGATAAACCTTTTCTAGAAGTTTACCCTTTAGATACAAATGCTGAAAGAGCTGAGTCTGATGTCACTGCAGCCAAGTGGCCCATCTGCTCTCTCTTGGTTTCTCTGTCAGGGCAGGATAGCTCTGTAGATAGCACAAACAATTCATCCCAGGTATTGAGAGCAATACAGGGGCACCTGGATGGCATTCCAGGTACTATGCTACCTGTGAAACTGCATTTTATGTTGTTGTGGCCAAGGCTGTACCTGGAAAACAAGAAGGAGAGGAATTTTCTTACTCGGATGCAAATTTAAGTTTTCTAGGGGTTTAAACAGTTTACAGGATACTCCATTTTAATTGATGTAAGCCCTTCCAGCGAGGAGACAGAAGGGGATTTACCAAGCTTGGAAATAATTAAAATCATGCTGAAACTTTCCTAACAGGTACTAAATGTGACATAGTGTGTGGTCTCTCTGTCAGGGTTGCCTTTCCCTATAAATGGAAAAGTGCAACATCAGATGTTTCAATGCAAGCAAATAGATAAACAGTTCTTTTATGACATATTAAGAACAGTTTGGTTTATGGCTTTTTAGATGTATCTTAAAATCTTGTTTTATAATGACTTTAGGAGAGCTGTCCAATTTCCAAGATGTGCTTCTAAAGCAGGATGAGGTTTGTACTTGGTTTTTATTAACTATATTTCTGGCTAAAACCAAACCAAGTTGCAGACAGCTGATAGCAATGTGGACCCTCAGTGTGTTTCATTAAAAAATAATAATAATTCTTGGGGGCATGGAGGCAGAAACCAAACTCTTTTTGTCTCCTGGAAGTTGTTTTGCTCATCTGGGAGAGGAAAGTAACCTGACAGTCTTTGAAATTTACTGATATTCATTAAGATCACTGGACTCTGAATGGAGCTTTAGTTAATTATGAACTTTAACCCCTTCTTTCAGTGTATTCCTGGACAAAATATGTGGCTTTGTTATGCCTTGCAGGCTACTGGCAGAGAAGTTGTCTGGTAGTGTGTATGAAAGGATCTCGGGGTTGTATGTCAAAAGTTGAAAACTGCAATTGCAGTGTTACAATTAGGGTGGTCTAATTTTTTTTTTTCTTTTAAGCCATCATAGGGGTGTGGTGATTCTCCCTAATTTGTTCTTTACTCATGTCTGAGTGCCTTTGTGAAAATGGACTCAAACTGACTTAGGAGTTAAAGTTTCTATGGAGGAATTCATGGGACGTCTGCAGGAGTCCAAGCAGTTACTGAGCACAGGTTGAGGGCCAATACCTTGAAAGAAGCAATATCAGGAGATATACAGTCTGGCCAAAGCTTGACAAAGAGAAAAAAAAATTCTAGAAAAATACTGGGCTACTTTCCAGCCTTACTGTGTAAGCCTATGCTGCTACTGAAATTCATTTGCCCAAGAGTCATATGTCACTGAAGCCTGTCTTTTCAAACAGTGCTGCTATTTTGCAGTCAGAGCTAAAAGGCAATAAACCACATGCATTTAACCCAAAAACATGATGTACCTCCTAATAAATTTGGAGACCACTTCTGTGGCACAGTTTAATCATGCTGGATTTGGTGAACATCTGTAAATATGTTTTTGTGTGCTGGATAAAAGAAAGACTCTAAAAATTATGAAGTAGAGTTTTGATACCTGTTTTTGATAGCTGCCTAGAATATTTTTGGAGCCTGGGAATGCATGCATTCTGCAAGTGATTTTGACCAATATCTATGCAAGAATGAGAGAGCAAAGGAAAAATATCCAACCCCCAACCCAAACACTGGGAAGGAAATGGTAGAATTCTAATTTCAAGTTATTTTTGAAGTGCTATTCAGTGGCCTGAGTTCCCCTGCCTAGATTTACATTGACATAAATTGTAATTTGTTTCCTATCTTTAAAATTTAACTTTCAGTATGCAGTAAATTAAAAAAATTAAAAAGTCAGTAAAATGTAATGGTCAGATTAGGGACTTAGGTGTTTACAAATGTGTTATAGATTTTCCTCTCTTAAAGCCTGACCACAAAGTTTGGCTGAAGATATGCTATGCATTGACCATAGTTGTACTGATATTTGGAAACATGAGAACAGATAACAGTGTTTATAAGGTGTTTGGTTTTTAAAAACTAAGGGGAAAGCTTCAATTCTTTGATTACTTGGTGACCATTACAATAAACACATACTTCTACACTAAAAGTCAGTGAGCAAACAGGGCACTGTTTGTTATCCATGTTTTAAATTGTGTGGCTGCTTCAGCTATGCTGCATGTTGTGCTTAATTGACACTATAGGTATCAGAGACATTGAAGTGCTATTTAGAATTTTAAAAGGATTAAAGTCTTTTGAAGGTGAGGGGCATTTTCAACAGTTGGTCACACCTGTGTACCCTCTTCCCAATGGTTTGGGAGTGGCTTCTTGGGAAGCATCCTGGACCAACCCTGCTCCTGCAGGCGCCTGGTTCCTGAAGTCAAGTGGGGAATTCCCCCCTCCTCTGTTTGTGCTGGCCCAGGTCTTCAGGGAGAGCCAGGAGTACATGTGGTTCCTGTTAGTTCAGAAAACAGAAACATCTGGGGAAGACGTGAATGACTTACTGGCTCAGTTCAGCAGGAGGAAAGTCTCTGACAGTTCATTCTGGACAGAGATCCTCTCTATTATGTGCTGAAGCAGGGAGCAAATGCACATAAAATACAGCTCAAAACAGCAGGAGATGGGCAGTCATGCTGTCTTATATGGCCTTTCTCTCTTCCTGCTTGTGGGGGTGCCTTCTAAAGAAAGCAAAAGGAAGGTTTTTCTCATCTGGTGAAAGTGGAGAAGGATGCTGTGGAAGAACACTTCTTAGGGACAGCAATGTGTTTCCCAGGGTGATGCCCATATGGGTTTAACTTTAAGAAGAAAGGAAAGTGAACCAGTGGTGAACATATTTGTTATGTGTTCACTGTAAAATAATCAGAAGGAAAATGCTTAGAGCGTTGTTAATTGTTATTAACATGAAGGTAGAATGACTAGACCAGCTCCAGGAGGCCCTGCTTCATCTGGATGTCCGGTCAGATGACTTCCAGAGATTCCTTCTCATCTCCACCAGCCTGTGGTTCTGTGACAGCAGGCAGTTGGTTTAGATTGTGCAACATGGCCTAGCTAGAAGCGTGGCACTTATTTCCTCAATCCCTAAGGAAATGTGTCCCACCAGTGTAAGAGTATGATTTTTATCCCTAATCTAACTGCACCACAAACGATGTTCTGTAGCTTAACATTTCTGTTCCTAAGCAGACTAAACTACAGTTCTCTAGCATTTGGTGTGGGAGTAGTAAGGGCAGGACGTGGAGCATCAATAACTTGAATGGTAGGTGTTTGGTATGAGCAGGCTGGCTGTGCTCTCTTGTCTGGGGACAAAAAAGGGTGGATGGGATTAGTTGCCCTTCCCAGGGTCATGTGTGTGTCTTCATCAATAACAACCTGTGTGTCACTGTTGAGGTGGCCACGACACACACGAACCCCAGTAACAGTTTCAAGCAAAAGGCTCTGTTTATTCTAAAAGCCAGTGTCATTTATACTCTTTTGCATGTTTGCCATTCATGCCACTCATCCATTGGTTGCTCAACCACTACAATAGACTCACTGGCTATCGTTAACTGCAATATACTACCATTGGTCACTCATAGCATAGGCATTCAGGCATGCAGAAAAACAATGGGTGCAGATATGCTGCTGTTTTTCTCTTTCCATTGTTTAACTTTCTTACTTCTGTTGATACTGCATTTTCATGGGTAAAAACTAATTGTTTTTCTTCTCACTGTCCTTCTCTAGCCGAAGTAACAGGTCTAAGCCATGATTTTACAAAGGCAACAAGGCCTTCATTTTATAAGGTTTTACCTAAATGCCACACCTGTGGTCCCTAGGGTACCCTGGGGAGAAGTTGTACGTGGGGATGGGGCAAATTACCATTAGCAGATGCTCACATTCTCTTTCCTCACTTCCATTCTCCTCCATGGGATGAAGCATTTCTTTCTATTCTCTGGCCTGTTATTTCTCCTCCTCACTTCTCAACTGTCCTAATTTTCTCTATACTTGTTCCTCTGAACAGAGAATCTTCTTTGCTATTGACCCTGAAGAACAACTGCTTCTATTAGCATATGATCAAACTTTGCTGGATTTCCCCAGAAGGTAGACAGTGCCTTTATTAGAAAAATAAAAATTTGTATATATGGCTTGGGTTAAGTGAAATAATTGACTTTTGCAACCTAGAGTTGCATGTATTTCAGGGAAATTTTTGAAGAAAAGAGAGGGATGACAAATCCTCAGGGAGGAACTTGTTCTTAATTACGTAAAGACCTTGGCTGTATATGAATGTAAGGATGCAGGAAGCTGTGCTAACTGGATTTTTGCTAGGGAAAATGTTAATGTTCTGATGGTGATACAGTCTGGGGCTATAAAAAGCGCTAAAGAAGTCCAGTCACTTCATTAACTGACTCTTCATAAATCCTAGGAAAAGGCATCTGTCCTCTTGAGAGCAGAAGTTAACCTTAGTATCCAATCCTCATGCATCTCTTCTGCTTTCATGGTTTCAGTAATTCAGACAATTGATGGAGCATCTATTTATTCCAGGAACTTCCCTTTCTCTTCCTCTGTGCAGTTTTATGGCTTAATACCCAATAAAAACTACTGCATGCACTTAACTCTGGGAACAGGCTAGAGCTATTTACTCAAGCAGAAAAGTATTGTATTAGGGTGAGAGATCCCTCGTGAAGATAGGAAAGGAATCTTGCTGGCGCTAAGTAAGGCGTGAAGGCACTTGAACAGCATTATATAGTCAATACATTATGAGACAAATGTTTTATATTCTGTCTCTGCTGATGACTTCAAGGAAATTAGTATCTTATCCTTCAAATGCAGAGAACGAGATAGTCAATGTGCTGTAAATCTGCACATACAGGTGCTAAATATCTTGGTCTTAATGCCATCAGGAGTCGGTGTTCTTTTGTACAAGGTTTCAGTTCAGGTATAATGTTGCTGGAGGATCTGTCTTGTAATTCTGTGGAGAACCTTCTCAATTTAAATATTTATTTACTTATTCTGGATTTTTTTTTCTTTACCTCCTTTGTGGGACTTCTTCCTTGTTTGATTTTTTTAAAACACTATCTGTGATGTTTGTGACCAAAGCCCCACTGGCTGGTCTGCCCTCAGCTCGCTGTGGCACTGGTGCTCCTCACATACTTGAAAGGTGCAGGCTGGGCAGGATTTTAGGCACATGAGAGAAAGAATTCTTGTCTGGAGAAAGCTGGTGGAAAACACTTCTCTTTTGGCTTTGTGCCACCTGGAAGGTTTGCCCAGAAAGCTTCCCTACAGGGCATATTGTTCTGGAGTGTAGGTGCAGCTCTTCCTCTCTTCTGCCAGAAACTGAGAGATGAACAGTTTATGTCTTGGAACCAGCTGAAGCACAATGCTGTGTCCCAGCAGCAATACATATAAATGAAGGGAAGGGAAATGAGCTTTGTCACAATGAGACAAAGGTTCATTTAGGAGTCTCAGTTTTTCATTTGGGTAATTATTTGGGTGAAGTTTGAGTTTACTTTCTGGTGGTACATTTTTAAACTTGAATTTATCTAAATTTCCTGAACCACAGAAGATTAATTGCCTCACAATTTATGCTTTTTCTCTGTAGAGTGAAAAAGTTTAATTAAAAAGAATATATACAGTTGAATTACATTTTTGAACTGCAGCTTGGAAATACTTCACAGAATACAAAGCATAAAAGAAGCATAGGATATTGTGGCATGCTCTTCTGCAGATAATTGTAAACCATACTTGCTTTGTGAAGTAAAACTTTGTCTTGCTTGGTCAGTCTTGCTTTTGCACTGGGAGCAAGGTGTCACGCTCCACATGTCCACTTCTATTATGATAAGCAGAACAGTCTGAATAAGTGGAGGGTGTTCTGTTATTTTTAGCAGAAAAAACGTGATTATGTGAAATCCCATTTGTTATCAGCAAAGGTTTAAAAGCCTATTTCTGCGTGATAACAGTTATGCTCTTATCAGAGCTCAGAGTGGGAGAGGGGAGATAGTGGAAATAAAGCCATCACTGAAAACATACCAATAATACCAGAGATTAAGTCCAGTTCTGGAGCATGCCACAATATACAGGCCATTCCTTAGGGGGTATTGAGCAAGCCTAGACACAGCTGAACACAAAACTATAGTGTGAGAACAACCAACTGATACCAAACTCTTCCTGCTCACCTTGCTCAAATAAATGCTCTGAATAGATCTTCTAGATCAGAAATGTTTCTGTCTGGTGTAGTGCCTGCTTCTTCTATTGCTCTGTCTGAATGTCAAGAGGAAGATTCCCCCAAAAGGTGTTCAGACTGTTGCAGCTGGGCTGTCTCTTCCTCCCTGTTGTTCTCAGGTACTGGGGATGCCAAGGTAAGGAGACTGACAGACTACCCATGACATTTTGCTGTAGACTTGTTTTGTTCTCAAATCCTGCAGCCAATACCTCATGATTAGTTCTTCAGCTCTCAGTTTCCATGTTTGCTACCTCCCAGTTCTATTATTTGAGTTACCCCGCAGTCAGGACTTACTTTTTGAATGTCCTTTTTTGTCCAAAGCATCCAGAAAAACAATCACTCATCCTGTCTTCAGCCTGGTAAGGTTTGGTCCTGATTCTCTCAGTTTGATGTTCCGTGCTGCTGATGTGAATATCTTTAATACCATATGGATTCTTATCATCCTAATCCTGGCATATTGTGTCTGTGGATATATTTACAAGCAATGTAAAATCACCACCTCTCTTTTCCTGGAAATCAGAGACCTTGTGCACACTTCCTTCTCAGCTGAAATCTTGCTACAGTCCATATTTTTTGCTCAGCCAGCGAACGACTCCTATATAGCTCTACAGTTTATTTATGCACTGTTAATGGGTCCCCTGTGAATCCACTCCCTTCCCTACCTCCACCCATGTGCACTTGAAATGCCTCAGCATCCTCTATCTCCTGTGTTAACTATACTAATGGATCACTGTCCCCAGACAACCAGCAAAGACCCAGAGCCTAGGAACTTGAGACTCTTTATTGATTTGGGTTAGCCCCAACTCCATACTTTCAGGCTGGAGCAAAATCTGCTCTAAATATTGAAGGACAAGGCAGCACTAACCAAGCAAAATTTTTTTTGGTTCATGGAGCTGTCTGAAAATTTGGCAAGAAGCCCAAAAGAAGGGCTGTCAAAGCATCAACTACAGCTGTCTTAAAAGTTCCAGACTGTCTGTGCTTAACACTGAGCTTGTTTTCACCTGACGGTTAAGTGAGTTGGCCTGGTCTGAGTACAAGTGACTAAAACATGGAAAAAAGTCAGCTGCAAAAATTCAGGGTGGTGAACAGCAAAGAAGTTGTTGAAACTTGAATTGCTGTATCTATGTTGTCCTGTATACCAAAATAACAGTACCATTCAGAGTCCAGCCCTTCTCTTAATTCATGAAGCAGTTCATGAAGAAAGCCAGATCCACCTTCAGTGTTATCCCAAGATGAATTGGTATGTGGGCAAATGAGAGAATTGAGTAAAATTAGCAAAGGCAAATGTTAACTGTTTACTTTCCAAGGCTAATTCCTCAACTTTTCTCAGTTAAAATGTGGGTTCCAAATTGCCTAGTCTCTGATTCCTCTGGTTGGATAATCTGAAATAATTTCCTACAGACGGACCTTCGCATCAGTCCCTCAAAAATCACACTGGGTCTGAGGCAAAACTAACTGGCATTGCATTTAGTTGCATTGTGCCATGACTGTGCCAGTAACAACAGCGATTGCACAGATCCTGGACATCCCCCACACACTTTTACAGCAGTGCCTGTTGCTCAGGTTCTGATGAGCCTTTTTCCTTATTGTTATATTAATGCTATGGATTTCAGCAGCTCTGAACTGAGTCCTGCTGAAGCCAGCAAGTTTCTATTGGTTTGGTAAGGACTGTAGTACACTTGGTACACTTGGTATAAACATATTCCATGTCAACTCTGCTAGTTCAGCCTACTTGCTTCCCTTCCTTGTAATGTAGTGGGGTGGTCTGACAGCTACTGGCTCTCCAAGAAATGTATGCTTAATTCCAAGCTTCCTCTTTTGGGGGTTTGTGGGTGTTTTTGCTTGTTTTGGTTTTTTAATACCTTATCTCAGCCTGAATAAAGGATGTTAGCAAAATTCTGAGAGATGGGCTCTGTGTGTGTGCACATATACAGATAAGGCGTGAGATGACGTTTGGCTTTCCCAATGCATTGAAATCACTACAACCTGAGCAAGAAGAATTTTAAAGTAAAACTCTTGCCTTGAATACCGCTGCTTATATTCTTCCTGCTCTTCTTCATGAGGAAAGAGTAACCTATATTTGTGTAGTATTGCTGTGGTGACCCAGTCACAGGTTGGTGAGGGAGGTACTCTTGGCTTTTACCCAGGGACACCTGCTCTGAATCAGCACTGTCCCACTGGCCAGCCCCTGCCATGCACACACTGCACAGGATATCTCTGGACACTACACCGACTCCACAGGCCCTTAGCTATTCCTGGGGGGTCTTTGTAAGTTGTCTTCCACTTGTGCTCCTTCTGATTTCACCAACTCAGCCTGAACTTAGATCCTGCCCTACAGGGAGAAACTCCAGCTTAAAATGTCTCAAATCAGAAGGGAACTACTGCTCATCAGTCTGCCCAGCCTCCTGTCTCACCCAGCTCTTGTTCCACTCCCTTGGGCTTAGGAAAAATGTGGTCATTTCTAAGACAGGTCTGAACTAAGCAGGCTTGTGTAGCAGACTGGGGAAAAGAAGACCAGGGGTGGGGGAGATGCTTCATCGTGAAGAAATGTTTTACATCTGCAGTAACAGCCACCCTTCACCACGGGATTGCCTTCATTTTGTGAGAGGTTGCTCTGCCAGGGCACGTTAGGGCCTGTTTGGCCCTGAGATTTCCATTCCTGGCACTCCTGACTATACACCCAGGCCAAAAGAGCATGAATTAGTCCCCAGTGTCAGGAGTATATAGATGCCAGCACAATATATAGGAGGGAAAAAGGGAAAGGAGAACCAGTCTGTGGGCTTGAAAATAGGGGAGGTGGAAGTAAGATGAAATGCCCGAGGGAAGAAGATAACATAGGAGATTGTGCAGGCTGAGGAGAGATTAACAGGTATTAGAAGAAAGCAAAGGACAGGGGAGAATTCAGATCAATGCTGAGGTGAGCAGCGGGGAATGTTCTTAGCAAAGACCATTAGGAAGCTGGACACAGATGGTAAGGTATGAAAGGCAGGCAGACCTGAGAAGCTGTGAGGGCAGCATGGACAAAAAAACTTTAAAATCCAGAAACAGGAAGAAGAGGCAAAGTATATGAACAAATATCTAAAATAATAATACTTTCCAATCAGAAATAATAATTTTTTTTATCTTGATGTTAAAAAGCTGTATAGAAACTAAGCAATGGTAGTATAAGAATAACTTTATTTAGTATTTTGGTAACACAATGATACATCCCAAAATGACCATAGAATTTAGCTTGCTAAATGACTGCATACATTCTAAATAAGTGCTACTGAATTTGAGTAACTTCACAGATTACATGAGATGTTATGTTTAAACAGCCATATAGTGTGTAACCCCTGACTGACATGAGCAGTGTGGATGGATTTTGTACTAGTAGCCAATGCACAGTTAAAGCTTTTGGAAGAGTACAAAATTGCAAAAGCCATTTTTTATTAAAATATGAACTGATGATCCTTGCATTAGAACAGCTATTCAGCTGTAAGCTACATACTTTATTTATTTTGGTAACAGTACTTACAAAGGTACAAGAAAAATTGTCTTGCTAGCATTTGATCTAATGTAGATCTCCATATGAAAATGCTGAGTATCTTATAAAGCTTTTCACAGGTATAGGCTAAGTTCTGGGTTATCACAGACTTCAGAAAAACACCTGAGGTTACTCCATGTGTATGTAGCAGAAAGCTTTTTTTACCTCTCAAAAGAGTTGATAGATGCCGAATGAAGTCAGAGACTTTAAAGAGGTACATTATTACTGTGTGGGGTTATAGAGAAGTGCTGGTAGGCTTGATTCATGTTTTCAGAATCAGTAGGGAAGCTTGTCTCTAAGATGGGGACTCTGTTGTGACCCAGCTCCTCCCAGCATCAGTAGGAGCTGTGTCCCTGCTGCCGACGTGACTAAACTGGCCATCTATCGGAAGTCACAGTGCAAATTATCCTTACTTGCTTAGGTCTCAGCAGAGCTACTTCGCTTTGTAGCACTGTACCCTGACTTTTCTAGCTCTACTAATACCTTATTTAGTACTTGGCTGAGCACAGCAAGTCATCTGAGATACTCTCATGTCTGATGGATTTCATATGTGATTGAAGGTGATCTGCAGCTCCAAAGAAGTGCCCCACACTTTTCAAATCAGGCATTTACACAGGGCTGTTTGCTTTCTAGAGAAATATGGAGCTTTGTGTATACAAACATTAGCTAGAGGTTCAATGCCATAAAGTTCATATGTGTTTTACTTAAAAAAAAAAAGGTGTTGTTTTACAAAAAAAATATTAACTTTGCTTCAAAAATATTTTAAAAGTCCTTTTTCTTCAGTTAATGGGTACTTTAATGAGGACGTGTAATGATATTTTTCCTTCTGAGATTTTGTTCCAAACAAATTGTACTAAAAGTACATAGTTAATTTTCAGATATACTATTTCATTCAACCTAACAGAATGACTAGTGAGTAGGGGTATTATTTGCTGTATGTTTTACTTGAGGCTTGAGACATGAATGTTTTAATATAACCCCCCCAATCTCACTTCTAATTACCTTGGCCAATGTGGATGTTACTGGACTTACCTGTGTGCCTAGGGACAACAATATTATTATTATTATTCCTTCCTAGAGAAACAAAGTTAGCTTTATAAAATCTTTATAAATCTTTTTAATTTATAAAAACTTTATAAATCTAATTTAAGTACTTCCTTTTTTCATGAACATGCTAATGAACAGATTAGCATATGATTTGTATCACCCTTGCCATTTAATGACATAGAAATTCTGATGTTTCAAAACTTTATGCAAAGTTACTATATTAGGACATTCTGTTCATTTTCATATAAAACATGAATTTTAGTTTCAAACATGCTTACAAGCAAGACTTTTATTTTTTAAGGCATTTATGTAAACATTTTGGAATGCTGAAGGCAAGACTTTACATTGTCATTTCTCCAAAAATCATTTGAACACTTATTATTGAGACATTAACGTACATCCCAGCAGCCACAACGCCAGAGCTGCCATGAGCCTATGGCAGTTTCCAGTGAGTGAATTCAGAAGCAGGCTGCAGTGTTCTGAGCAACTGCCTTTGTTTTTTAATAAGAGATTTCTCTTTTGAGAGTGGAGTTTCTGAAGGCAAACTTAGAGTTAAGGCATAGTGCATGGAGACATGGAAAGGATTGTAGAGACAGTTCCTGGAGATGCTCCAATCAGTCAGTAGATAAAAAGCACTTTACAATGGCAACTTTTGTGAACAAGCTAGAAAAGAAAAGTCTGACTTTCAAATTGCGTATGTTTTATCATTTAATAGATTGTTCCCCTGGCTCTCCTTCTAGAATTAAAAAGACGACTGATTTATACCTTGTACAGATTTTCTTCCTCCTTTTATAATGTGTAATATTGGCTATGTACCAAAAATACCACCAGAACAAACTATGGGTTATATAAGTCTAAAAAGGGCGAGGGGGATTATCTTTAGATGCAAGGTTTATTGCTTAGGCATTTGCTGACAGCTGACTTTCATTGGCTGCTTTCTCTGCTTGCAGTCTTTGGACAGCCTGATCGAGCAAATCCATAGTATCTCTAAGTGTAACATTCAAGGTGAACGGCTTAGGTTTAATGGTGAGCCCATAGGTAAAGTCCATTTTAGGGTCCTCATTTGGATTAGCAGTAAAATTGCACTGATGCACCAGTATGGAGGTAAAGAGGAAGAGCTGCACCTTGGATAACTCCTCTCCAATACACCGACGTTTTCCCAATGAGAAAATCATCACGCTACTGGTAAGGTCTTTATTGATGAGCCCATTCTCATCCAGGAACCTTGTTGGATCAAAATCCTCTGGGTTGGACCATTTTGCTGGGTCATGATTCACTGACCACTGATTTACAAAGATGACAGTGTCCTTGGGAATGAGGTAGCCCATGATGAAGGTGTTGGTGGTGGTGGCGTGTGGGATAGTCACGGGCACAAAGCTGCTGAAACGCATGGATTCATACAGGAAGGCCATGATGTAGGGCAGGTGAGGCTGATCTTCAACACATGGCAGACGGTCTCTTCCAACAATCCTATCCACTTCTTCTTGCATTTTAGCCTGCACTTTTGGATACCTGTCATTTAAAGCAAGATGTGTGTACATACATAACACTTTCAAAGGATTTTTCTTACAATAATCCTTGTTGTAAACATTTTTCACAGAACCTCACCCCTACTCTAAATAATGTAGTTTGAGCAAAGTTTGAGAGAAAAAAACTTCCCATACACTGGTGTAATTTTAGATTTGCTCACTTTTTACTTTAATATCCCACATAACTGATTCTCAACATAAAAAATAACAATAACCTAAAGTGTGCTGAAACTGAATATTCCGATCCAACTTTGAAAATTAATTCTAAAACTAGAATTACTTGTCTCTTCTAAGTATTGGGTTTTCCATGGGAAATAGAATTTGATTTTCCAGCTCTGTATGTGACTTTTAAAAGTTAGCATGGAGTTTGTTATCACTAGACATATTTCATGTATTTGAAAGCCTGTAGGTTTCTAAACTAGAAAAAAAACCCTGATTAATTAATTGTCAGAATGGCTTTATGAACATCCCACTTTTAGTCTGAGAAGACATTTTCTAATTAATATCAAACTATGTTTTCTCTACAATGTATTTGAAAAAGACTGTCTTGAAATCTACACAGTAACCAAACAAGATCAAGATGTTAATACATCTTTACATCTTTAGCTTGTCTAAAGGCACACATTCTGCCAAGGAGCCTTCATTTGCTTTAAGTATTCAAGTCTGGCTTCTGCATCCTTGCTTTTTCTCCTGCAGCAGACTCACGTGTCAAATGCTGGGCAAACATGAGAAATGGGGAGAAACCCAAAAAGTTAGGTGAACAGTGGGCATCACACTCTTAGCTGGAGATGTTAAATATTTGCCTATTTTTCAAGAAGCAACTGAGTAACTAATGTTTGCATAAGCCTACAAATCATGCAGGTGATGAAAGAAAAAGCCAGGATAGCAAGAAAGTCAGTGTAATGGCACCTTCTCTAAAACCACCTCTGTTCCCCGAGTTTCTCCATTGTACGGGCCGGTGCCAGGGTAGAGCTCCCGCCGGCTGCCCAAGGGGTCTGCCTTGCCCAGTCACGCAAGGAAGGCACACAGCACGGCAGCTTAGCATAATAGCGGGTTTGTAAACCGGTGCACGAACTCTTTATCGTGCTTAAGCAGTTGTTATCCTGTTCCTATGATCTCCTTGATCTTGACCTGCTAAAATCTGTTACTTTCAAGTTTTACTCGGCTGCCTTTCTGCCAGCCTCTCTTTATGCACCATAACCCGACCGCATGAGTAGGGTGGGTTTGTGTCGGGTTTCTTTATTTTTTTTTTAATATACTTTCTTATCTCTTTCTGGCATGTTTCCCAGGGCTTCCGTGTTAGTTAATCGGAGGCCGCTGAGGCACTCGGCGCTGCCCGGGCTGGCGCTGCCCGGTCCCGCAGACCTGCGACCCGACGGCAGGTCCCTGCCGCGGCCGCCCGCCGGCTCTGCCCGGTCGCAGAGCTCCATGCGCTGGCTCGGCCCGGCTGCTCCCGCCGCGGGAGCCCTCCCAGCTGCGCCTTTGCCCGTGCGGCGCAGTTAAACTGGGCTCCCTGCCCGGGGCCGGCGGGCGCTCGCATCCCGGGCGGGCTCGCACGTCCCCCCCGGCCCCGGTGTGCTGCCGCCTCCGCAGGCACATACCTGATGAGGAAGATGAGGAGCCACTGCAGGGCGGTGGAGAGGGTGTCCTGGCTGGCGCCGAAGATGTCGGTGACAGTGGCGGGCACGTGCTCGAGCTGCAGCAGCGGCTGCTCCCGCTGCAGGCGGATGAAGGCGTCCATCATGTCGCGGGGGGCGGCCCCGGGGCGCAGGCTGCGCTNGGGCTGGGGAAGCGCTGGAGCCAGGGCAGCGCGTCCACCAGGCTGCCGGCGCCCACCGCCCGCCCGAACTGCTCGTTGCGCCCCACGATGCGCAGGAACTCGCCGTCGCCGTGGCTGTAGCGGCGGCCGAAGCACAGGGCGCTCATCACGTTGGCCACGGCCACCACCAGGACGCGCGAGGGGTCGAGGAAGGCTCCGCCGGCGCTGCCGCGCACCAGCAGCGCCACGAGCGCCCGCGCCTCGCCCAGCAGGTGCCGCTCGAGCAGGCGGCGCGTGGCGGGGCTGCCCGTGGAGAAGGCGCGCACCGTGGCGTGCGCCGCCCGCCGGTGCAGCTTCCAGAGCTCCGAGTAGCCGCCGAAGGCCAGGCTGAGCCCGCCCGACACCAGCTGGAAGGACGGGAAGGGCGGGCGGCCGGCGAAGGCGGCCCCCTGGCGGACGAGGGCCTGGCGGATGGCGCGCTCCCCGTTCAGCACCACCACGGGCCAGCGCCCCAGGCGCAGCTGGAACACGGCGCCGTAGGTGCTGGCCAGCCGGGCGAAGGACAGGTGCGGGGCGCTGCCCAGCTGCGCCGCGTTGCCGATCAGGGGCCAGGGGAAAGGGCCCGGCGGCGCCCGGCGCTGGCCCTGCCGCCGGCGCTGCTGATGCTGCAGGAGGAGCTTACCCAGGTGGATGGCGGCGAGCAGGCAGAGGAGGAGCAGGAGGGAGCTTTGCAACGGGGGGATGCCGCCCAGCGCTTCCCCGAGCTTCTCGAGGGCCATGCTGCAAGGGAAAAGGAAAGGTCAGCGGTCAGCGTCCCCGCGAGGGGGGACCTTCAAGGCCCGCGGGCAAGGAGAAGCCCGGACGGGGCGCGCTTGTGTGGCGGAGGGGAGCGCCGGCAGCCGTCCCAGCTCTCGGAGTCCGAGCAAGTCCTACTGTGTGCTCCTCGCGTGCCTAAAGCCCCCCGAATCCTGTGCAAAAAACAAGGGATAATCGATAATCGAGTGTCAAGTTCCTAATAAGAGATCGAAGTCGTATTTGGCGGGGAGCCCCGCTGCTCTCTCTCCGCCTGTAGGGAAAGTTCTCAGCGAGACATCCAACAGGTCACGGCTGAGAGAGGCACAGAGGGAAACAGGAGGATGCTCTCGCCTGACGAGCCTCCACAGATGCAGGCAATCGCCGTGCGCTGGAGACAGGTTAATTCCGGCGCTGCACATCGCTCCTCGCGGCAAAAAAGCCCCCGCGAGAAACGGGTTACCCGCCCCACTGTTGGAATTTCCCGCTGCTCCGGAGAAACCTCCACACGCGGCCGCGGAGCCCGCTCCGTCCCGAGCCCTTCCCTCCTTCGTGCCCGTCGCGGCATCGCAGGCTGGCGGTATGCCGCCCCTGCGGAGGATGCCTGACGACTCGGCAGTGCTGACTGGTCCCCCTTCCCATCCCCGTGCCCGGGGACCGCCCGCTGCTACCATTTCAGAAGCAGCGAGAGGAAGAAGGGGTGAAATAAGCGGCCTCGGCGGGCTCCTGTAGCAGAACTGACCTGTTGCACGCTGCTTCCATCCGAAACCTTGGGGAGGATGGAGAGGAGCTGTGCAGCCGGCGGCAGCTCTAGTGGACAGCCGCGGGAGGAGAGCGGCGACGGCAGCGTTCAGATCCAAGCTTTTGGGAAAGTCATTAGGAGCCCCGGTACCTGTCACCCGGAGCTTGGCAGGTCGTGCGCAGGCAAATGCCAGTTGCGCCGGATCCCAGCGCAGTTATCACCTTCCCAGCGCTTTAACCCTTCGGAGCTCGCCCCAAGGCAGCCACCTGCCCCGATCAGCCCTGCGGACCGGGAGCGAGCGGCTGCTGCGCCCCCTCTCTCTGTCTCTCCCTCCCACCCGCCTGCTGGGCTGCGGGAACGGGACGGGGCCAGCCCAGCCCGCTGCAGGGAGCGAAGGCGAGCGGCTCAGAGGGCGCGGAGGGGACAGCCCGCTGCTCTCAGGCACGGCCACCTCTGGGCGCCTGGTATTGCCGCCCCCGGCTTTAAACCCCCCGGCATCCGCGGTGCGCGGCGCGGTGCGGGCGGGACGCGGGCGGCCCCGCTGGCAAATCGCGGCTGCCTGGCCCTTCCCCTGGCTTGAGGGGTCGCAGTTATTTGCCAGCTGCCCTTGGGCCCTCGCCAAGCGGAGCGGCTGAGCCGCGGATGGTTTTATGGCCGGGGCCAAAAGTTTTAGCGGAGGAGGTGCCGGGAGGGGAGCGGGGTGGCGGGCAGGCTCGCAGCTCTCGCTGTCGGGAGGCGAAGTCTCGCCTGCATCTTAGGGGCTGAGGAAGCCGAAGAGCTTCCCCTCCTCCGCCTGTCGCCTCCCCGTTGCGTGCGGAGTTAGCATTGCGTGAGCCGGGGCTGGAAAGCCTCCAGACATCTCCTCCCCGGGCCCCTACCCCTCCTCGCAATACCTGACACCAGCTCCGGGGAGAAGGAGGCTGGGAAGCGCCGGGCAGCTCGCACCCCGGCCGGCTCCGGTGCCCTCCGGCCTCGCCTCCGCCCTGCTCTCGCTCCTCTCCCGCTTACGGCGCCTTTTTACTCTTAAATCTGGCGTCTCCGCCCGCACCGGGAGAGCTGGCGAGAGGCATGTGGGTACGGCTCTTCAGACCCCCTGGGCTTTCCGGCGCCCAGGGGGAACTGAGACTGCGAAACCCCCAGATATGGAGGAAATCGTTCCCCAAGAAACCAGAATGCCTTTGCTTTGTTGTTGTCATTCTTGCAGTAACAAGAAAAATCTGAAAATACAACACGTATTTAAGATTCTTTACAGCCACATCATGAGAAGAAAATACGATTTTTTTTAGCATTTAGGGATTAGACAAAATTAGATGCTGGTAGTCAGCCCAGCTCAGGGTGTGAGCCTGGTCCTGGCCAGGCTGCTACTGCGTCTGTCTTTGCTAAAAAGTGTAATCCTGCCTGTTGTCACTGTCCCAGACTCTTCCAATTGGTGACACTACTTCTTGCTCAGACTAGCCTGATCACTTGGATCATCTGTTGGTTTGGAGCTTCTTCCTGTCATTGCCAAGTAACAGAGGTGTCAAAACCACTTTTTTTGAGCAGTGCTGGAAAAAGTGAGCTTCCCTTTCCCAATCCCACTTCTGGGGTGAACTGGAAAGATCTTGCAGGCAGCCCAGCACATAGCCCAGCTTCAAGGAGGAGCAAAGACAGCTCCATCCCTATGGCTCTATGGTTAGGGTGTTCTGATATCTCCATCACTATCAGAAGATTGAACCCAAATTTTGCATGCTATTACCACTCAGCTATGGAAAAATTGTCACCATTCCCTCCTTCATCTGTCTCATGTCAAAGAAGAGACATGACTTTTTGGCAAAGTTCCAGAAGAAGATCTGGGTGGCATTAATTTTTTGCCGCTGAAGAGAAGGTCTGTTCTGGGTACTGGATCTGGGCAGTAAGAACTAGCTCAGATCAGTTACCTGAGCTTTGGGTTATAGTGCTGGGCACTTCCTACTGCCAGCAGGTAAATCTGCCCTTTTCTTGGTGACTGTGGTAATAAGTTGCCAAACTCCAGGCATTACTTGCTTACTCTTGTTAGTAAGTCCCTAAATCCTTTTCTTTGGTTCAGCGACTAAACTAGTTGTGTTGCAATCAAATTGCTTCCTGGCTGCTTGCAGGAAATACAGGGAAAGGAATAGATTTCCACTATCATGACCTGCAAGCTCACAATTTAAGGCAGGAGCCTAGGAGTTATAAATCCTGGTACTTTTTTTTTTTATTCTGTAAGGGAACATTAATTATTTTTTACTTCACTTGTCTTTGGTCTTCAGGAGTTCTGTCACTATTAGGAAAGAAAGAAAACCAATTTTAGATATTTTCTTCTATGATGATCGTACCAGCTGGTCCCCCTGTGCTATTTACAGCTTTGGCTCCCTATTGCACTTATTACAGCCTGAATATTCTTTTAACTGTATACACTGAACATTCACCCAGTTTTTTAGGCTCTGATTTTGTGTGACCTTGATTAGACCCTTGCAATCGAGCACAGTTTGTGTGAAGCATTTAGTCACACCAATGAATTAGTATATAAAAATTCAGGTTACGGCTGATCAGCCCCTTGGTCTCTGTTATACTCTGCAAATTGCCCTCCTGCTCATCTCTTTATTTATTCTTCTCACCTTTTTTGTTTGTAGAAGCATAGGAGTTCAGAACTGCTCTTAGAGATCTCATGTTCTTGTTCAGGGGACTTAATTGAGATGCACGTTCTACTGAAACCAGTCCCAAATTCCTGAGTCGGTTAGTGTTGTTAGGCACTGAAGACTGGATCACTGAAAATTCATGCCACATAAAATGAATTATTTCTGAATCTAGAAAATCCTACTTGATATAATATATGGAAAAGAAAAGGAGTGGAAAGGCTACAAGTAAGTGGGTTTGGGATTAAGGGAGAGGAATTCAGGCCTAATCTCTTAAAAATCTTGATTGATTTAATAGGAATGCCAGATGCAGGGTTTATGGGGGTATCAGTACCTCTGTGACTCTGAATAAAGTTGCTTATGTAGGTGGACAAGCATCCTTGTGGAGGTGAAAATTTGATAAAGAAGGAGGAATTGCACAACCTAGAGAGTCCTGATTTGCCCTTTGAGATGGCATTTTTATGTCTGCCGCAGTCCTCTCTTTTCCGAGAAAACTCCTTAACCCCTAAGAGATTTTTACAATTGTTAAGAATTACTTACCTCAGTCAGGCTTGGAAGACTCAATACTCAGTTTTGCTTCTATCCATGGCAGCCCTTGCCCTTGCTTTTGGATACTGGCAAGATGCTCATATATCCTCATGAGCAGCAACTGGAATTTCTCATGGATTTGACCTTGTTCTGTTTTCTTTCCTTACCTCTTCCTTTTGCATCTTTCCATGGAGAGCCTTCCCACACTGGATTTTTCTGTTTCACATACCTGGGACTGTGGGTCTTTTCCTCCTCTCTCTTAATTTTACAAAATCCCAAGGTGGATCAGTTGAGCAATGTTTTATTCTGGGATTGCTTCAGCATAGAGTTTGTACAAATTGTTTACCATTTGTAGAGTGATCCAAGCCATTCTTCATTAAACAATCCTTGGCAATGTTGTTTCCGATTGTCTTTCTGAGTGTTGCACAATACTATATAAGATGAATAAACAAGTAGCATAACTAAAACACAAATCACTTGGAAACGTAACCAAGTGCAATATCCTATTCTTTCAGGCTGCTTAAAATTGTACAGATGTACTTACATACCTCTGGAGTTCAACTCCCATCTCAACAATACTGCTGTAAGTCAGGAAAATCACCACTGCGACAACCAGACTATGATCAGATTAAGAACCTGCAAACCTCTGTGTTTGCAACAGCTCACTCAGACTACGTTTACGTGGTGATCCTGTGTGACACAGGATTATGCTTCAAGTAGTTTTGGATCCAGGAGCAGAAGATCTGTGCTCAGTCCAGCCACTGTACCACCTCATGGCTGCTGGCTCCGTGCTCACCATCTGTGCTCACTGCTCTGCACCACAGAGATGTCTCTGCTTCCTTGGGCTTGGCTACACTGTACTGAGTGCTTGGTGTTAGAGCTGACCTGAGACAGTGGCACCACAAGTGTGCATGACTGGGAGATAATTTCTGATGCAGGCTCCTGGTTTGGCTCAGTTTGGCAGCTTTCCGGTCATGCCAAGCATGAGATGTAAGCAAAATAGGAGCCACATCCTCAGTGCTACCCAGAGTGCCAGGCATATATAGGAGCCAGCTGCAGCTCATGATTTAGGATTATTTATTTAGGCCACTCACTGTGGCCTAAAATAAAGCATTTGTGGGATGCTTTTTAAAGCATATGTATTTGTGGTTGCATATTGCGTTCTTAACCTTCATTAACTTGCAATTTTCTTTGGACTTTCAATCTTCCCTGCATTCCCACTGACTTCCCAGCTCACATTTTCAATTCTGCCTTGCTATTGAAAGGCTAAATTTGACTTCTAATTCTGAACCAAACTCCTGCAGCTGCTGTGGGAAGGCAAGGAACCTCCCAGTACTTGCTGGGGCTCAGCTCAGCAGTGGAGTGAATTGTAGCCCCTCCGTCTGTTTGCATTTTTCATGTTACTTACAAATTAAAGGCATACATCGTGGTCTGCTTCCACGCAGGCAACACACAGGTATGATTACAGAAATGAGGACATGGCGTTGTACTTAATTCAAGCATAAAACTTGGTTCTGGAACTTTTAATTTTGCCAAATTCCTACAATATTTCTTTCCAAACTTTGCTGGCTTTTCTTGACAGCATTAGATGAAACCATTCAGCTTAGTCTTTCCTGAGAGAAAAACACAGAGATTATACCTTTGTGGATACCTTTCGAGAAGCCTTTTTTAAACTGAGTTCTGCTAGAAGGCAAAAGAACAAAATCTAATTTACATACTGTTGGGCCATCATCCCTGGTATTTTCTGTGTCTTTTTACTGATGCTGTACAAATTCTCTTAAAGTGCTCTGAAAGAAGGAGATGGATTAAGTGACATTTAGGAAAGTTTAGACACTGCTCAAGATGTGCATTATTACACCTGTCCCCAAGTGTGATGTGTGGGCAAACTGCTGTGCCTGCTCACTCTCCTGCTCCAGCAAAGGGGGGCTCCCGGGGACATCTGGCAGCTCGGCATCCTCACACTGGCCTAGAAGTTAGCAAAACCAAGAGCTTGTCGCCCATGTCCATTTTTATATGGAAGTATCCAAATCTTATCACTTCTATGATGTGCTAGGTCACTTTAAAACTTTAAAATTATAACATTGCTTAGGACCAATATCGTTATCATATTAACAAGCAGTAATATATTTATTCTTTGTTTTCCAGACTTTGTTTAGTGTTGTATTAGTAGTAGTGATACAAATTTTGTAGTGCAATTGCTTTATTAACTCTAAGATATTAGTATTTGTCATTTTAGAAAATGCCAGTGCACTTGTATGCTCAGAGTATTGGCAGATGCTAGTACAAAACAGTCCTGGGCCACAGCTAAAAGCAAAGTCTAATTCCCTCACATGCAGAAGCATATTCAGTAGGAGTGAATGTTTTGAAGATTTCCTGTGAAGTTCTACAGTCTTTACTATGGGTGTGCAAAATACAGTATTTCAGAGTTTGGACATTTGTCCAAATTTGAGTGAATTATCAAAGGAAGAGCACAAGGCACAAATCTGGGAGAAAAGACATGACCCAGACAAATTTCCAGTCCCTGAACTAGAGCATTAGACAGAATTTTTCAAAGAAAATGCCCCTTCATGTTTTAACATGAACGTTTATTTTCCTTGTTCCATGAATACATTCAGCTGGTTTTGGACAGAACATTTCTAAATATTACAGTGTAAAATAGGGATTTGAGGGGGGATAGAAAATTTCAGACCAGATTAGTAAAGTAGGGTAGAATTATAAGTAAAGGAGGACTCAGAATTTCCAGCTAAGGGAACTCTGTGCAAGTAGACACTTGCAGGGAGTTGACCCTTCAGCACAGAGGGAGAAGACAGTGAAGTACTTGCAGATGGAATGAAGAAATTTGCAGTTGTTTGATGAGAACAGGGGTTTTTCCTATATTGTCCCCCAAGTGTCCTAGCCATTGATTATCCCAGCCTACATGAAGTGGTTCATCTCACCACTTCCCAACCAATAATTTCCCATAACACAAATATCATCATTTCCCATGATACAAATATTGGTAATTTGAGTTCTTTAGTTTGTGTTTGGTGAATACCATTTTTGGTGCTTGACAGCAGAACAAATGTTCAAAATAATAAAATAGACAATAAAATTTGAATCTGGTCCCCTCCAGAGCAATTCAAATTGAATTCCAGAATTCTCCTCTCTTAGAGAATAGACCTGGTTATGTAGTGGGGAATGCATGTCTGATTTAGGTAAGGGAGCTGCACACAGGTGTTACTATTACTTTGTTCCCTATTATGATATTTCTAATCCTTCTACTGTTTCTTGTAATGGGCTGCAAACATCTCAGAGTACTTGGGAAAGTGATGCCTGGGGTGTCATATAGTGTGTGTCCATATACACACAAATATTTATACATACACACACACACACAAAAAAAAAATATAAACATATATATATATATATAGCCCTTTGGAAGTCAGACTAGCAGGTCTTGGCTAGATGTGCTTACACAGTGGTTTTCATGGCACTGTCAGTGTGTGTCTCTTTTTTGGGCTTCTATTCTAAGTTTTGAAAAGTCTGCTCTGCTTACCTGCACATTCCCAAGGATATTGAACTTTCTTATACTATTAGGCATGGATTCCATAGTGCCTGGAGTAATTTCTTGTCCAGAGGACTGAAATTTTATAATGGGAAATCTTCCATGTTTAAAAACATTGTTATCCTTCCGGAGTTTTCAGGTGCTCTGAGAGAGGAGGTGGCACCGGTCACAAATTGATTGTTGAGATGGCAGCTGAATCAAAGAGAAATGCAATAATTTACCCATCTTGAGGACTTTCCCTAGTTTTTAATCATGAGGAGACAGGTCTTTAGCTGGGATTTCCCAAAGGAGATTCATATTACGGACCTAATAAATTTCATGTCAGTCAAGGAGTTGCTTGTACATGTCACCCCTGAAATAACCCTGCTGAAATGAGTCAGGAAACATGCTCACCCCCTCCTTCTCCCTTCCATTATTGCAGGTCAATAAAATGTTGAATAGTATTTGTGAAAAAGCTGCAGAGTGATAGATCATCCACCAGAAACAGTTGTTATGCTACACTGGCTTCACTGAAGTATCCTGTGAGGTGAAAATGCACAAATCTGAACCAGGGCCTTCTGTGATTTGGCTGATGAAGTTCAGCTGAGGAAACATTTGCACATCCCTCTGCAGCAGCAATTCTTGGCTTCCTCTGCTCTGTTGTGCAAGGGTTTGGTGTATTTGCCTCCAGCGGTAACTGCATTTCAGTGGTAAATGAAATTACTCAAATACTGGGGACTGGGATGTATGCAGGTAATACCCCAGCCTATAGAATATTTATGTTCTTCCCCGGGGTAGGGGAAATGGGAGTTATTTGTTTGTGCATTCTTTAATTTGAAGAAAGAGTTGGAGAATGTATATTCAAACCAATGGAATAAGGGGAACTCCCTTCGTGGTATCTGTGGTCAGAGATGGAAAATTGAGCTTAGGAGAATTTTACTGTATTCTATGTAAGGGCTGCAATCTTAATCAAGATGGTTGACTTTGTCTGTAAGACAAGTAATAATAATAATAATAATAATAATAATAATAATAAAAAATAATTCCTCTGTCCCTCAGTAAATTTTTCAGGGAGAAGAAGCGGTCTTGACACATACATGCTCCTAGCATTTGGAAGCAAACCCAAGGAAGTGTGTTTCTGAGCCATTCAGGTCTTCTAACCTTCAGCAATGGCAGATCAAAGACCATGAGGGAAACAGACTGCAGGTGCCAGTCAGGGCAGGTTTCATCTTGTCACAGCACTCTGGGAAGAGGCATTTGCTAATGTCTGTTAATCTCATGGCACGCCAAAGGAGAAAGACAGAAAAAAATTGCCATAAATTCTTCCCTTTCCCAAGCAACCCACACCCAGGCTCAGGGTGGCTGCACAAAGGCTTGCTGACTTCCTCTAGAAGGGAGAGCAGTGTGGGAGCCTGTGCCTGCCCTGGGGTGGCAGGGCAGATCTGGGGTCAGCCTGGCTGGCTCTGTCAGAGAATAAGGCTGTTGAAGCAGCCACAGAAGCAGCAATGGCCTGGAGGTGGTGAAAGCAGCAGTAGTTGAGACCATGAGAAGAAAATTCTTCCAATGAAGAAAGCCTTAAGTCCATCCTGGCTGTTGTTGTCTCCCACAGAAACACTCACTCTGCAGCCAAGGAGGAAGCTTAAAATGCTGTGCAGCGTCATGGGGTAGAGGTAGCTGCAGTGGAGGTAACAGGGTCTTTACCAGATGCAGGGAAAAGACAGAATTAGGCACAGCTTAGGGCGTTGTAGAGGATGTCTTTGGCCAAAAGCCAGATTTGCCCCTATCTTTCTTTTGAGGTGTAAATGGCATGCAGGGAGGCTTCTCTCAGTGGCTTCCCTGTGAAGATAAATAACCTGATCCCCCAGTTATTATCCCTCTGCTCTCCTCCCCTTCCCCCTGACTGACTTTGATTATTGTAACTTTACATGAGCTTTTAATTTGCTTGCAGGCAAGTACAAAGGCACAACCGGATATACCTGTTATTTGCCAATGACCTGAAAGAGCATAGTTTATGTTAAGCCTTGGGTTATGGTAAGGTTTGCACGCGATTCCTCAATATACATGCTGCAGGCAACTGATGGATGGAGGTGATGGAGGGTGGAGGAAAGTTTTAAAGTGACAGAACCTGATTTGGTTCCTAATTAATCCACCATTTACGTAAAGGCCTCTATTGCAATTTTATGTAGAGACCAAGTCTTGCCCTTTCTTCAGGCAAGGAATATATGATCACATTATCCAGGCTATAGTTTGTTCATGGCTGCACCTTCAACTGGTCATGAATACTTTATGAAAATTAGGCAAAAAACACAGGTAGCATATTTACACCTGCCTGTTTCTGCATACTCTTGCATAGCAGGCAGAAGATTGGAAGTGGAGAGGAAGCTACAAATGACAAAATTCATGGCAGGAGATTCAGTGCAGAGCGTTCAGGGATGCAGCTCGACTGAGGTGTGGGGGCCTGGATAGAGAGGGGATTCACATTTTGGGGCATGGGACTCAGCCCCCACACGGTTTGGAGAGGTTTAATTTGACCTAGACTCCCTCAGCAAGATGTAAAGAATATCCATCCCTCATGGGTCTCATAGTTACAGCAGAAGACACAGAGTTACAGCAAGGAGGTGTGGGGTCCAGTGCTCAGCCCACACACTCACTTCCTCGCTCCACAGGGTAAGCCTAGTGATGTTTGCTAAAAATTTCTTTTCAGTGATTTCACATCGAATTAGCTAGGTCTTCAAGCAGAAAGGAAGTGTCTTTATCTGCCAGGCAAATTAACTTTTAGATCTTAAACTTCAGTGGTTTTATTACTGGTATATGTTTTAATCTACTGTTAAAGGCTGCGCCTGAGGAATTAATTACACATTTTGTTTGGAGGTTCAGGAAAGGGAAAGGATCCCGTTCATGCTCAGCTCCACCTCTTACCTCTGGGGAGTTGATAGCAACATGAGTTAAATGAAGCTTAATGGGATTTAAGGGACAGATCTTCTATTCACACTTCTCTCAGAAACAGTGGGACAAGGTACAGAAAGTTCAGTGCTACTCTTACAAAGGAGGGCATCATAAAGTGATTGTTAAAATAACAAAAAACAAGATGGACCAATTGTTATTGTTAAGTTTGCATTTCTGGACATAAGTACATTTAATCTTTTTTTTTTTTTGCCTCATCTTCCCCCTAAAATTGAGAGTGGTCATTGTGTGTGGATCTGTCTAGTATCTGTTCTACTGTTCTCTAACTTAAGACAGACCTTGTACAGCCATCAGGAAAATGATGTTTACATTTCTAGGACAGCAACTGAGGGGTTGAGTTTTTACTCTTGTTTTCAAGTCAAACAATGCAACTCTCCTTTCCACCTTCACAAGCCCACAGTCATCAGGCAGCCATGGTCCACTTGTGAAAGGCATTAATCTGAATCAGCCTTCAAAATAAATCCATTTGATTTTCCCTCCTCTCCTCTGCTATTTTTGGTTTGTTTTTTTTTTTCTTTTTTTGCTTCTTGCTTGCAACCCTCCTTATCTGCCCTTTTGAGGAATTGCTTTTATTTTAAAAACTCTTTTTTTCCTTATTAATTTACCATTTACCTGGTTTTTCAGTTCTAAGAATCCAAAATGCGTAACATTTTTGCATATCTGCATTGTAATTCTTCCCCATTTGTCTTTCTGCTTTATACAAGTGTAGAAAACTCACATTTAACAGCAACTTCACAGAAGCTGGGAACTCTTAAACACATGGTTGATCTTTCTGTGGTCAGTGTATTTATAAAAATGTCAATGTCTATATAGGCTTGTTCTGACGAAGAAAGAGTTTCCTTAAAAAAGACCCAAACAAAACCTAACCAAAAAAAAAAAAAAAACAACACACATTACAGTCCACAACCTGATTTTTAAATAAAATTTAACAAAATCTAATGGTGCTGTAAGCGCTGATGCACCAAAAAAAACCCAAAAGACCGAAACTACCACCAACATCCCTCCTCCAAAAAAAACCAAACCAAAACAGATAACCAAACCAACCTTGAAGTGTTTTACACTTAGAAACTTGAAAGAGTGTGAAATTGTCTGCTCCAGCCCTGGGATAAAATAATTCACAACAGCCATTCCCTTTGTGACAGGGTTAAACAGTCAGGAAAGGGTTACAGGCTGCCTGCTTGTCACTTGATTGATCAGGGGTTTAGATGAAGATGTGTGCCCTTTTTCTGGCATGGAAAGCCTGGGAGCCCCTGCAGCTGGCTTTGGATGAGGGAAGAGCTTTGCTTTGTGTTACTTTATGAATTTGATGTTTGGATAATAAACTCTATCCCGGAGCAAAAGCTGAAGAAGTCTTGGGTATTTCTGTGCCTTGACCTTTCCCTTCCCCCTGGGCAAGACAGCCCACCAGCACACAGGCTGGGAAAGAGCATGTGACAAGCACAGTGAAATATTTTCCTTTTCCTTCATTGAAGTAATCCTGGGTTATGTTATTGAAAGAGAAGTGTGAGGAGGAAGGTATGAAGAAGTTGTAAAGAGGCAGCAGGCCTACATTTCACTTGTACGTGCAAAAGAAAGTCCTGCTGAAGATAAGTGGATGAAAGTAGGGTGATTGAGATTAGTTCAGGATATCTGTCTAACACACAGCATTTGCATTTGATCAGGTTGCAAAGCTGTGGCTGCTGGAGCATGCGTTATGTCTTCTGCCTTCAGAAAAGACTAAATTCCCAGCTAGGAAACCTGACATCAGATTAGGAGGACAAACCAGTTACTGTCATCTTCAGCTGCATAGGGATCACAGAAATGGATGCCAAGTCTGAAACAATACAAGAGTAAAATAGAGTAGCAGTAATAATCTGCTGTAGTTGCCAAAGCAGGCAGAGCTCTGCCTGCATGGCATTTACGGCTGTGGAGGTAACTGGGAAGTCACTCCCAAAAGTGTGCATAGGCCAGGAGAGAGAGAGGAGAGAGGTACAGAGGGTTCAGTAGGTGTGGCTAAGGACTGCTTGCAGCACATGAACAGCACTGCTGTTTATATAATGCATGTGGAAAAAGTGATCATGACAGTCTTATATTAAATACTTTTGCATGGCTGCAGGTTTTGAAAAATCTTGACAAACTAAATATTTTCTGAATTATCCCATTGACTTAAGCAGCACAACATTTTCTTTAAAGTTATTTCAGTCAAGAGAAATGATAGGCCATTTGATTTAAGTCGTTATTCTCACATTGATTCAAGTTGGAGAGGAAGGCTTCAGCAGGCTGCAAGGATGGGAAACAGGCTTAGTATCCCATGTGATTGGGATATGCTGCAGAGAAGGCTGGACACCAACAAGATGAAGTAATAGCAGTGCAGAGAAGTAGATACAAATGATATTGGTTCATGGTGCCTATCTGACAGCCAGTAGTTTCAATACTCATGTCCCTGAGCAGCAACCTTGCCTGAGAAAGCAGCCTCTGCACCAGCATTGGGGAACTATGTCAAATTTAATTAATGAATGCACTGTATTCAAGAGATGCCTTTAGCAAAGTTTAAGAGATGGAAACCCTTTGGCTTGCTTAGGCTGATAAAGACTTCAGCATTTAGGTGGAGGTCTTAAAAAGTAATGAGGACCAAAGTTGTTTTTTCCTGCTCTTATAGACGTCTGGCCAAAACTTACAGGATCATCACACAAGATTTAAACGTAAGAAAAACTTGGTACCAAAACAGCTCTGGAAAAAGCTCCCCACTGGTGGTTTTGGCAAGTTAGAAAAATGTTTCTCTGCTATTGTCATGTACATGATTCTACCTTGTTTTTATTGGTGTGAATGAGTTTGACAGTGGCTCATTTCAGGATTGTTTGGCCTGTGGTGTCTTTGAAGAGCAGAGATGATGGCAGCTCTGGTGCACTTTAGTGCACTTTAAAACACTTCTACCAAACACTGCAGGTGGAAGCAGCCAAGGAGCTGCCTGCTCTGTGCTAGCCGATACACCTTTTCTCTAGCTGGGTTCTGAAGCTGACTCTTCTTTGTCCTGGTAAGGTCACTCTCATCTGAGTGCTTTTTCAATCCTCTTAGTTGGCAGTCTTGTTAGATGATTTTACTGTGATTTTTAAAGTTCACATTGACTAGCAGTCCTCCTTTCTGGTAACTTAAACAACTACAAGCCCTTCATTTAACTCTCCTTCAAGCTCTTACTTGTTGGAAGCCAAAGTAGCAGAGCACGCACACTCCTCTCTGGCCAGTCACCTCCCAGCATGCTGAGCTGTAGGATCCATGGATGCCTAGTGGTGCCACCTCAATGTGCTATTAGATCATCTGGCACAATAAACTTGTTCTGTCACAGTTTTTACACTTTATGCCAGCTGCGAAAGGGGATGTGATACCCGTAAGAGCAATATGAAAAGAAATCCTATCTAGTCTGGCATTAACTGTGCACAGGTGACCATGTATCTTTAGAATAATCTGGACTAATCTGAACTGACAGAGCAAGTTGGTGGCAGTTTTCCCTAGCCCAGGTGTTTTAGATATATATTCCAAGTAAGCTTGGCTTGTGGAGTTGTATTACTGAGTTGTTACCTGACTTGTTCTGTATGGAGCATAATTCTTACTCTTCTGAGCTGAAATCATTATTTCAATAGGTAAGTACATGGATTCTATTTATTAAGCCAACATTGGACATGTAAAAAAGAATTGCTTCCTGTGGTTTAAATGTACTCTTCCTCAACATACTTTGCTCTGAATCATCCTTGTTGCATATTACAGGATGATTTTTGACTGGGCTCTTCCCTATTTGGTCTTGATTTAAGATTAGGCAACTGTCCAGATTATACAGTAAACCAGTTTGTAATAACTATAAGTAACTCTGTCAATCCATTGTACTAAGTATAGAAGAACAATTTAAGTGTGAAGAGTTACTTACATCTAAATTCCAGCCAGCATCTGAAATAAATCACCTAGGGACACAGATGTATTTGCATAAATGTACACAGATCATAGTGATAATGATGTGAACAACACTTTTTTGTCAGCTAATCACAGACCCTTTCGCAATCATTCCTAAGCGCAGCACTACAGCACACTTGTGAAGTGGGTAATTATTAAAATTCCATTTTAGAGAGCATAACAGTGAAACAACATGATTAGGGACTTTCCAGAGGCCATCCCGGACATTTTTTACTTGCTTGACAATAAAATCAAATTTAATTACTTCTGCTCCTGTACTTTATCTACATACTCATGTTCCTTTTTCATACTTCTCTCGGGCATTACCTGTTATACCTAGTATCTTTTTACATTCTGGCATAACCTTGCTAAGTGTTTCCACAGATGGATAACATTTGACAGATTTTCCATCTTACTAAGAAAAGGTGAGACAAAATCCCAACATCTTCTGTAATAAATATACACACCTGCTTCTGCTGATTCCCCAGCCTTGTTTTGACAAGTCAGACCTGTATTAGTATGAGTTGGGCACCACATACTCTTCCATCTTAATGCCAAGTGCTGAGGCTGGCTGATGATACTGGCTCACCCTACTTGAAACATCTTCTTGGCACCTCTTATAAACTCCTTTGGGAAATCTGTCAACAAAACACAGATTTAAACCACCAAACGTGGCAGGATAATAATTGTGGTAAAAAATAGTCAACTCCGCACGTGGTCAGGAAGAGTGTCTTTTGTTACACCTGTCAGGTGTCATCTGGGACAAACAACTCCAACCTTGCTGTGGATGTGGTCATGCCCTGGCTCATGGGAGGGGAAATCACCTGCTGAGACCTGGAGACACACCTTGGCTGCAGATGTGTGGCTCGTAGTACCAGCAACTCATGTGTGAGCATCCAGAGCCCCCCACTGGGACCTCTTGTTCCTTGGCTTTGTGTCCCCATGAACAAGGTGGAGTGAGCAGCCTGGGAGGTCAAGGGGCTGAAAACTACAGCTGGAAATTGCCAAGAAGAAGATCTACAGATCTGGAGCCATGGAGGGCTGAGGAGAATCTCCAAGGATAACACAGACCACCCTGTTGCTGCCAAACCTGGATCAAATACTCCTGTAATGCTTCCAACAGATGTCTGTCTGAGCTCTCCTGAAAACCATTCCCTCTGGAGATCCCACTCTGTCCTTTGACAGCACATCTGGGGCTTTGTTGCCCTCTGCCAAATGTCATGCTCCAGGTTTCCTTCTTGCAGTTCAGACACATCACTTTTTATTCATCAAGGATACAGAAAATAAGTTCTTCTGTCTACAATCTTGCATATATTTGAAATCTGACATGGTGTCTCCCCTTAGTTTTCTTTAGATAGAGCCCACCAGTCTTCTTGTAAATTGTAGCTCCTGGAGTTATGGTGATTCTTGTTCATTTTTTTCACAGGCACCTTGCTGTTCCCCCATGTTACTCTTGCTCTAAAACAGGACAGAGTATTCAAAAAAGTACAAGTGAGTAGAACAAAAATATTTTATTCTTTTAAGATAAATCTTGTGACACATCACTCCAGGGTTGCTATTGGTATTAGCTTGTGGCTCTGTTTTCCAAGCAGGAAGGATTTCCTTTTCAGTATTATATGTCCTGAAGAAAGATCTTGTGAGGTAATTAAAAAAGTTGAATAATTGCAGTGTGAAGTGTAATAGTTAAATACATGAATGTGTAGCTCCCTTTGGTTTTCATTGCTTTTATTAGTTTTATTATCATAACAACGTTGTGATAATTAAAACTGTTCCCTGTTTCCATGGGAATGACACAGAGGTTTATGTGTCCCCAGGAGCAGCTATTTCCAGTTTAGCAGAAGCTATTTTTATAATCTTCTTGAAAAAGACTTTGTTTATTCCTGACTTCTCATTCTCATCTCCCAGCAAGTCTATTTTGATGCTTGAAAAAATACAAATTTATTTGGGTAGAGTACACTGCAGGATCATTTTATTCATCAAAATTATCTTTCATTTCTTCCCTTCAGTATCTGTCCATTCCATCTCTTCAGAAAATACCTCTGGTATTTCAGTGGCATATCTTTTGTCATTCAAAATAGCTGTGCTGTTTGGGACAGAAAGTAGAAAGAAGGTAGTTTTGTAAACTGGGCACATGCTAAAGACTAAAGCAGAAATCAATTCCTACTAGGACAAATTCTCTCTCTGAAGCTGCTGGAAGTGCAGTAGCTCAACATCCATGGTAAACATCTCTGCTCATAGCAGATGTGGAGGACTCATTTAATTCCTGCGCCCAATTATCAGATACTTGCCCTATTAACCACATGAACTGTGGGATTGCTGTAGGATTTAGTGGAAGTTACAAGGCATTTCTGTATTCCAATAAGGTTCTTCATGTGTTCCTCACACGTCTGTGGCTTAGCATATGCAGTAGCATTTCTCTTGACTTGGCCTTTCTTCAGAGCAGTTGGGAGGACCTCTGTGACAGCAGACCAGTTTTCCATGGTATATGTGGCTGATTCCTTGATTTTCACTAAAATTTTCTTCTATGACCAAGCTGATGTCTTCTAGCATGAGAGGCATACACTGCAATGAGAGCACCAGCTTGGAAAGATTGTGAGTGAGAATGAAGACAAGAATCATTAGTAAAGAACGTTACAAAAAAAAAACCACCACAAAATACTTGGCTGTGGTGTGGAACATTGAAACGATTAAAAAGTGAGATGTGTCATTTTTTTTCTTCTAGCTACATGCAGCATGTGTTTCCCATGTCTCATATTACAAGCAAATGTGAACTGAGGGTTTATGGTAATACCACCTAGGAAGTATGATATCATCTTCCCCACAGGTGGTAAGTCAGTTTTCCAAGGTGTGTTTACATGGAGCATTTCAGAGCACTAGCACACACACAAGATACTTAAGCAATATCTGTAATTACGGAAGAGTTTGAGGAATAAACACTGTCTAGTCAGGTATGACTTGTAAAACACCTTATGGCCAAGTATGTGGTGTCATTTATATTATCTTGATAAATACTTGTTAGGGCATGAATTCAACTGAAGTTAAATGAAGCTGATAACGTGGTTTATAAGTGTGAGCACGCAGAGCTTTTATAACCAGATTTGTTGTTAATAAGATAAATAATCTGATAGTGAGGAAGAAAATTTGCTTGTATTTTGACATTTATAAATCCTGTGTTTCAGGATGATGTTTTTATCCAAGTTGTAAACCACAAACATAACAAATTGTATAGGATTACTAGAGGAAAAGTGACAAACATTACCATCAGTCACATGCCCAACTTGATACATTTATTTTCCTTTTGGGTTATCAAAAGACTAAATACCAAAGATTGTTAAGATTGTTAAAGTATTAGCTTCCTTTTATATTCTTTTTATTTGTGTTTATTGAAACAAATTCATGAAGTTTGACGGGCTGGAAATGGCTCTTGCCAGCTAAGTCTGTTTGCTATTTGTTATTTTTTTACATTAGGAGCTCATATATAAAAAACATGTGCTTAGAAGGTGTTAAGTGGTGTAACTTCGGTTATGTTAAATGTGTGCCACTTCAGTTCCAGTGCTGGCTCCAGGACAGATTCACAGCTGTCTTTCTCTAGGACCTGGGATATTTTTGCCAGAAAATAGTACAGAAGGGTAAGACTCTATGTCCTATTGCCATTGCAGCACTGGTTTATCACTTTGTTTTTCATTGTTGTTTTTTTCACAGTCTGATCCCTTTCAAGTGGCTTTGCAGATGTGCTTGACCACCTACAGCCTTTTTGGACTGTTTTCCTTCCTGGCTTTTCAAGTTCAGCTATTCATGAAATCTGAACTATGTGTTGATCTCTGAGGCTGTTCCAACTTCCCTTAATGCAGCAATTATTTAAAAGAAGTAGGCAGCAGTCCTGCAAAATATTTGTCTACATTTGTCTTGGATGCTTTCCTTCAGTGAGCAGATGAGAAGAGTGTCTGGTTTGAGCTAGTCTCCTGGGGAGGAAAGGCAAGTGCAATACTTGCTGTCTGTACATATGTGTGTGCCTTAATGACCCACAAAGAGCTTTTGAACCCACTGGCCTCTCTAAACTAGAGAAATTGAGGTCCCCAGGTTCCTGGAATTCCTATAAACTTCAGTCAAACTGAATAGAAGAGAGATGTATCATCAGAGGTTTGCTGAAGGGCATACTTCATCACAAGCTCATACTTTAATAGACAATTCAGCCACAAGACCCTAATCCACAGGGGCACGTTCAGTAGTTTCACTGATCACAGCACGCTGAGTAGTTTACATCCCTTGATCAGAAGTGAGGCAGTGCTCCTGTAGGTGCAAAAGACTTGAATTTTATTAAATACCTTTCAGGGCATATTTCTCTTGACTTCCATGTCTGTTTCTTGATAAGTTTGTTTTCTGGACATTTTATGCATCATGGAGCCCCACAGAGGTTGATATTGCACCTACTTTTTAACCATATATATTGCTTCTCAGTGCAGCTTTTTGCTACAGAGCTACAAGGCATTGCTACATTAATGGTTCTTCAGCACTTCTTCTTTCCTGATGTGTCACATTCTTCTTGTTTGTGCTGTGCCCAAGAGACAATATTGATAGCACACAAGGTTTTGATCAAAAAAACCCCACTGAACAAAACCAAAGTGATATTTTTCCAGTTTTGTTGTTTATGTGTTATTTATCGTGTCTATTCATAAACTGTTCAATCTGTAGCACTGTAACATTGCTGGTCTTCCTTTTCCTTCTTCTCTCAAAGGAGAAGTCTCTGACTGCTGGTCAAGTCTTTAGGCATGGCTCTTCCCAGCTCCTGTTTTGAACAGTAGATACAACTTGCTTCTTGCTGGAGGAGCAGGAAACTCATATGCAGCTATTAGGGAGAGATTTGCTGCCAGAACTCCAGCTCTCAGTCTTTTTGACCGCTAAGTGCACTAAAGTCAGGAGGGATCCAGATCTAGACCCATTCAGCTCATCTTCATTTCTTTATGAGAAAACAATCTATTTCTACCTTTTCTCTCTTGTTACGTGTTCAGAAGTATATGAATTGTTTCTAGTGTCTGATGAAGCATTTGTTTTTTTGCATTATAAAACAATATTAAGAGACCTCTCTACCTCACTGACATTGCTCAAAGGGATGGAGTGACTCTTGGAGGAAGGATAAAGTAGCCTGAGCTGTGGAGAGTCCAAGTATTTCAGGTTTTGCAATTTCTGCCTCTAAAAATTATGCGCACTGCATGAATGAGACATTTGGGTCCACTTTCCTGCAAAAGTTTTCAAGATGAGGATTCCCACTCACAGCAAGTTTTATCCCATGAAGTATGACTCATTCATGGCAGTCTTCAGTTCTTCAGTCATTTCATATCTGTAATATGAGAAACAAGATTTTGCTGTGAAAAGTATTAAACAAACAATGACATTTGAAATCTGAGTCTCTGCTTTCACTAGAACAAAGCCTGTATTCTCCTTAGGCCAGTGTAATCACTATTCCTTTTAGGAAATACATCTCTTAGATGGATTTGAAATGGTAATGTTGAAACCTAACAATAACTAAAGAAATGTGTTTGAAAGGTAATGATTTGCACAACTCTGCAACATTTGCCATCAGCAATGCTTTAGAAGAGGAGTAAAGTTTCTAACTTGAAAGGAAAGAAGGCAGCACTGGATTTAGAAGCATCTTAAGGTGACTAAATGAATTACTCCTGTTTCATCTGTTGACTTGTAAGGTGGGAGCTGCTTTTGTTAGTGACTGACAGCTCAGAGGCAGAGTCACCTAGGAAAGCACCTGATAGTCTAATTTACTTGTTGCCTTCCTCAACCTGACAGCCAAGAAGTCTATAAGCAAAAGATTTTCTAAGGATGCCTCAGGCTGATGCATAAAAAAAGCTGACTTTGTCTGGAACATGCTTGGTCCAGCAATTTGATCTCCTTGTCTTCAGATATTCCTCACCAGGCATGATGTGTCAGTCCCCTTCTGACTGCAGAGGTAGCAAAGCTTCCTCAGTTTCCCCTTCTAGCACATGAAGAGCAGAAAGAGGCTGCTCTTTCCTCTTTCAATGAATCCAAGCTTCCATAGAGAATGAAAAGATTGATGCTTTTTCATTTGAGATGGCATAAGCAAAAGGGAATATGTAAAACTGGACAACATGGTAAAGTATTTAGAGCAGTTAGACGTGTTGCTTTCATTACCTTTCTCACAACACATGAGCAAGGGAGATGAAATATGAGCAAATTCCAAGTAGATTAAAGGAAATGCGTTTTATGTAACATACAGCTGGAGCTTGAGACTCATTGCCAAGAAATAACAACAAGACTCAGGAGTGAGCAAGACTGGGAAGAGGACTGGGTACTTCTGTGAGTAGTCGAATTTCAGAAGTACTTTGAAAGGGCTCAAAAACAGGTTTAGAAGGGATGTAAACCCCGAGATACTCGTGAAATTTGCATGAATCAACCCCCTGAGCTGTAAAGATGCAAACTCAATGTTCTTCATTGTTTTATCTTTTGAGCCTGTATGTAAACATCTCTGTGGAACCTCATTGGTGTCAATTTTCCCACATATGGAGAGTGTGCATAACTGCTGTCGTGTGCTGCAGTTACACAGATAACACTTTGTTAGTGTCTAGTCTGGGTTTTTCCAGTCTTTGGGTTTTCTCTGTTGTCTCCAAGGGATAAATCAGCCTCTCCTTTTTCTTCAAGATTTTAGACAAGTGGGAGAGCCTGTTTCCCTGTAGGAAATGTTTCCCTGGGGGATTTATATGAGCAAGTCCTGAATGCTCATAACATCAAATTAGTTTTGAACAGAACAGGATTTTTGTGGCTGGTCATGATTGGTACACTAGTCTTTCACCTCCAGATATAAGTGCTCTTTCTTCAAAAAGGAGGATTCTTTTACTTGCTGCATCAGACAATCAGAATATTCTGAATTGGATGGCACCCATTAGGATCATCAAAGTCCATTTCCTGGCCCTGCACAGGACAACCCTGAATAAATCACACCATTTGTCCTCTGATAATTGCAGAAAGGGAGATTTATTGATACGTTATTTTGTTCCCATAAAGATGTCAACCTGCAAGTTTCTTCTCCCTCTGTGTGATTGCATGGTCATTGTTTGCACATTTCCAGCAATTTTTATCTCCTCAGGGCATGTGTCTTTTGAATGCAGGAGTTGTGTCAGGAGGTTAAGAAGGAATCTACAGGTAAGGTAAAGTTCTTGTAGGAGACAAAGGACCTGGCTGTTGTCCCCCATGTCCTTCTGGTAAGACAAGAAGGAAGAGCCTCACGATGTGGACCCACAGCTCTATCATCTGTGTCACCCACATTGCAAAAACTAAATCCATGGCAAGAAAAGATGAGGAAAGCTTGTTTTGTCATGTGGGAAAAAATGCTTAGCAAACCACAGTGAGGCATTTCAGGCTATCTTCTTATTTATTCTTAAAACAAGTTTATTTCTTTTTAACATTAGCCATCAAACAAAATAATTGAAGCTTTTAAGGAGCACAGTTACTTTTTGCTTTGTAAATAAGAGACTAACTTATTCAGCTGTAGCTGTCTTTGTGATCTGTTTTTTGATTCAATGGAAAAGTGATGACAGGTGTTGTCACACAGTAATTAATTCTTTCAGCATAACTATCCAGGCTCTCGAATGATTTATTTTGTGTAAAGTATTTGGCAAAAATGGAATCTACTTAATCTGCTTAAACAACAAGAGAAAATTATTAACCTAAACTTTCCATGCAGCCTGCCTGGGCGCTGTGGCTTGGAAAGCAGCACCTCACTATTACAGTGAGAGGTGCCGAGCCAATTAAACTGATACTAGAAAAGGTCTCATAATGAGTGATTTTCTCAGTGAGAAGAATGACAGCCCTTCTTTTAGGCCAGCACCAAAACCACAGAATCATAGGATTATGGAATAGTTTAGATTGGGAAAGATCTCTAAAATTTTCAAGTTCAACCATTAACCCGGCATTGCCAAGTTCAGCACTAAACTGTGTCCCTAAGTGCCACATCTACATGTCTTTTAAATGCCTCCAGGGATGGTGACTCAACCACTTCCCTGGGAAGCTCATTCCAGTGACTGACAGCCCTTTCTGTGAACAAATTCTTCTCATATCCAATCTAAACCTGCCCTGGAGCAACTTGAGGCCATTTCCTCTTGTCCTATCTCTTGTTACTTGGGAGTAGAGATCAAGCCCTATCTCACTACCACCTCCCTTCAGGCAGTTTTGGAGGGTAACAAGGTCTCCCCTGAGCCTCCTCTTCTCCAGGCTAAACACCCTCAGCTCCTTCAGCCATTCCTCACAGGACTTGTGCTCCAGACCCTTCTCTGGCCACTTTCCAGCACCTCAATGTCCTTGCAGTGAGGGGCCCAAAACTGGACACAGCACTTGGGGTGTGGCCTCACCAGTACCAAGGACAGAAGGACAATCCCTGCCCTGGTCCTCCTGGCCACACTATTGCTGATACAGGCCAGGTTGCCTGTATCCCCTTTCTGGCCACCTGAGCACATGCTGGATCATGGTAGCACCCACAGGTTCTTCTCCTCCAGGCAGCCCAGCACTTGGCCTAATTGAACCTCATACAGTTGATGTCACCCAGTAGATCCAACCTGTCCCAATCCCTCTTCCAACAGCCCTTCCCAACATCCAGCAGATCAACACTCCTGCCCAACTTGGTGTTGACTGCAAGGTGGACTCCATCCTCTTCTCCAGGTTGTTGGTAAGGTTATTGAACAGGACTGGCTGCAACACTGAGCCCTGGGAAGCACCACTTGTAACCAGCTTCCAGCTGGATGTGACTTCGTTCCCCACCACCCTCTGGGCCCAGCCATCTGCCAGTTTTTTACCCAGCAAACAGTGTACCTGTCCAAACCTAGAGCAGATGCTTTGTCCAGGAGAATGCTGCAGGAAATGGTATCAAATTCTTTACCACAATCTAGGTAGACAACATCCTGTCCTGGTTTGGCTGAGACAGAGTTAATTTTCTTCCTGATAGCTGGTACAGTGCTGTGGTTTGGATTTGAGATGAGAATTATCTTGGTAACACACTGATGGTTTAGTTGTTACTATGCAGTGCTTACTCTAACTCAAGCACTTTTCAGTTTCCCATGCTCTGCCAGTGAGGAGGTGCTCAAGAAACTGGGAGGAAGCATGGCCAGGACAGCTGACCTGGACTGGCCAAAAGGGATATTCCATGCCAGAGAATGCCCTGCCCCCTATATAAACTGGAAAAAAAAAGTTGGTTTTTCTTTTTCCAACCTGGAGTCAGGTTGGTGGCTGTTTGGGGAATGGCTGAGCATCAGTCAGAAGCTGGTGAGTAATTGTATTATGCATTGCTTGTTTTTTTGAGTCTTATTCCTTTCTCACATTTTGTGATCTCCCTTTTCATTACTCTTATTACTAGTATTAGTGTATTTTACTTTATTTCAATTACTAAACTGTTCTTAGCCCCTGAAGCTGTTGGGGTTTTTTTCTGATTCTGCTGCCCATCCCACTGGAGTGGGGGAAGTGAGCCAGTGTCTGTGTGATGATTAGTTGCCAGCTGGGGTTAAACCATGACACATCCACAAGGTTTGTGGATCCATCATTGTTCTCATTCTTGTTGTTGATTTTTGCTGCATTAGAAGAGACTACAGCATTAAAAACAAAGGTCTTCATTCCCCATATCCATTACTTTGTTCTCATGAGAAGAAACCCGTGTCTGCCTGTTATAATAAACTGATGCACCAGATTATGGTGAAGTTAATAGGAACTGACAGTATAATAGGAGCAACTGCAGCTTAAGTTGCAATAAATTTGTTTGTTTATAGATGGGATTTTGCAACAAAGAAAGTGTTTCATAAATCAAAGAGATCTCCCACCAAACTTACCTTACTGAGGAGTAAAACAACATCTAATAACTAGAAAACAGAATTATTCTGAGAAAGCCATTTATCAAATTTCTTTTTAAAGCGCTGATAGATGAGCATTTTGTTTGCTTGAGCCAATCCAGCACTGACACTCTTTAATTCAGTCCCACAGGACCATAATATTTTTTCTACATCCTAATGACAGGTTAATGCCAATTTCTTCACTTCCCTTTTGCTTTTAGCAAATTTCATGACTTGTCTCGTTTCAGGAAAAACCTGGGCTATCAAACCAGGAGTCAAATATATTTTTAAAATTCTATTACATATTTTAAAATATCACGAAACTCAAATAATTATTATGGCTCAGATCCAACTCATGTTTTTTCATTCTTGGGTTGACGGTTTTGTTATTGTTTATCAGTCCTGACAAGATAAATTCCATCAGGATGGGATCCATACAGTCCTCTCTACATATGTCCCAGTCTTGATCTCTAATTTGAAACTTGATCATAGGAATGGTACAGTACTTACCATCTTTTGGTCACTGTTACTAACCACTTTTGCATTCTTCTTAGCAAGCCATTTGGGACATGAACAGTTTTGGATATACACTTAGAAAGCACTGCCAGGAATTTTCATATCAGTTTATTTGCTATTCCCAGAAAATGCATCTTTTTATTTTTGATGGATGGATTATGAGTACAGGCTTAGCACATAATTGTGTTTTACCCTGCTCTAAATCTACTAGTATTGGTTAATGAATATTTTAAATTATTTGAACAGCAAAAAACTTCAAAATGTATACAGCAGAAAGCAATGCTTTTCTACCTGATTAAGGAATATGGAGCTATATTAATGCAACATTTATGCAGAATGCCACAGCATTCTTCTTTCATTGTAATAGACTATAGCTCAGAAATTCGCAGCTTGACCATGAGAAAGTTGTCATCTCTTGCCCGCTGCTTAGATTGTTTGCTTTCACTGCTGCTACAGGCAGGCTTCACCTGGGCATTCCCCTCCTGATAATCAGCTTGGCTGGATCTTCTCCTGCCATGGCACTTGGCCCTGGGTATTAAATTGCAGCAATACAATATTTCAGTTTTACTTTTGTCAGGACAAATTTCTTCAGTTTCCTCTTGCATCAGGGATTCCCATTCTCCTACCATCTTTGTGGTCCTTCCCTACCTGTCTCGATGGAATTAGTATTTCCTGAACACACAGACAGCAAGACCTTTGTACTCCATTGTAGCTGAGGTTTTACTCGTCTTTGACATTAGTAATAACACTGTTGTTGCTGGAAACTCCCTTATTTTTTCCCCACAGGTAATACTGGGCAATACCTCACATCGTATCCAGCATAATGCAGTGTAGCTGGCAGGATCCAGAGTCATGTGTACATTTTAGAGGTACGGTGTCATTGCCACAGACAATCACTAGCAATAGCCCACCTAGTCATTTTTAATGAATTTTAATTTGATGGATAAGATTTGTAATTAAGGACAGGATAAGCCCTGTGCCAACAGGCTCGGTAGCTGCCAGGCCAGATAGGCTGGGATAAGGAATGGGCTGTGCCTCTCTGAAAATCAACAAGAAGTTTTCCTCAGAAGCTCATTTTTAGGCTTACCTCAGGTTAGCACATTACATTTTTATTGCTGTGGTGTTTTGTGCTTTTTAAAAGTCTCCATTGGAGGGAGCCTGTTAAGACCTGGCAGCAGCTCTTTCTCTTCAGCAGCTCCTGAGCCTGAGGTGCTCTCGAGTGGCTGCTCTGTGACTTCAGAGTGCATGCAACCTGTCCCGGCTTTGCAGCCAACCTGCTGGGAAACCGACGCTTGCAAAAAAAATTTAAAATGTCTTCTAAGATTCTAAATACCTGCATGAAAAGCAAAGTTTTGTATGAACAGCCTGACGGTGGCAAGGTTTAGGGACTTCAGGAGCAAGGCTCACCATTGTTGAGTATCCCCAGATGTGGCTCGTGGCCCATCTGCACCGCAGGGTGCTGGCTGCAGCCTCCACCTCCTGCAAAATGTCCCTCTTTCCTCCTTCCAGGACTCTCTCAGTTAAAGTCACTTAGTTTTACCAGCACTAGTGGAGTTCATTTGGACTGAAAGGGACAGGATGGCTCTCACAAGCCGGGAGGTGGCAGCCCAGACAAGGGAGGGCGCAGACATCTTGTCCCCACACAGCGACGCCACTCCGGGATGTCTGTCTGCAGCCAAGTGTTGCCACATGCCAACGCTGTTGGGAGTCTCTTATCTGCATTCATTCGGGGCCTGCCCTCTCTTCCTTGAAGCTGTGAGGTTTGAAATTAAACATCATGTTCTCTATAAATGATCTTAATTAGCAGCAAGCTCATTGAATGTGGTCTTTTGCATAGAAATTAAAACCTGCTGTCGTGAATTTGAGGCTGTCCTGAAACAGGTTCAATGTTGCAAGGGGACATCAATTTTGTGTGAAATGTGCCACTTCACATGAATTAGTTTAAAACTGGTCTACCAGGGCACTGCCTTTCTTCAAGGCAAACCCCTCTCAGGCTCTCTGCAAGGGTAGCTGTTCCACAGCCAACACTGAATCCATATTCTCCGTTCCACAGGGTATTTGGCTGGAGCACTTATAAGAATCGTTTTACTGTTCCTGCAGCAAGGACTCTGAAGAGCATGTTCTTTCATTAGTTGCCTCCAGGGTCTGTCCCTGATCTTACCTCCCCAGTTAAGATAAATGTATTATGTCTGTTTGCCGTGGAAGCTTAATTTTGCACCTTGCTGTAAGCATTTACCTATATACTTTGAGTGGAGTTTCATCCCATTCACCTCAGTGAAATCACTTCCATGTATGCATCCATCTGTACAGCAATATTTGCAGAAAAATTGGCTTCCTCTTTGGCTCTCTGTCCTGTGTCATTGTCAGTGAACTGTACAGCAAAATCACCACCACAGCAGAAATGGAATCACCTTAATAAAATCAGTGCAGTAGGTGCTGGAACAAATGTTTTTAAAGTGGGATATCTGCTGCATGGGAGTGAAGATGACTGGGGTAATTGAACAATTAAGAAAGATAATGAAAGCTACAGTTCAACTTATTTTAAAAATGCTTTACTCTTTTGAAAAAAACTTTACTCAATTTTATTTAATGTAACAGAGAGATATCAATTTATCATTTGAATCTGTAGGAATGTAGGATAATGCCAGAAGCAGTCAGCAACCCTTGAATTTTCTCCAATTGGGACTTTAACTTAAATCTGAAAAGAAAAAATATTTACACAAGACAATGAGGATCTTGCACAACCCTCATAAATTCCTTATGTTGCCATTCCTCTTTCACCTCAGTGCCAAACCCATTTGCGAGTGGCAGTGACTGCTCCAGCCTGGGCAGTGTGAGCACCCACATGCACTTTTTGAGTCTCTTATTTTGGTTCATTTCAAATATCTAGTAAATGTAGATATCAGCTAAAGGTAAATGAAGGATGCAAGCTCAAAGATTGATCTTACATGGCTCCTTTTCTGAAGGGTTTTTTTGCCCTGCTATTTCTCTTTATGGCTAATTCCTTTATAAATACAGAGCAGGAAAAAACCTGCATCTACTGGCTAAGCATGAAGCACCTTTCCAGCTTAGAAAGCAGAGTTAGTGCAGTACAAGCTTAGTCAGATACAGAGAAAAAAGTAAATATTTGGGAAAAGAGGGGATCTAATTTTAAAATCTCTCTCTATATCAGTTGATTTCCAAAACAAAACCTTAAAAAGATCTAATTGAAAACAATGTGAAAAAAAGCAAGAAATGTTATTAATGAGATTATATCTGCTGAAATTGGCTAAGTACTTACACTGGTTGCTGAAAGAAATTTGATGCTTGATTCTTTCAGGCTGTTTGGATGTTGCCAGAGGTGGTGTTCCACCTGCCCACAGGACACTATCTTCAACTTCATATCTTAAAAAAAAAGTTTTAAAATTTATATTAATCATCTCATTTACAAGCTACTGGTACTATACAAGTTGCTGCAGATTAAATGACTCATTGGCTGGGTTTCAAATAGCAGGAAACAAGGCTCTGCTCCCACATCTTCCCTTTCTGTCATGCTGATTAGACTGCTATTTGCATTCTTTTTATCCCATCTGGAGCCTTCAGCAGAAGGGATTGTTTAGCTCTGGAAGATTAAAATTGGTCTGATGACAATCTGATGGAAATTTATCTTGTTTTCATGCTGGCATTTTAGAATGCACTAGGTTTCCATTAGGGCTGTGTGAGCACCCACATTGCTGGGGTAGGTCAGCTAGCCAGAAATGATAGGTCATGGCCAGTCTCTGATCCGGTGCTGAATTGCACAGGCTTGCTGGGAGGGATGAATTTCCTATGGCACCACAGGGTAAGACCATCTGACCACTGAGCAGTAGATTATATGCCTCTACTTCAGGCCTGGCTTTGGTATCTCCTTCCTTTGATGACCTCATAAGGGAGGAAAGAAGCTTCTGGGGTTAAGAAACTAAAGAGGTGTTGGATGGAGCGAGGCAGGTTCTCCATCACTTCATGCACTGTGCGCAGTTCCGTGTTTGCAAACAGGGACATTCCCAGGGCAGAGGGGTTGGTATGTGAGCAGGGTCCCTTATCACCCTTGTGCCACAGCTTACAGTGACTGAATTGTTTTGAGCATCCTCTCCACTCTCCTGTTGCTTACTGATAAATCTAGACTACCACCTGCTGAAGGAATCATTAAAAGGTCTCTTCACATTGTGGTGACTTTCATTGTCTGATCATGAGCAGGCCTCTGGGCCAGGGGGGTATTGCTCTACAGAGTCTGCCTGTTAGGTGGTCTAGGAATTTGCTAGTCTATTCTTGAATCAATAATTTCTCATACATGTGTACTTGAAACAGCTGGGCAAGACATACAAAATTACACAGAATCTACAGGAAACATATAAACTTCTGGGTGCCACCTGGGAGAAAAGAGATGCCTCTAAACACCCATGCTTAAGCTACTGCATTGAGATCTAGGCTATGTTTTTCCCCCAAAACCACCCTATAATAGAGTAATTAATCTATGAAGGGCACAGGAGGGTTAATAACTATGCATAAACACTGCTTTTGTTTATCTTCAGAGAATAAATCAGGTTCCTGACAGCAGTTGTTGTTCTTCCTGATGATCTTGCTTGCTTTATGTTTTTTTACATTTGTATAAGTCTTTGTATCACTAAGCACATATCTGCAGCTTGAGGTCAGTGCTTTGTGGGGCTAGAACCAGGCAGTGTTTGTGTGCCCTTGCAGATGGAGATGGCAGCGTGTGAGGCTATGCCAGGCTCCTAGAAGCAAAGCTGCCTTTATTGCATCTCTCAGACCTTCCAGGAACACAGAGAAAGGACATCTTACAGATTAGTAGCTTCCCAAATGATCAGGATGAGCGAACTGATTATCGACAACCTGTCATTTAACTGTCACCGAAAGCAATAAATTGTGTTGCTTAACCTGGTTCTGCAGGACACTTATCATGACACTGGAATCACCAGTCTGAGATGTATCAGTCTGAAGAAACAAAAGAAATATTGCTATCTTATCTGCCTAAAACATTACCCTCTGCTTTTACTGCAAGTCTTGTAAGGGGCTTCCTGTGAAGACTGAAGACTTTTTAAGAGAGGAGACCAAGACCCAATTAAAACATACAGGTTAAATTTTCTCTCCTTCTAGATGGCTGTGCTGCTGTCAGTTCCAGAAGTTAATATCCTCTATCACAAATTATAGGAAAGGTGACATTTTCAAGGACATCCACAGAAAAAAGCTTTCATGTGTTTCATGAATGGTTTTTGTGTGCTACTTGAGAATCAGAAAACACACACAAAACACACACAACTCTTCAATCTCCTATGCAAATATTGTTCTTATATATATCTTTGTAGAAGTATTTTGAAAAGCATTGGCTACTATTTGCATTTATTTCTCATTGCCCGGGATTGGCTATTTAACCTCTGTTCATCACCTCACTTTTTGTGTGGTCCAACAATGCATTTTACTTTCCTGTTCTGAATTGCACCAGGAAAACAATTTGAATTTGCATCAGGAAAACATAGTGTTTAACCCACAGAAACACTCTTCTCTGAGGATTCAGAAGGAAAAGGATTTTACTGTGGTTGAAATTCCCTTTTCAAATATGAGCTGCTCTATTTTACGTAACAAAGAAAGGAAAACCACACTGACTCCATACAAGCACATAAGTTGTAAAAATGGAAACTGACAGAAAAACACAAATAAACATCACTAAACCTGCGATGATTGTAGAGTTTAAAGGTCATATTTCATAAGATTTATTAGGGAGTACAAGAAGAGTAAAGGCAGAAACCTAGAAGTCATCCTGCCTGGGAGAGCAGATCATTAATGCCGTTCCAGAGAAACCTTTAAGTGAAAGGGTGGTTATGAGAAGTACCAACAGAAAAGGTATTGCTGGTGTTTACTGGAAACTGTAAATAGTCAAGGCAGAATAAAAATAGCATGTTAGATAGACACAAAGAAGGAAATGAGAGGAATTGTTATCAAAACCACAGACCCCATTACATCCAAACTCAAGGCTCTTCCTGGTTATGGAATATGATCTAGTGATGCTTCCTAACAGACTTTTCCCAGGTTTTATTAATTTTGTTTGGAATCTATAGGAAGGCAGAGGAACCTGTTTAGGCAGTAGGTAGCTGAGAAAGTCTGGAATGGAGATTTTTCCTCTGCTTGCTGGAGTAATTTGATGCCTTATAAATATTTCCTATTTGCTTTGGAAAAGAAGCTGTTGTGCACATTAAGTGAGCCAAGACACAGTGCTGGAGAAGGAAGGTTAATAAAGAAGGGAATAACCCTTATGTTTTCTATACAGCAGATGAAAATGAAGATAACTGGAATACGAAATGTGATCAGCATACAGCTTTGTACCTCCAAGTGTCAAATCAGTCTCTCCCATTTTACTCTATCCTTCCTAACCTTCACCATTGCCCTGCTCACCCTTGGGATTTTCAGATGATGGTAATCTTTGAGGATTCCCCCCCATTTGCACTGCTCTCATTCTGGCATTTTTCTGTAATCTCTTCCCTATGTTACTGCTGCTTTGGCATTCCCACCAAAACTTTTGTCTGGATGTTGACTACTCCACTCCTGAAATACTGCAATATCTTCTGCTCAGCCTCCATTTTTCACTTTCTTCCCAAATCGTATTTGTCCATTTGTCCTGCCTTGGGCAGACACCCCTCCAACAATGCACTTGCACACACCTTTTGGCTCACTCCTTGGGCTGCCCTTGCTTTTTCCATCCTATTCAAAAGTTTTGGTTTTACCTTTTATGGTCCTGCAGACAAACATTCTGTGGCATCTCTTCTTACTTCTTCACACTGCATCCATCTGCTATCAGTGTTTCACCAGTTCTCATTTTCCACCCATATCCTTCATGCAAAACTCAGAAAACAGCGGCCAAAGAAAGATCTGAATAAGGGCTGTGGATATTACCCTCTTGTACCTTAAGTAGCAGAATGGTTCAGTCCATTCTGAATACAGACATGGGAGTTCTTAGAAAAGAAAATAGAATTACAACCTCCCCTTTAAAGGGGTACTCATTAGTGCAATAAAGACCTAACATGTGGGCAACTGCTGACGAACCTGCTTTATCCCTTTCAAGTGCATAAAACTGTAAGAAATTGTAATAAATACCTATTTACTGATTCAGGCCTAGCAGACTTGAAAAATCGTAAATCTCATTTCCGTGCAACGTCATGCATAGCATGTTTTATGGGAAGCAATAGACTGTGCTATATGCTCCTGTGTTAATTGAAGGTACAAAACCAAGGAGCTGGTAAGGATTCCTATGAGCCTCCAGCTCCACTAGTCACTGTTACTTTTCAGGCATAATCTCTGTTACACATTCCATCATTAATATAGTAAAAAAAAAAAGCATTTATTCTTGGAAAATGCCCGTCAGTGTTGCAAATGACCGCGATCAACAGCTTGGATATCCTAATTGCAGCCTATTAGAAATAATGAGATTTGCATGGTAGAACCCAGAGAATTACATGGATAAAGGAATAAATTCACAACATAAAGGTTAATATAAACATATACTGCCTGCGAGTGCACATGAAACATAAATTGGTGGCTCATTACTGCAGAATGACCCACGGGTAAGAATGTCACCCAGCTCAGAGGCTTTCCCAGGAAGTTTGGCTGCAAAAGTTACAAAAGATAAGGACATGCTTGTGGAATCCGCTAAACTAATGAGAGCTGAAAGTTGTTTGAAATATCCCAATGACCTCACAGATGGGATGCTTATTAAGGTATCTGCATCAGCCTCTTTTTTGTCTAACAGATTGTTGTAAAGCTTTGCTGAGGCGTAGCCAACAGTCCGTGAAGGTGTCTCCATGCTTTCTGACATTCTGGCTGGAGCGTTTTTTTTTTTGGTTAGGTTTTTTTTTTTTTGTGAATGAATTCAAAATGAAAACCAACATGCAGATGCAATTTTTGTTTGCGGGCATATTTGTGGAATAGCACATGCGAGGCAGTCAATTACGATTACTTCATCAACACGGGGTCTGCCCGCTACCTACGTGCCTATCTGCTCGAGTGCGCTGGTCAGGAGCCAACTGCAAATTTAGGTCTTGAAAGTCTGAAGAAAAGCGCTTTATGTGCGAGGGTCCCATGAAGGCTTCGTAATGCAATTAAGCCCCATTTTAACAAAAGGCTTGCCATTTTGCTGAGGCATGACATGAGTAATTAAAATATCATTTTAAAAAAGACAAATGAGTGTTCTTTTCTACTCTCTGATATTGTTTGAGATAGATGGGGGAAAAGATTATGATTTTTGTTCGTTCCAGGATGCTTTGAGTAGAAATCACAGGCAATGCAGTAAGGTCACAGCAAAATATATCTATACGAGCTCCTAAAGGGATCCTATAAATGAAGCAGTAGCAAAACCTATTTCCTTCCCTTCTGGAAAGACATAAGTTTTCAAAGTGGTTTTTTTTCAGTTTGTTGTAGATGAGTGTGTAAGTATAGAAGTGTTTTAGCCATGAAGGAAAAGGAAATACAGGGTACAAATTAGTACATAGATTTTGCTTGTAGTGAAATGGTGCTGGAATGGCATGAGACTATGGTGGGCCAAACAAAAGAGTGAGAAATGACCCTAGGTTAAAAGAGGGGAGCTGTAGTTCTAGTGATTCCTAAAGATGAGAAGAGAAACATGAATTTGGGAGGAGAAATATTATGCAAGGTGTGTTGAAGGATGCATATTTGAGTGACTTTATTTCAGTAGCTCTTTTGTTTGATTGTTTTTGCTAAGTCACGATGACATGTAACTGTTGCAGTGCTTTTGGCCAAATTGCAATCGGTATCTCCTGTGAGGCAGAGGCATAGTGCATATTGCATTCAGCTCATTTCCCTGAACTGGGATGGGATTTACTGTTGCTATGAAATCCATGGTGTTAAGAATATATTTTCATATTGCAGTGAGATGCTTCCTGCAATGAGGAATTGTGTAATAGCCCAAGTGTTGCCAAATCCTATTGCAATGTTTGGTAAGCTTACATTCAGATTTAAAAGCCTAATTTGAGGTTCTAAGATGGAAAAGAGAGAGAGAGAGATGGAAAATCTTGTTGGGAAAATATCAAGTGAAAGCAAATTAGAGACCCACTGAACACAGCACCAACTAGGTCTTTTTGAGGCCACACAGGTCAATAAATATCTTCAGTACATGTCCTCTGACCATCTGGCAGTTTCCTTGGATCACTGTCAGAAAGGAGTGCAGCAGCAAGTCACAGCAGCAAATCCACCATTCTGCTCAGTTTCTTCATGGTCACCCCTGGCCTTTCCCTGTGGGTCTGTTCCTGTGCTGAAGTCCCACAAAAACCTCCATGGTTTCAGCTGTAGTGGGCAGGGGCCCTCCCAGGAGATACATGAGTGACCCTAGTCCTCTCCCCACACCTTCTTCCTGCTGCAGGCTCTGGTCTGAATTAAAACAGCAAAGAAACTTGGGATTGGTGATTAAAACAAAAATCAGGGAATATTCCTATTGTGGCTCTGCTTGCTCTGAATTGTGGAGAATGGGTGAAGGAGCTGGTGAGCATCAGGCCCCAGGGAGCACCATTTCCTACAAATACCTTTAGCAGTGTGAAAACCATTACAGAGCCTTACCCTGGCTGAGGTGGTGCTTTTGGGACAGTCTGTTCTTCAGCCAGTGAAGGTGCATGAGTTTACAGGGGCGCTGGACCCTGCACATTCTCCACAGTATTTCTTTCCTTCCCACTCTTCCAGCCTCCCTGGTAGCCATTTTGGTTTAGGGGTGATGCTTCCATCCAGACATGATGAGAACCTTGGGTTAAATGATTTTTCACACCCTGAGGCATTAAAATACAATAGGTTTCTACATACACTGAGAAGTATGTTCATTTTGAAGACCTTTTTAGTCCTGCAAAAAAAAGCTATTAATATATATGCATGCATCATGTGATTGCCATGACATTTCCATTATGCTAAAAAAAAGGATTTAAAAGTATTAAAAAAAATACTGTGTTCTGTGTGGTTTGCAACTCCCATAATTATCAGAGAAAGAACAAGGTCATGGGTCTTCTGAGAAATTACTGAAGATAGCAATGGAAGGGCAGAAATACTCACACTTGAAAGTTGTCATTTTAAGCACCCCAGTAATTCTGCTGTAGGACACAAGACGCCGTGTGTGGATGTCAGGGGAGCAGTTGCTCCAAGGATTCGAGTCCAGCAAATTGTAATTCAGTTTTTATAACCCTGTGCTGGATCTGAACTTCTGAACTCAGTATTATCTTGGGTTTTCCTCCTGCTGATGTGCCCATGAGCAGCTGCGATACCATTACATTTCCATTTTCCCCAGTGTGCTGTCATGCGGTTGCATATTGAAATGAAACAGAAAATTATTTATTGTGCAGGATCAGGTTTTTGTCCTCTGCAGTGTATGAATGTAAATCTAGGGTGATTTCCCATGCTCCTGGAACTAGGTTTTGCTTGAAAAACACGTCTAGAATCAACAGATGGGAAAAACACTTCAGAACACTAAAAAAATAGGAGCATTTCTTTCTGCCTTCCAGTGTCAGTCCAACAGGGCTTTGCTGATGTTACTAATGACTGTGGAATTTCTTACGTGTAAATTCTCCAAACCCCTTCTTGTAATTACATTTCATAATTCTGTGGAACTGAATACTCAGATGATGTTAAAATAAGTCATGTGATACCTCCGAATTCTTAATGTGTAGCTATTTTGAGTTCAAGATAACTGCCACAAAGAGCTATTTTACAGAATCAAAATTCCTGAGAAACAGGAATTGATGATAAAACATTACTTTCTCAGTAGTACAGCAGAAAGCCAGACAGTAGAGAAGATATCCAAGCGCTGAAATAGATGGGCTAGTCTAATGTTAATTGAGGCACAGATGTAGTATACATCATTTAAAATATTAAATGTATGGTAATAGATGTTGTTCTAAGCTCATATTTTATACTGTTACTCTCAGGGGATGAATTTCTGCCAATCTTATCCACAGACCCAAGCAAATCTCTCTCCCATTGGGGCTGTTTAATTTCATGATATGTGATATTCTTTGTCTGCAATAACATCATTATTGTTTGTCTTTTTATTTTAAACTGCAAACTTTTAGGATGTGTACCATATCTCATATGTAGCCCGTATCACTCTAGGGCTTGTGTCTCCACTGGGGCTTTCAGGACCTATTGTAGCACAAATCATAGTAAATAAATATTATTTCTTTCTCAGAAGAAAAGAAGCATCAACAGCTGGATTTTGACTTTGTCTCATTCATCTAATGAGAACTTAGTCCATTCTTGACACAGGAAAGTTAGTGAGAGGTGAGTGATGAAAAGAGTTTATCCTCAACAGAGGATCACAGAGTATGTGGCCAGCATACTGAGACTTGGATAGATAGCATCTGTGATGTTGGAAGACACAATGCTCTTAAAGCCAAAAAAGATATCCAAGGTCTCATGTGGGACTGATGAGGAAAAAGGTTAAGAATATAGCATTTCTGGAGAGCGTCAAAACCTTGGGAATCCATTGACTCCTACAAATCCTGACCGCAGATTTTTGCTTCAATAGTCTTTACTTCCAGTAAAGGCAGGAAAGGATGATAAGAGCTTTCTAAAATGTTAAACTTTCCTTTCTGTTAGCCAAATAAATACTAAAAAATGGTACAAATGAAGGGTGGTAATTTATTTGTGATTTTTCCAGACAGTGCCATTTGTAAGTGTCCATCTGCACCAGTCACCCCAGGGGCTGATCAGGGGGCCTGGGAAAGGAGACGAAGACAGACTTTGCTGAAACAACTTACTTCTTCCCACTAGGAACAAAAATATAGTTTGATGGGTGAGACAGGATGGCTGAAGTGGCAGCAGTCAGTCTCCAGTCTGGCAGGCAGTGGTGACTTTTGAATCTTGGCATTGGCCACCTGTTGCTATGGCTCCAAAAGATTAATTCTGAGGATAAGAACCTCCTTCGTGGTGCTGCAACCACGGTGCTGCAGCACAAGGGTGATGGGCACCCCTTCAGACTGAATCACAGTGCCATGGCTGAGCTGTTTTTTCAGTCCTAACAGGAGCTGTCATTAAAAGTTACTGAAGCCTGACTTTTCCTCGCCCTTTGTCAGCCCCCCTCAGCCTGGGCTGCAGATCCCACGTCCTTTGAAGCCATCTGAGCTCTCTTTGTTGTTTTTTGGTGCATAATGATGCCGGGCATCTCTGCTGCTGAGGACGCCCGGCAAGACCCAGCGAAGCGTGACTGGTGGAAAGGCCAACACCAAAGTAAGCTGGGAAGCAATCCCCTGCAGTATTTCTTGAGCTCTGCCTGCTGGAATTAAAGGTGCCTGTGAAAAACACTGTGCTTTTGCCAGTCCTTTGCCAAGGGCAGAGTCCAGCTCTGTGTTTGGTGTCTTGCAGGGCATTGGATAAAGCAAGGGGTTTAGGTCTTTATATTTAAGGTTATTGATATTATGTAACTCAGTTAATGACATGATGCTTTTGGCTGGCGAAGGCAATCTTGTTAGCCAGGACTTGTTGCTTCAAAATCATAGAATATGTTGTTTCTGAAAGGGCTGTCTGCTGTGAGAACCACTGCTTTCTTAGGTATTTATTTTCCCATTTTGCCACACTGCTAGTATTTATAGTTATTTCTTTCATATATTATCAGTGAGAAGCTGACAACAGGATGAGTAATGAAGCCACTTCCTGTGAGCATTCAAATAGGCCTATAATTGGTATTATACTCTAAACATTGCACAGAGAGAATAATTTCTGTCTGTATAGAAAATGCCAACATCAGAGGGATTTTTATTGAAAGTTTAAAAAAGTTAAAGGAGCTTGGAGCATGGGGCTGCCTGTCACAGACCCTGTCCTTGCAAATGGACATCTGCACTGTCCGTTTCTCTCTCTGCCAGCCCCCTGAAGAAGGCTTTGCAGATCCACTTGTTTGCAGCCTGGGATTGCCATTCATGGCTGTGCATTGTTACTGCTGTCTTTTCCTCCCACACAAACAGGGCTGATGCCATTTGTTGAAGGGGAGAAAACAAATTAATTCTGCAAACAACTAGTTCAAAGTACATTCCTCTCAAGAGGCTTTCTATTTTGTAAAATCTGGGTACAGCAAAGGCATGGCCACATAGAGCAACCTCTCCCTGTAACTGGGAGCAGGAAAACAGTTGCTTAAGGTCAGTCCCTAAGAGCCTTTGGCAGGAAAACTGTCCCTAAGGGCCTTTCCCTAAGTTTCACTTGCATTTTATGACTCATTTGGTGCTGATGTGGAATCCTTATTTTCTGTGCTTCTAATATGCATCCTACACTGGTCACCAGCTGGAAAAAAACAGGAATCAATAGGTTTTATCCAACACACTCAGTTCTCTATATCTTTTAATTATTTGCAGTGTGCTTTTTTCTGCAGTACTCCCAACCTCCGCTCTTCCCTCCTGTGGACATGTCTCAAAAAGGTCAAGCTCTACAAACAATAATGACTCCAAGGTGCTCCTGCTGACACAATTTAAATTTAATTAAGCCAATAATTTACTAATCAGAAACATCTCATGTTCTTAGTGGGTGAAAGCATTGGCTATAAATTCCTGAGTCCTTCTGTTCTGTGCCCAGTTAAATACGGTAAGTAAATTCTTGTTCTTTCCCTAAATTTACAGTTATGCATGACAATATTCAGAGTACGTCTGTCTACAGATTAATTAGCCAATAAATTTCATCTGCATGGTTTGATGGTAATTAAAGTGATGAATACCATGGAGTCACTAGTTCACCAAATAATTTCTGGGAGACAAGGTGAACAGTCCAAAGTCTATCGAAGAAAAACAAGTACAACCACTGAAGTCCCTTTTGCCCTTTCTTTAACTCCTTCTCATTTCTGTGCTTCAATTCTGCATCCATCCAAGGCCCAGATTTCTTACTGGTCATGTCACTGGCATCATTCATTGTAAAAAGCTTTTCCACATTACAAAGAACAAGTGCAGACACAGTGGGTGGATGAGGAAAGCTGTGTCCTTGCTCCTCAGCACTCGTCTGCACTGTCAGCAGGAGACCATGACATGATCCTTTCTTACCCATCCAGCCCCAACCAATGGCTTAAAGTACTAGCCCTGGAAATTAAGTTTAGAGTACAAACATCGTCATCATTAGTATGAGTATTTGAATGAATTTGTTTGCAAAACTGTACTTATATGACAAATTGCCAGGATAAGTCCTTAGCTGCAGCATCAGGCATCAGTGAGGCTTTTCTAGTTAAGAGGGAGCAGCTGAGGTTACTCATCTTGTGTAAGGTGTTACCAGTTTAAGCAAAGTTGCCATTACAGGATCAGAGCCAACAATCACCTGGCTGAGGCATAGTAATGTAATATATTCAGGAACCTACCACGTTAGAAGAGACTAAGTAGGACTATAAACTTGCAGTCACTGCAGAATTTAACTGTTGCTGCCTTTCTGCCCAGGCTACAGCCCACAGGAATTCCCATCATCTGCTCTGCTGTGACGTTCCCCCCACTGTGGCAGCTTGATCTGCAATTTCATATTCAGCTTGCACCTCTACACCAGTCCTCGTTTTTCACATCTCTTCCAGCATCACATATTCCCAGATCTCTTCACTTCATGAACCATGTATATGAATGGAATTTGCCCAACAGAAAGCCAATATTTTTCTTAGTTGTGTCAATTAGGCATTAATCCCACAGATGTAAGTATTTAAATTTGCATAGCAGAGTAAGCCCCTTTATTGAGTTTCTTCCCATTGCATATCTCTGCTGCCATTGTACTGTTCCTCAGTTCTCAGAGGTAATTAGTACAGGTGTTAAAATTGTTTTCCAGTATTTTTCATGAAGATTGTAAGTTTAAATAGAAGAAAGCACATGACTGAATCCTTGGTCCACTATGGGAAACATAATCACGTTATCATGTGGGTACATCTCTGACATTGCTGGCTGTTCAAAAGACAAGACCTTTTTTTACTCCAATCATCTGAAGATGTATGAATATCATTTTGCAATACAGTCATGTATACTGGACTAAAATACTCACCTTCACAGTTGTATTACCCAGAAGCTGAAAAATGTGTGCTCTGAGTGAGAGGGACAGAGATTTATGAAAGGGGTTTTGTGGCTTTGAAAATGAAGAGGGATGACACTTCAGGTCAGGAGTTAAGACGACAAGGAAGAGTTGTCTAATAAACTCTCCCAAACACGGCCACGAGTAACAGGCCAGAAACAGGACTGGCTTTACTGGCCACCAGGAGGTGGTAAAATCATCTTGAGGTACTTCAGTCCAGAAATGCTGCTCTTTGCAACATCTAGGGCAACTTGCAGTGCCTGTGAGGATTTACCTGGACTGCTGGAGCAACACTGCATCCAAAAGGTATAAAGACAGGTCAAAGCCATCTCTGCTCGTCCTTTTCCCTTTTTGACTCCCTTCTTTGGGGTTGTAGGACACATAGCAGATTTCCACAGTATGAGTATCTTAAAATATGTTCTATTCAGAGGCAGAATATTAAAACATTAAAACATTTCAGGCATTTTCAAGAGAAAAAAATTGTACAAACCTAACTCATAAAGACACCCATGCCAAGTCCTCAATGAACCCAGCAATAAAACAGAGTTACTCGTTTGTAACACACAGCTCAGTAGGTGTTTAGTGGACAAGAATGTATTTGCACAACTGCTGAGCTGGCTGATAGCTTGTGTGTTGGAGGCTGCACAATGAAACTGAAATTCAAACAAAATTCCTCTCCTCTGGAAAGGAAGGCTGCAGACAAGAGGGCATGAGACCAGCAGATTTTTAGCTACCTGCCTGATCTCTTTAGCCAAAAATTGACAAAACAGAGCAGGACTGCTCAAAATGTGATTGTCTGAGTTTTCATGACAACCCTTGCTGCTTGGATGGTTCTCTCAACCTTGATAAGGTTGCTCTGGTTTACAGTCTGGGATAAATACAAAGTCTCCAAACAGAAAGTGTAGCCAAAACGAAACCGATTTTATACCATGAAAAACCATTGAGTTTTGGGTCTGTTCCACTTAAACTCACAAATTTCACATCTGAACACATCTGCATGAAAAATAGCTATGTTTCCACAGCAGTCAGCTGAAAATTGCTGTTGCTATCTCCTATAGCCCATTAAATCAAAGAGGTGTTAGGCCAGGCCTGACTGTCGTTATTAACACTACACTGTGAAAGAAATGAATTTACCATACATTACTGCTTGTTTACTCATTATTATCACTCTAGTTTTGTGCCCCTCTTTTGTTTTTGCATCCTCTAATTCTAGCATGCATGTCAGTTTGTATCTGAAAGATACGTTAAATTGTTTTCCTTCAATCTTAGATGTTTTTCTTCCTTCTATTACTGTAAGCTCTTGTGAGAGCAGCACTTTATTCTCTGGATGCCACCTCCTAACTGTGGCCGATGCTTAGGGTCTGTGAATGTGATCATGTTCCATTTTTTACAAGATCTGACACAGGACAAGCAGAGATACTACAGGTAATACCTCTGTGCCTGTTCTACAAAGCCTGGCCTGTGAAGAAAACCAGAAAGTCTGTGTTGAGTGAATAAATATTGGTGGTAGTAGTTGACACAGCCTGTGTATGGTTGGTCGTTAGGGTAGGTAAATGTTCTAAAAACCTAAGAAGATTTCTTTTATACTGTAAGGTTGTATCTTCACTAAATGAGAACTTCACATTTACTTCTGGGGAAAACATCTGACCCTGAGTTTCACAAAATATTCTGTAGCAATCCAAACAGTAACAAAAGCAGTGTCGCTTAAAACAGAAAATTAAAAACAGAAGAACAGATTAACATGAGGGAAGAGACAAAGTTAGTGTGCAACGACTGAGATTAGAATTTATCTTTTCACTTAGAAGACATCTCCCATTTGTATTCAGCATATTCTGTTCTATGAAGATGCCATACAGTATATCAACAGGCTTCTTACCAGTTCTCACAAAATATTGAGCAAAAATTCACATCTATGAATTAATTTTTGTCAGACTACTTTTTCCCCTCAGTAGTTAAAAAAAAAAATCCACCCTTTAAATCTTAGAGATGTGTTCTTGGCAACCAAGATGGGATTTTATAGGGGTGCATGGAGCTGTAAATGTACTGAACACTTTGTAACAGTGATTCACAAGGGCTGTACTCATTCTGTGGATTTTCAGTTATAGCCTGTAGGCAGTATCACAGCCTGGACAGCAGATACTGTGGAATCATCACCTTTCATACTTGTTTCCTCATTTACTGGCGGATGGTAGAAAAATTATTGGTGAAATGTATAAGGTCAGCATGTTCTTTGACTGAGCTGAGAACAGCAGGTATCATAACAGTCATACACAAATCAGCGAAGCATGCAACATGTAGGGCAGCTACTACTGAATATAAAGTTGACTAAATCTCAGTGTGAATAAAATCTGGTGAATTTATATGTAACTTCAAGGATACACTACTTAAAAATGAAATTGTAGACAAGGAAGACAGTGTTTGGAAGAGCCTTTAGAGAAGATCTGTATAAAGTCCTTTCACTGAGAAAGGAGGAGCTGCAAAATGGTTTGTCCAGTGGGTGTCTGCAAACTTTCAACATGCCTAATGAGTCTATTCTGCTATTTCAGGACTCCAATCAAAAAGATTGGGTTTTCCCCAACATGCAAATTAAATCTTCTTTGCTGCAAATTGACATAATTTCTTTTTATTTTCTCTGAGTAATTGTGGAGACATTATCACAGTCCTCTCTCAAATAACTTTTAGAGCATCAGAAGATTGCTATCTGTATCACCCTCCCCAAACCTGCCTGTGCCTGGGATAAGAAAGAATAATCTTCTATCATAGTCAATGCTTCAACATCTTGTATTCCAGACTCTCTCTTCAGTTTCTCCATGTCTTTTAAAACCAATCACAATGTGGAATTTGAGGTCGTTTCTGGGAAAGAGAAGAAAGCTGTCATTATCTCCTGTGAGATGTGTATGATGCTGCCATTAGAACACCTGAGAGGAATTACCAGCATTAAATTATTACTTCATATTCTGCTTAGAATCAGCCTCAACCCCCAGCCTCCCTTTTTGACTAAGCACTTATTTGCATGCTTGATTTTTCTTTCTCAAGTGTTGCACTATGCACTATCATTTCTGAATGTCATTCTTGTTTGGGTTTTGCTCTTTTGATTCCTCACAGTTAGTTTGAATTCTAGTCCTTGATGGTTCCCAAACCTTCCAGCATGGTATGTCACATTTCAGCTTACTCTTCTCTGTTCTCTCAGCTGTTCACTAAAATGTTGATTAAAACATTGCTCAGAAAAAGCTCTTGCAGGAGCACATATAAAAATAGACACCAGATTCCTGAGGTGTGATCCTTCAAACCGTATTTCCAACCAGCTGAGTGCATTATATACCACTGCCCATTAACTTGCTTTTGTGAGTATGATGTGATGCTACTAAAAACCTTATCAAAGTCAAGAAATATCTGGGTCTAATGCTTCCAACTTATCCACCAACTCAGATAATGTTCTTCAGATCCCCATGCTGATTATTTTCAGTCTTGCTGATGTCTTCATAGTAATTACAAACTGATTTTATAGTTGCTTGTTTGAGAACTCTTGCTGAGTTATTGCGTGTAGGATCACTGGTTTACTGTTTGCCAGGTCCTTGCCAAACACAGGCACCATGTCTGATCTTCTGTCGACAGAATGGGCACTCTTGCTGCCTTCCTTCTTCAGTGGTGCCAGTGTTTCCCTCTAAAGTGGCACTGGAAAGGGAAAATATCTCCAGTACTATATTCTCAAGTTACAAATAGAATCTTGTTTTTCAAAAGGAAAAATAAATTTTAAAAAATTGTGGCTGACTGATCGCAGTTTTCAAGGTGAGATGAGGAAGGTGTGAGTATACTTTGGGTGTGGGAGAAAAGACAGTTAGAAGACACATATCTTCACAACCACCACATTATTCCCACTGTTAATCCTTAACTTCTAAACATCTGTTTCCACCTGAAAAGTCTCTCTCTCGTTTTCTAGATTAGTTTAATTTCTTTAAGAGTCTCCTGTAAGTGACCCACTTCAAATGCTTTCTACAAACTCAGCTACAGAATAAGAGTGAGATCTGATTTGTTTGCAAATTTGTTACCTTCAGATAACTCTAGGAGGTTTGTGACATATGACTTCTCTTTGCAGAAACCCTACAGCTTTTCATCAATATACTGTATTTATCCATATGCTTACTAATTATGATCTTCAGAACGTTTCTTTTGTTTTGCCTGGTATACATCACATTTACTCACCTGATTTTGCTATATATTCTTCTTTTCTTTTTGCATCTGCAGTGAAACAACTGATTTTTGCTTCTAACAGCACCATTTCAATGGCACACCATTTATTCAATGGTTTTAGCCCAAAGAGGTGAAATTCTTGTGTTATAAGACTTTTACAGTAGATTCTTTATATTTCCTAAAGTCCTCAAACACTGATTTAATGTTTTCACAGACATCATTCTGCAGAGTAAGGCCAGATCCTGAAGTGGCAGAGGTTATCATGGCTCCAGTGTTTTCAGCATTGTGTTAGAGTTCATACAATTAACCCAGGGGTTTGCTAGTTCCCTGTCTATGCAATTAGCATGATGGCTTTTTAAATTGGGTATTGCAGTCCGTCCACAAGACATTACATTTGATGAATGCCTCCTGCTGGAGATTGCCCTAGCCCCTCATAATAGCTCAAAGTTTGCCAGGGGGGTGATGTTCTTCCCCTGACATCTGGCCCAGCTGTGTTCCTTGTTTCAGTGTCCCATGTCCCGAAAAGATGAAATGAGGCTTCTTTCTGCTGTTTCAGAGCTTGTTTATTTCTGGTTCTTATCAGAGTTTCAGAGGCACAGACTGTGCTGTGACTTCCAGGAACACAAGGACAGAATGGCAATGGCTACCAGAAGCAGGTAGCTTTTATATCTATTATCAACCAGTTAGAAAACTTTACGTATCTTATTTTGTTCCCAAAACCAGTGAATATCAACCTTATTGACAGGTCTCCTCTACACTAAATTCTATCTACCAATTAACAAGTCACAGGAACTCATGTCAGAGGAAAAAGGAAGAGAAGGAGAAGAGAGAAGATGATGAAGAAGAAGCAGCCAACACCCTAAAATCTCCATGTTGGCTCTATATAATATATATAGCAAAACCTAAAAACTACAACTACACATTCTGTGGTACACTAAACAACCATCTCCTCATTTCTTTGTTGTTCTCAGCTCATCCAGAAGTGGAGGCAAATGCTCCCACAAGCTTGGTTCGCAGGCCAAGCCTTTTTTGTGGAGCTCTGAGGGTAAAGCAAACACCCAGAGGAGCAGGAAAAGTTCCCAAGCTTTTCCTGACTCCAACAAAAGTTGTTCTCATTTTCTCCCCTTTGCTCTCCTCCAGCCTAGTATCCCACTAGAAATGTGCCAGTGCAGTATCTTTTCACCAAGCATAGAGACCTCTGGTAATCTGCTTCCAGGATGCCTGGCTGAATCTGGTATCTGACCTCTTAATGTGTTTGCTAGTGCTTAAAAAAAGATGTACATGTGTTATATTCATGATGCAAGGGTTCAGGTCTTAGAAAACACCTGCAGTAGAGAACAGGCAAATAAGAGAAAGGGAGTTGCAGTATGCAGTAAGTATTTTCCTCCATTTAACACCTTTCACTCACCAGGGTGGGATTATGGGAAGGAACATAACTTCCTAGCTCAGGGATTTACCTTGCTTCTGAAGCAGCTTCTGAAAGCCAGCAGAGATGATGCATTGAGGACCAACACTCCAGAATTTCCCATTGTGTTATTGCATTATGGTAAAACCAGAGCCAGCATAGCGTGACTGACTCGCTAATCCCAAGGTGTAGCGTGCCAGGAGAGTTGCCAAGTTTTTAGACTACGTCTTTGTTGTCTTTCGGGCTGCAGATTGCCAAGATATGTGGTTTTGGCTGAGTAGAAGCACTTTTTGTTTCAGTATGTCAACATAGCAGGCTGGTAGATCAAAACATTCTATTACTGAGTTCCGACATGCATGGGATACTGGCAAAGAAAGTGGTTTCTTTATCTCTTCAACAACTAGGCATTACAGGATGTGTTCCTGTCAGTGGTGTTTGCTTTTGATTCATTATAGGTTTAGGAACACTGAAATGATGGCAACTTACATCTCAAATGTAAGGTCATGGCCAGAGGAGAGAGTTGTTCATTGAGGAAATGAGGACGTTGACTGCAGGTCCTTAGGCCAGAAACCTGCAGAAATGTTATGTTTGCATATTCATTCACCATCCACTGTCCAGTTGCTCACAAGATTGAGTGGTCTCTATCTGTGTGCTGCAGAGAATTTCTGTTTTGGTTTTTCCTTCCTTTGCCTCCCTGTTATGGCACTGTCCACAAATGTTCTCATGTTTGCTTTGTATTAACCCTTTGTGCTCTGCATCCTCTGTGCCCATGCTGTAGTACAATTGTGTGGTTAGCCAGACTTCAGCAGAAGCAAAGGGAGCCTTCACCATCTGCCAATTCTGAAATTGGATTATGTTCAGCTCTATCTCCCAGGAAAGCTTTCTATCTCCTATTTTGCTTTCTTCTCTGGACCTCTAAAAGGCCTCATGTAGGGTGACTACATTGGCTAGAAAATCAGTGCTCAGCTTCATCCTGTGAGTGAGTCCGGAAGATATCCAGTCCCCTGGAATAAGTTGAGACTGTAATTCTTCAGTGTCCACCACTGAATATGCAGGATAATAAGAAGATGAACTCTAGTGATTTCTAATCTGTCCCTTCCTTTAGGCAGCAAAAGGCAATATCTTCCATAGATACAAACGTTTTCTTTTTGGATACTCTTTCTGATACTTCTGATTTGTTTTGTTCAACAAGGATTTCCTTCTGAGTTTCACAGGTCTGTCTGCTTTTTTACTATGGTTGAGGCTTGTGTCTGACCAGGAAAGACAATAATGTGAACTTCACTAAAATAAGAACCAAAAGTATGGAACTGATCATATGAAGACTTGGGACAGTTTCTGTATATAAGAGTTATAGAAAATAGATAAAAAGACTGCCTGCAAAGGATGGTGTGCCTTCACTCTAAAGCACCTCCCTGTTGGAACTCACCCCCCCGGCCTACCCAAAACTTCTTTGTAGAACACACAGCAAGGACATCCGTGAAGATGGTTCACCCAAGTACAGTGAAAACTTGCTGACCTCATGGCACTTACACGTACACCATCTTCTGCTGAAGAACATTTCCTAGAAAAGACTGGATTCCAAGGTTCAATCTCTGATTAAAAGGGAAAAAAATTGGTTTTGGGTAAAGCAAGAATGCTCTTAAGAAATCAGAGGCAGACTTAACCCCTGGGGGATGTACTCTGTTCCTGTTGCAGTCAGTGCCTAAAAGACAATGGTCAAGAAGTCATCTGCTGATTTAAATGTGGGCCTGAGGAAATCACAAAGTGTTAATGGGGAATTACCAATCCACAGGAGATTTTGGTAAAATGTGTTTAATGGGGAATGAGTCACAAGAAAAGCCTGTGTGGAATTCACCAGTGATGGAAGAAACAGATGATTGTGGCTGACTGAGACACAGTTGCAGATAGCACAAAATCAGAGGAATAGGAATTAACAGCCAAGGAAGGCCGGAGGGAAAATAGCACACTCTGACTCCTTTGTTGTGATAGGAGCAACCAAGTAGTGAGGAAGCCTGGACCAAGGGGTCTGTATCACTTCTGTGGGTGCTCAGGAGCTTGTACCAAAGAGCATCCATGTCAAAGTTGCCTTGCCCAAGGCGATGTATTTGGGGGCCACAAAGTACTGAGCAGCCCAGCACCAGGAGTGTGGGATGGGAGAGGAGGGCAGAGCCATGGCAGGTCCCCTTGGCATCAGTGCCTGCCACTGGGCTGGGCCTACCTGCAAAGAGCTGGGAGAAAGCAGTGATTTGGGGAAGGGAGGCTGATGGGCACAGTACATTTAACTAATTGCAGAGAAAGGGAAGAGGGAACACAGTCAGAGTCTGAGTGTGTATGTGAAGGGGAGGGGAAAACACCTGAAACTGTGGGGCTCTTTCGTCTAACTGATAAAGGCAGGACAAGATATAGGTCCTCAATTTTGAAGCCTGACAGGTTTAGCACTGGGCATAATCAGATGCTGAAATGGGAGGAGTTGAGAAAGTCTCCAGCACTTGGAGTCCCCACGCCAAAGCTGGATGTTTCTGCTAGGGACAGACCATTGCTCAAGCACAGATGGGAATCAAAGATCTCAGCTGTTGAACAAGAGTCCATAGCTCGTGTTGTTCCAGAAAGCCAGCTGTACCACGACCTAGTCTCTGCAGCTCTTCTGTCTGGATTTGTGACGGGCATTTGAAACCAGGATCAAGTCTGTTGGTCAGTACTTCTTGGGACACTGTTGGCAGTCACAGCTGAAAAGTTATTATCATTATGACAATCATCACCATTGTCCCTATTCCTGCTGTCACTGTTATTTGTACTGCTGTAGATCAGGATCACATCGCACTGAGGGCAGTAGGGACGCTGTGTAGCAACTAAAGCAACAGTATTTCCTGACCCCACGAAAAGTTCCATGCCTGTTAATTAACAAATGCATAATAGAAACTGCCTATCAGTCTTCCCTGCCCCCTCCCGCCCTCTCTTTTTTCATTAAATTCTTATGGATCTTATGGATTACAATAGTTTATTATGAAAAAAAAACCAAACTCATGTCAGAAAAGTAACTACTTTATTCGTCTGTTTTACTGAATAGTGGGAAACCTAATCTCTACTGCCCAACTGGGTGTGTTTGGCTGCTCCGCAAACTAAAACAAGATTCGGAAGATAAAAGTGGAGCTTGGCTCAAGATCAGGTGAATCAGCACATTTATAATGCCACAAAATGGCCTGCAGGATGGCCTTCTCATCTGTAATTACACAGGGATTTTGTGCTGTACAGGCAAAGGAAGTAATTTGATTTATCTGTTCTAATTAAATATATGATGTGAGGAAACAGTCATATGTCTGTTTAAAACACGCTTTAGGTTCTTTTGGTGAGAAAGTGAATGTGACTGTGAGTACTGTGCTTTAATGTGACTGTGTAACTTTCCCAGTTATGCTCACACTGTCATTTATGTAACGAACTCTAATGGCAGGTTTGGACTGGCATATGGGATGAAATTTCATGCAAAGAACAGTACTCAGAATGCATGCATTTCCAACTTTTTATATTACATGAGCTTATTTTCCAATCTCTTGCAAGTCACTTGTGGTAAATCCTCATTTCCATGGAAACAAAATTAAATCCAGTTATTGCAGAACCAGGACCTATGAAGATATTTGGGAAAATTAATTCCCACCAACTGTAGTGGAAGCCAGGTATGACCCACATGTGGCCATGGTCTGTTTTAACTGAGAAACAGCCATTTTTCCTTAGGAGGTGTATTTGAACACTGACATTCAGTATTTTTTTTCTTATCTACTGGTGAATGCATGTTCACAGGAGTCCTACCTTTGGTTTCAAAAGCTGAGGTCAACCCTGAGTTTTTACAAGACAGCGTTAATAGGAAGAAGTAGAGAAGGGGATGAGTGAAAGGAAAGAATTTATGAAGTCAAATTGTCAAATACTTATTTAAAATGTTGTAAGAAAATGAATCAGGCTCTCCCACTGTTCCTGTCTTATCTAGGATCAAGACAAACTGAAGAAGTTTTTGGGGACAGTCATTAAAAAAATAGTGTCAGTGTTTTAAGACCACTCAGAATGTACCATCTTAACAAATCACGATGTGTTTTGCAGGTCCTTTCAGATATTTATGTGTTTGACTTTTTAAAAAGGACTAGGGTCCTTAAAACCTGCTTAGTCAGTGAAGAAGACAAATGCTTTAGAGGGAAAAATGGTTTTGTGCTCTAGGTGCATGTTTGCTGAAACTGATGTTTAATTCCATGTCACTGGTTTGTAATGGTGTGAGTTTTGAAGAGGACTTGATGTTCTAGCTGTTTAGGGAGGAGAAAATATGCTGTAAATTGGAGAACAGTTTTGGGGTTTTTTTCCTCAGGATGAGAGCTAGACTTTGAGGGAGGAAATAGAATCTGAGCAAGTTTTGGTCCTGCTGATTGGTGTCGTGCCCAGGGAGACATACCTGGCTAACAGCTTGTCCTGGGAACTTAAAATGGACATAAAAGAGAAAGGGTATTACCTGTACCATCCAGGGAGGCTTTGACAACATTAGCCTGGAAAACTACCAAGGGAAAATGATATTTCTGGAAGAAACTAATGACTTACTCAACTCCTAAAGTTGGTGGTGCTAATGACTCAGAGAGCAGGGCATCTTGTTTATGTAGTTGAAAGCTTTCTGCTGACTGTGAGCAATGGATTTGCCAGGGCAGAGCCCATCCAAAACTTGCCAGCAAGCCAACAAAAGGGTGAGGCAAGTACATCTGCTTCTGACTTTCAGGAAAGGAGTGCATAAGCTGCTGGGGTGAAATACCCATGAAGGTGTCTGCTGGCTGTAGGTTTGCTCCCCAGTGCTGTTTGAGAGGAGCCCCAACATCTCCTGGCGCCCTTTGTACCTCTGCTTCCCCAGGGTAAAAGGAAAGGCTCCCATCTTCAGCTTTACCTTATATACTGGGGTGGCTGACATTCAGCTCATCCTCCACTGCCAAAAAAGCTGTTGTTGTCTGGAAAGTGACTGCAGCTGTCCTAGATTCCCTTGTCCAAGTTGTTGATAAAGGTATTAAATGCAACTGGGCCCATCACTGAGCCCTGGGGAGCACCACTTGTGACTGGCCACCAGCTGGATGTGACTCCATTCCCCACCACTCTCTGGGCCCAGCCATCAGCCAGGTTTAACTCAGAGATGAGTGCACCCATCCAAGCATGAGCAGCCAGTTTCTCCTGGAGAATGTTGTGGGAGAGTGTCAAACACTTTACTAAAGTCCAGGTAAGTACATTCACAGCCCTTCCCTCACCCACTAAGTGGGTCACCCTTGTAAAAGGAGATCAGGTTGGCCAGGCAGGACCTGCCTTCCATAAACCCATACTGGCTGACCCTGATCCTCTGGTTGTCCTATGCATGCACTCAAGTTATTCTGCTCCATAACCCTCCCAGGCACCGAGGTCAGACCGACAGACAGACTTGTAGTTCCCCAGACCCTCCTTATGACCATTCTTGTTGATGGGCATCACATTTGCTAACTTCCAGTCCACTGGGACTCCCCTAGTAAGGCAAGACTGCTGGTAGATGATGGAAAGTGCCTTGGTGAGCAGTTCTGCCAGCTCCCTGAGTAACCTTGGGTGGATCCCATCTGACACTGCAGACTTCTGCATTTGAGTCATGTAGTAGGTCACTGACCTTTTCCCCTTGAATTATGCTTCTTCATTCTGCTCCCCATCACTGTCTTCCAGTTCAAGGGGCTGGATACCCTTCAGAGAGCTGGGTAGTCCTCACTATAAAGACTGAGGCAAACAAGGCATTAAGTACCTCAGCCCTTTTCTCATCCTTTGTCACTATGTTCCCCCCTCATCCACTAAAGGATGAAGATTCTCCTTAGCTCTCTTTTTGTTGCTGATATATTTATAGAAACATGTTTTATTGTCTTTTATAGCAGTTGCCAGATTAAATTCTTTGTCAGCTTAGGTCCTTCTTATTTTCTTCCCTCATAATCTCCCAATATCTTTGTAGTTCTCCTCAGTTGCCTGCCCCTTCTTCCACAGGGCATAAAGTCTCTTTTTTCCCCTGAGTTCATATCTGGAGTCCTGTTCTGAGCGCTGACCTGGTTTTAACCTGAGCACCTTGGTTAATCCTTACATCACTCTGCTCCCACATAAGAAACTTACCCCTTTTTGCTTCAGACTTTGCTTCTGCCTCATACAATGACACACAAAAGGTGAGGTGTCTCTGTCAGCTGGACACCCACCTTGTAACTGGAGATAGCCAGAAGATGTGGTGTGAGGTGGCCTGTTAGGACATAAAAGGTGTGTAAGAAGAGAGGCACCAGCTGCCATCGGATAAGCAGGTGTTTTACATCCACTCTGAGATAATCCCTGAGGTGCTGTGGTGTGAGGTGCATGCCATGAAACACCTGCAAAAGAATAGTGCCAGGGATTGCACAGCTCCTCTGTGTATTAAGCAAAACCTGTTGGAAGCAGAGATTTTTCTCACATCTCCATGCTAGTGATAGAGAGATCGAGACACTTTCTTGTATGCCAGGTCTGAAATCCAAATGTGGAAAATTGCTTTTGCTTTCTCTTAACACAGGACACGGGGATTTCCCACATAGCCAAGTGAGAATCAGCTGTAATGGAAAGGTTGCAGGGGACTTTGTAGGTCAGGTGGGCTTCCTTGTTTCCTCCTCTCCCCAGCCTCAGTTGACACCAGCGAGGTCCTAGTCATTGCCCTGATAGCTGATCTGGATCAGTCACTTGCTTTCCTAAGCATCCCAGGCTCCCTCAGACACTGTGGTGTTCCCTCTCCAGTGTCTGTGGCTGTGTGCACCCAAACAGGGCACAGCTCAGTGGCACTCATGCATGCTGCTGGGGAAAGTGCCTGCTGCTGGTTGCTTCTTCTTTATCCAGTCTCTCTGGGGCTGTCCTGCTAGGTCTGTAAAACATCCTGTTTAATCACTTTCAGCTAGTTTTAACCTACCTTGCCAAAAATATACTCAAACCTGCTCATCTACAGCTTTCAGTAAGACTCATGTGACACACCAAATTCTCTCCTGAAATCCTTGTTGTACAAAATCTCTTTACCCAACTCAGCTTAATTTTATTCCCCAGATTATTCCTCCACTGCCCACCTCTGCTGACAGTGATAAACCACATGGACTACTTCATTAGCTCACTATGTGCACACAAGCAATTTGCTGGGGAGACTCATGGCATTGCTGCTAGTACTGCAACCTCCTCCTTTTAATTACACTTTGCTAAATCCAAAACACTCCTTCTAATATTTATTCTCCTCTCTACCAGTAGTACATCTGACAGAAGGCCTTCTCGTACCACCTCTAGGATGCAGTTGGCCATACCTGTGGTTTTATTTTTTCTCTGTCCTGTAGTGCTTCATTTTTTTACTTCCATCGTGTTGAGCAGAAGAGGCAGGAAATCTTAACATGTGGCAGACCAGGGTTTGTCATCCTCAGGAGCTTTGGTCAGTTCAGCTGGACCTCTGTTGTGGTCTTGGGAGCACGAGCACAGTGTTTGAGCATGGCTGGGGGCAAGATCATATTCACAAACCCGGAATATTCGTTTGCCCACAAGACCAGTAGGGAAGAATAAAGTGAGTAAAATTACAAGTACACCTTTTATCTCCAAATGGTTTTGAGCAATGACACTGTGAACTGCATCATCATTCATCAGTGGTCAGGAGCAAGCATGGCAGTAAATAGTCTGTCATTACTGCTCCCTTCCAGGGAATGTAGTGCAGTGACTAAGGCTCGTGACTCCTTGGAAGAGTTCTCCTACCCCTAATTTTAAGTTCCACCCAGTGGCATGGTCCCTTTGTGAAAAGAAGTTCTTGAAGAAAAGGACCACTATGAACATCCAGTGGTCTTGCAAAGACAAAGCACTTAAAGAAAACCCAGCTCTGATTTAGGAAGTCGTAAAAATAAATGATGTTTAATTACGGAATCTATCCACATATGTAGGTCATGTCTGTCTATACACACATATATAGAGAGAGATAGATACCTCTACACCTTCCACACTTTACTGTTTCAGTTTTCCTGTTCAGCTAAGATGCTGTTTCAGAAATTTTCCACCTCCTGCTTGACCTGCCTCCTTCATTAAACTGTAATAAGCATTTCTTGCTTCCTGATGGCATCTTGTTCAAATACCTAGCAAGATCAAACTCAGGAGAGAATAAATGGGAGCCGCAAGGCCTTCTATAAAATAGCCTGCATTTTTCATGGACTGGAATAGATGTTTGTCAGTAATGAGGCTCTGTAATTAAATGAAATAAACCTTGGCAATACCTCTGCCATATCTGCTTGTACAATGCTCACTTAAGCAGCAACACTCCCATGGGAAATTAAATATACTGTCTGTGCATTAGCCAGCCTTATTGTTTGGGTGTTCCTGCAGCCAAGAAACCCTCACCACTGTCTCCTAAACAAAGGCCTTGTGGAGGGAAGGTTTTGGGCTTCTCTGAAATTCGGGTGCAGCTCAGGAGCAGACACCACCTACGTCACTCTGACATGCCTGCCCTGGGGTGCAGGTGACCATGATAGACAAAGAGATGAAGGAGAGACCTTGGCTCTTCTCCTTCATTGGCTCCCCTGCTGTGGGCTCTTTCCCCTTCAGCACATTTAAGTATGGGTATAATGTGAATGAGGCAATAGTAATAATAGCCATCATCATCAAAACACTGAAAAATCCTGCTGCTTTCCTAGGATGAAAAGATTCAAACATCAGTTCTCCTTTTCTCAGGAGATTACTCAGTCTAGCTCTTCAAGGGGCCATGGTGGCCTTTCATTACACCTTGAGGTGGTGGTGAGCTTTCCTATCAGGAAATTTCCTACTGGGAAATTCATGAAAGCCTGAGGAGTGCAAAAAGCACTCTGGTGATAATGCTGACATGAAAACGAATCTCTTTGTCAATACAGGTGTTTTGTGGAAACTCAGCACTTTTCAAGGACTTTTTTTTGTATTAAAGGCCCCTACGAAAATGCTGTGGGAGTGAAAGAGATGATCTATTTTGTCAGCATGCATTTATCTAAAAGTGCTATCTGGATACCACTTTCCACATCCTCCTGAACCATCTGCAAACCTTCGTGTAGGAATTACTAATTTGCTTTTGGTTGTCTTAATGTAGTTTTTCTCAAGGGCCTATTAGACTGGAGAGAAACTACTAGAAATGTGTGAATTAATGTTTTCTAAATTCTTTCACTGGACAGGAAAAACGCAAGCACAGTTGCTTTCACAATGAATGCAAAGTGTTAGTTTGATGTCTCTTACTTTTTAAAAATAATTTAGTCAAATTCTGCTTCAGAGTTTTCTTTGGAAAACAAATTTTCCAAACCATTTCCCAGATATAATCAGCATTCTCCAATCTTTTCCAAACTGTTAGACTTGACATTGCCTTTTTTTATAAACAAGAAGTTTAAAAAATTGCTTGTATCTAAAAGTGATGTAACACTTCAATAATTTCTAAGACCAAAACTATTAAACAGTTTTGTGCTATTAAATATGATGGCAAGGGTGGCAACATAGCATTGTACTCCAATATAATTAAGTTCTTTCCATTTTCCCATGAAACTTAGCCACTTCAAAGCGTGTTCTCAGAAAATGCTATCTTGTTCAAGCTACATAAATTGCTCCAGACTGTAATAGCCTCTGCATTACCCTCACTTTCATGTAATTAGTTATTTTAGAAAAAATTTTGGTGGATTTTTAAAAAATAGAACTAAAAAAAATCAAGAAAAAGAACTGGGATTAGATAGTTCAATAATGAGAGTCTCAATTAGAATATAGATAAATGGAAAAAAAGAAGAAGAATAGTAAGGGAATTAAGAGCCTTTCATAAGAAAGAAAAATCAGAGATGACAATATTGCTTAAGGTTTGAAGAGAAAGTGTATGTATGCAAGGTGAAATACTACAGATACATGCGGTTAAGTATGGTTTAGAGGTCAGTTTAGCATCTTTATACAGTCAAGTATGGTTTAGAGATCAGTTCAGCATCTTTTCCTGGAAGAACAACAACATGAAGGTATTTTAAAATATTCGTTTGATCATTACTTTCGCAGTGCATATGTACAGGAAACAATAAAATGCATCTCAGTTTGGGAGAGAACTCTAAGAATAGAATAAACAGACGGAATTAGTAAAATCCAAAATCCAATCAGGTACTTACCTAATAAAAGGAAGGTTTCCAGAGAGCTGAAATGGTCTATCTGTGTACAAGGGGTCTGTGTCCTCTCTCTTTGCTGCGTTCACAACTGAGCGCTCTGCAGCGTGGTGGGAGCTGCCGAGCGTGCCTCCTTCCTTGGCCTCACCAACACCTGGTGCTGACAGCTGTCGGGAAAGGGGAGTGGACTTGGTGCACTTGGTTCTTCCGATTTGGTAATTCCTGCAGTGGTAATTCCTGCAGTGCTATTGCAGAAGTCAGAAAACACTCAAGTATCAGTTGTGTGGAGAGAAAGAAAGAGAGCAAGGAGGAAAGAAAGAGAGAAAAGAGGAAAGAGAGGAAACGAGGAAAAGAGAAAGAGATTAAAATAAAGAGAGAAGGAGAGAAAGAGAGAACTAGAGAAAAGGGGAGAAAGAGACAAAAAGAGAGAAAGAGAGCAAGAAGGAAAGAAGGAAGAAAGAGAAATAAGGAGTGAAGGAGAGCAAAAAGGAGAAGGAGATGAAAAGAACCTGAAGATACATCCCTACCATGGAAGCTTGGTCAGATGTTCAGCTGATATACACCAGCAGAGCTTCTTCCCTGTCTTACATGGGCCTACTCCAGCTGACACCAGCTCAGATCTTACCAGTGACTTCTACACTTCCTAATTGAGTGAAAGTTTAATACTGCCGTGAAGGAGGAATGGTAAATGTGGCTTTCAGTTACTTTGGAGGAATTGGGAGTCCTGTAAAGATACATCTCATCTTGGGACATAACACTTGGGCCACCCTTGTCGCCTTGTGGGGTGAGAGATACAGGAAGAGGCGTGCTCTTTTCAGCCTGATGAGAGCTGAGACTGAAGGATGTCTTTTAGGAGCTAGTAATTAATATAGTTAGCTAACTAATATGCACTGTTGCTGGTGTTCAGAGGAAAATGTTTGGTCTTTGTCACCAATGGAATGAGCTGGTTTTTCCTAGACTGAAGCCCGGCAGCAAATGAAAACATACAATGTGAGCAACTTAGGTGATCAGAGCCCCAAAATAAAATAGGAACTTCTTCACCTGTGACCTAGACTATGGAGAGGTGATACTGCTAGCCTCTGGCAGTGTTGCTGATGAAGTCTCTGGACACACTAACTTTGCTAAATAAAACTCCTCAGCTATTCATTTGTGCAGCTTCTTTCACTGCAATTACCTGTATTCAATATTACTGTAGGATTTTTGTCCTATCTGCTGGATTCTTAAAATAATTAATATTATCTTGGCTTCAGTGCCATAGGGTTATTTAAAAGAGTGTGTGGAGTTGCTGATAAAGGGGAAATCCCAAACACAGGCAAAATAATTTGAGATTCATTTGTGGTTGAACAGGCAAGGGCAAAAATATTGTTCATTATATCAGATTATAATTTTCTTTAAAAACAGATTTGGTTTTCATGAGCCACAGCATTAATTTTAATTAGTGATCCTTATTAAAAAGATCTCTCGTTTCTTGTGGGTGGATGTTTTTAGCTGAGTTTGAGGATACATTACCAACATGCTGTAAGAGATAAGTAATTTAGTTTAAAATCTCAAAACATGAGATTTTCTTGCATCTGAGATAAGAAGGTTTCTATTTTAGCAGAAGAATGTGCCCATCAGAACAAGGTATTCTGATTACCGTTAGGGCAGTTCCTCTCTTTGAACTATTCTTTTATAAGTCATTGAATTTTTCCTTCTGCAATTTAGAAAATTTATTTAGAAATCCTGCTCCTTTGGGTGGGAACTATATCTCCTTAGGGCCAGGTATAATTTAATGGCACATATCTTCATTTTTTTTTCTGGTGTATAAAACAGAAATGCCTGTCAGCCTTTGAAAACAACTGTCTTTGCAGCTACGCTGTCATGGCACACTGGTTACATTTAACATTTTATCCAGTCCTTTTCATATACATTGCAGCTCTTTTGTTTGTTACTCACTGAAGCTCATCGTGCTTATATTAACAGCACATTAAATTCCTGTCCAGCTATGATTTCACGGTGCAAGGGGCAGCTCTTGGTGCAAACCTAGGCCCTGATGATCCCCAGCTCCAAGCTGGTGATTTGTGGAGTTCTTTTGGTCTTTCCTTGCGGGTTCTGACTGCCTAAATTCTCTCTCGAAACGGGAGGTCCCTAATATAGGGAACGTTTATTTACCTTCAAAATTATGCTGTATAATTTAAATTTAGTCATATAATCTGAGGACACTTTATATTCCGTTTTAAAAGTTATATACACCAGTTGAAGGTGGTGATAAACTCAATTAACTAGGCTGCTGTAAACCTTATTTAAATCAAATTAAGTGCATTTCTGCAACAGTTAGCATCTATTTCATTAACTGTGATTAAAAACTGCTTGGGAGTTAACTTGGTGTGACTTTGAATATAGATAAAGCCAAGGGAAGACAGAACTGGCAGCTGAGCCTGAACCAGACTGGAAAGTTTGGAGTTCTTGTTTGTAACCAGAACACCAGAGCTTTGTTTCTTTTAATTAAAACTGGGATCCCGCAGAATGTAATGGATGTTGTTTAGAAAAGCTGCGCCCTTGTTTCTGATAATTGGATTTTTCTAGCCCAGATTAATATCCTACTATGTCATTTCACTGGGTCCAAGAGGAATCCTCCAAATAATTAAAAAACGAGTGCTGAAGACTATAACCACCTCATTAAGATAAACTTACAACAACATCTTGGGTTCAAATAAGGAGTTCCTTTCTTTTTTTCTGGAAAGAGGCCACAGTTTGTTTAGCTTGGCAGCTGCAAGAAACTGATTTTTATGTATGCAGAAAAGCTCTTTAAGCCATTACTGCTGAATCATTGTCTCTCAAGTAACATGAAATTGGACTAGCACAATTTTGCAGGGGTCTGTAGAAACTAATTTTGAGATGGCTACAGCAAACAAGTAATGAAAAATTAAAGTGAAAGTGTAAATATTTTGAGAGAACTTTTGGCATGTAGTGTCACACCAAACAAAGACTGATAAACACACCTGACAATACTTAATTCTAGAAATAATAGCTGCTCTCTTTATTCACCAAAATTATGTTACAATTTTGTTGTTTATGCTCAATATATTATGTAGCAATATACATAGTAATGCTTATTAAGATAAATGATGGCTTGCTATATCAGCCGATGAGCTGATATTATAATGACAGATATAATTCATGTGCCATTTTTGTTAGTCTGCATTTTTTCCTAAAAAAATATACAGAAAATTTCTGATACAATTTAGCCCTAAAAAATATACAACCTAGGAAAACTGTCTAGACAATCTAGGAAAAAGTTGGAAAAACGTCAGTGGAAAAGTATTTGCAGGTACTGGAGGAGAATGGGAGGGGTAAAAAGGTCAATGTGAATGCTTAAATTAAAATGACCAGAACTGCATCAATGACCAGAGTTAAGGGGTCATCTGCATTTGGTGGCCAAGAAGGCCAGAGGTATTCCTGGTGCATTAGGAAGTGCACTGCCAGCAGGTCAAGGGAGGTGATCCTGCCCCTCTACTCAGCCCTGGAGAGGCACATCTGGAGTGCTGTGCCCAGTTCTGGGCTCCTCAGGACAAGAGAGATGTGGAGCTCCTGGAGTGGCTCCAGTGGAGGGTGACAAAGATGACTAAAGCACTGGAGCATCTCTCTTACAAGGAAAGGCTGAGGGAGCTGAGCCTGTTCAGCCTTGAGAAAAGGCACCGAGAGGAGACCTCATCAATGTCTGTGAGTATCTGAAGGGAGGTGCCAAGAGGAGGGATCCAGGCTCTGCTCAGTGGTGCTGAGCAACAGGACAGGAGGCAATGGGCAGAAAGTGATGCACAGGAAGTTCCACCTGACCATGAGGAAGAATTTACTGTGTGGCTGACTGAGCACTGGCACAGATTGTCCAGAGAGGCTGTGGAATCCTGACTGGAGATATTCCAGAACTGCCTGGGTGAAATCCTGAGCCGTATGCTCTGGGGTGGCCCTGTTCGAGCAGGGAGGCTGGAGCAGATGAGCCACTGTGGTCCCTTCCAAACTGACCCTTTCTGAAAGCTGTGTATGTTTATCACATAGGTGAATCACTGAGGCTCTGCTTAAAATGGGCACAAACCTAAGTTTAAATCTGAGGGCAGACCGATAGTGCTAGCACCTGTTGAAATTTTAGTAGTCTTACAGGGGCTTCCCATGCTTTGTGAGAACAGGTTTTTGACTGACAGATGTGCAGTGCATAGCTTTACTGATAAATTCTTCCCAGTGAAAAGTTCACATCAAAAGTTGTTAAATCCAGTAATACCACATTTACAGAGGTGAATTGTTAGTGTGTACTTATTGAAAAATATTATTTCAAAGGGATATTTTAAAAATTTCTTATTTCTGGCTCCAATCATCAGCACTACATTGTTTACTACATAGGTCATCTGTCTGGACTTCTGTAAGGCTTTTGACATGGCCATCTATGACATCCTTCTCTCTAAGTTGGAGAGAAGATGGGTTTGATGGGTGGACTGGTTCAGTGGATGATGAATTTATTGGATCGTTTCATTCCAGGGTGATGGTCAATGGCTCAGTGTTCTGAAGGAGATTGGGGACAGAGCAGGGTTCCTCAGGGGTCTGTACTGAGACCAGCATTGTTTGACATCTTCATCAATGACATAGACAAAGGGATCAAGTGCACCCTCAGCAAGTTTGCAGATGACACCAGGCTGAGCGGTGTGATTGACACTCCTGAAGAAAAGGATGCCATGCAGAGGAATATGGACAGGCTTGAAAAGTGGCATAAGCTGTATATGGACCATTCTGTTCAGCATATTCTTTCGGATGTGCCCTCCACAAATTGGTTTATCCTTTCAGAAACCATTTCTATTTTGGAAATCACAGCATGCGATGGGAATTAATTCTGCATTTAACAAATAGGATGTCCCTCTTCCTGATATTGATGTAATTCCCGCTTGCCTTGAGCTCACCTTGAGCAGAGTGCTCAGGATTTCTCCACTTTCTTCCAAGCTGTTCAGGCTAAAGCACTCACTGTGCACCGTGTTCCTCTGCATGCCGGACTGCCACATGCTGACAAATACCTGCCAGCAGCCATGGGTTTTGTCCTGGGAAATTCCAGGTAAACATGATCCCTCAACCTCTTGCAAGTAACAGCTGCTACTTTTGCTCAAAGGGAATTCCCACTGACTTTGATCTGTAGGGGAGGACATCACCGAGGTTTGTTTCACTACAGTGAGGTAATACAGTAGCTAAAATGTTTGTCAAGGACATGTGATAGCAGTAACTTCACAAGCAGCAGGTCAGACTTTTCCACTGCTTCCCTTAGTCATACACACTTTACTCTTAACAAAGTTCTTCTCTGTGTACTCCTGTGAGAGTGCAACTGGAATCTGAGCCAAAATACAGCAAGTTAGGATAGGACAAATACCAGCTATTTCTCTGGTATGACCTGTGGAAATCTGCAAGCATGTTGGATTTTGGCCTTTCTACCTTCTAAATTTGCTGTCTTCAGTGTGAGGAAAAGCACTGAAGCTTTTAGGAGGTCTGTTTCTCATAGCACAATGAAAAAGTATTATTTGTTAAAACAAAATAATTACTAGCTGTGTTTACTTTAGGCATGATACACTGGCCAACCTTCTGTGCTTATTTTATGCTGGGCACTGGAGAAAAATGTAGTAAGATTGGTCAACCAAGGGAGCTTAACAAACATATCCTGAAAAGTGGTTGAGAAGAGAGAGGAGCTGGATGGGCAGGAAAAGCAAAAGGAGGATAATAAATACAGCGTGAGGCATGAAATTCCTAGTCAGTGGTATGACACAGATGCACTGAAAATTTATACTCACTATTCCAGATTTTAAGCATCAAAGTTTTGATATTTCATGACATTCTGGCCTGAGTAAGGCACAAAGATCCATTAAGATGATTGTATTCCCCACAGCTGGTGTGTGTGTCAAACAGGCAGTTGCTTAGACAAGGTAGCATCCTGCCTTCTGAGCATCAGGGAAAGATCCTGGGGATTGTGTAAAAGGATTTTCTCTGTGCAAACACCTGATAATATTACTTAACATTGAAAAATACCTCCTCTAATACTAGGTCTATTGAGAAAGCCTCAAAATGTTCCTGGTGCTTTTAGGAGAAGACATACAACCAGTGCAGAAAAGTAGGCTTTTGAGTGTATAATTCATAAGTACTTGTCAGAGGTGCTTTCCTGTGGGAGCACTTCTGTGCTCTCAGGTGCAAGAAGAGCTGCTGAGTGCAAGTGAACATTTTGAGCCACTCCAGTGCTGCACTGTTTATTCTCATTTTATGGATAGATCCTGCCACGATGCTGCTGTCCTTGGCCTTGGAGAGCTTCAGGAGAAGCTTTGCCTCATGTGCAATGGCCAAGGCCACTAACCAGGGCCAGACGTACCTGGTTGTGAGCCGTGTCCCAGTCCCAAGCTTGCTGTGTGACCATCAGCCAGTCACTGTTTTGCTGAGTCTTGTTTCTGTCTCTGCTCAGATGGAGACAGCAGTATTTCTGTACCTCACAGTGGGAACACCCTTTATTCCCTCAACATGTTCTCTTTGTTATCTTATAAATTCTGTCAGGACAAAACCTAGGGATTCATGTACATTTCCCTGCTCTGGTTGACTGGAGCAGTAGCTGCAGGTCCAGCCATGCTGCTGGAAGTCTGGCAGCTCTGGAGCTGCAGATGGCTCACCAGCACGTTGGGCACCTGTCCTGTCTACACACCGTGCATCTATTGGGAGCCAAGTCTATTCTGTGTAAGACCCACTACACCATGTGGCACAAATTTCTGAAATGCAGAAGCCCACTACAGGTGTTGATCAGGATTTCTGTGCTCTTAGGGCCAGAAGGATGATGGCTGGGAAGGAGGCAGCCTGTGATGGGGCACTTGTGCTGGGCTGTTGCAGACCAGGGTTGTCTGAGAAACTGGTCCCCAGCTGCCACCTGCTGAGCCTAGAGGAGACGCAGCAGAAATCCCTGTCCTTATGCCAGGCTTCCTCAGGCGGGCACCTAACACCATCACTGTGTGCCAAAATCCAAGACAGTAGCCAGGGGCAGATGCTAAACACTGTGTCACTGGGCATGTGACGGAAAATCAGCCCACTTCTTCAGGTGCCTGAACAGGAACTGGTGTCCTGACTGTAGAACCATGGCTTGAATTGCTGGTCTAGGGGTGCAGTCAAGAAGGCGACAGAGTAAGAAAAATACAATGCAGTAGAAGATAACAGCTTATAGTAATCCTTTACATGAAGTCAAAGAAATAAAGTGCTACTGTGTTGTCTGTTTATAGGAAGAGGAGCTCATCAGGAGACTTTTGAAATCATAAAGATGCTACTGCAGCATTAGCTGCAAGAGAAAAATGTCCTTTTCCCTCAAATAAATCCAATACCTTCCTGATTTAGATCAAATTCAACTCAAGCACAAGTGCACCAGTACTTTAGAAAGCTGGATTTTGTTTGGCACTATGATGTTATAATAAACTTGTTGCTCATCCTGACCCTGATGCTTATTTTCAACTGACAGTTGTGTAGTTTGCAAAATACACCACAGATCCTCATACTTAAAATAAAGATAATACTTATCCACCTATATCAAAAACTCTTCTAAGCAAGGCTATGTATGTTTGCAATGCCCAGCAAAATGGGATCTTGTCATAATTTATGATGTCTTGAGAGTAGTGTGGATTGAAAAAGAAGACTGCTCTGACCTAATTTATGCATATTTGGTATGTTTCATTTTTAAAATAGTGCCTGAGAAAAAATCCAAGGAAAATGGGAACAAATAAACTAACAACCACCGCCAACAACAAAACAGCGAAAAACTATGGTTTTAGCTACATCTAACAAACCTTTAGTGCCACCTGCTGGGGAATCATTGAAAATGAGAATGAAGTCTCCAGCACACTGCTAATGGCATTCTCTTTGTCATTGATTTCTTCTAAAATCTATATTATATTAAGAAAAAACTGAAAATATTTTAAGAAAGTTAGATGAGCAACTCTGAGTATAATCGAGAAGGTGTACTTTCAAATACCCTAATTATAGGAATTTCTTTTCAACTGTATGTCAGATACTGGCTACTTGCAATCAAGAAACGGTCCTTTCCTCTTTCTTCACTTCTAAATTATCAATCAAAAAGTTATCCTAAAGTACATTTGATTTTTTTTAAGTGCAAAGAGTAGCTTATTAGCATCACTGACTCCTTAAGGATGTCACTTTAGCACCCAACAGTACAGAAAAAAAAGCCATTTTCTTAAGCCCGCCCAGTTATAGAGCAAGTACATACAACCCCAAATGCAGCACTGATCCTTCTTAAGAGAAAATAGAAATAGGAAACAGTGGGGGCCTCTTTTTGAACATACTTTAAATGTTTTATGCCAGCATGAACCTGCTTATACTTTACAAGCTATTCCTCATGGTCAGGTGGAACTTCCTGTGCATCAGTTTCTGCCCATTGCCTCCTGTCCTGTTGCTCGGCACCACTGAGCAGAGCCTGGATCCCTCCTCTTGGCACCTCCCTTCAGATACTCACAGACATTGATGAGGTCTCCTCTCGGTGCCTTTTCTCAAGGCTGAACAGGCTCAGCTCCCTCAGCCTTTCCTTGTAAGAGAGATGCTCCAGTGCTTTAGTCATCTTTGTCACCCTCCACTGGAGCCACTCCAGGAGCTCCACATCTCTCTTGTCCTGAGGAGCCCAGAACTGGGCACAGCACTCCAGATGTGCCTCTCCAGGGCTGAGTAGAGGGGCAGGATCACCTCCCTTGACCTGCTGGCAGTGCCCTTCCTAACACAGCCCAGGATTCCATTGGCCTTCTTGGCCACAAGGACACACTGCTGGCTCATGGATGCCTTGTTGTCCTCCAGGACCCCCAGGTCCTTCTCCACAGAGCTGCTTTCCAGCAGGTCAGGCCCCAGCCTGTGCTGGTGCCTGGGGTTATCCTCCCCCAGTGCAGAATCCTGCACTTCCCTTGGTTGGAGTTCAGACAGTTCCTCCCTGCCCATCTCTCCAGCCTGTCAGGGCCCTTCTGAAGGGCTGCACAGCCTCTGGGGCATTGGCCACTCCTCCCAGTTTTGTCATCAGTGAACTTGCTGAGGAGGCAGCTGCTCCTTCATCTCAGTCATTGATGAACAAGTTAAACCTTTGGAGGACACCACTAGCGACAGGCCTCCAACTAGACCCTGTGCCACCACTCACAACTGTTTGGCATCTGAGCCAGTTCTCTATCCATCTCATTGTCTGCTCATCCAGTCCACACTTGCTGAGTTCGCCTGTGAGCGTATTGTGAGAGACACTGTCAAATGGAGAATTCAGGCCAATTAAAATTCTTCTTGACACAGTCTTAAAAAATCATTACACCATATTCAAAAGCATCTTGTTTGCTCATCATTCACTGGTAACAGAACTTAAGCTGCAGAGAAGGCTGTTAAGTCAACCTAAAAACGGCCAAGGCTTGTAAAATGTGGGAAATGCAAATCCTAAAGCCAAAGGGCTTTTTCTCAGTGTTTTGCCTACATCTCTTGCATGCTACTTACCCTACAAATCTGTAAAAACACTGCTGCTCTACAGAAAAGAAAAAACCAAATGGAAAGTCATTTGTATGGTCAGAGCATCACTAAACAGGGACACAGTATTCAAAATAATACAAGTAGAAATTATTAACTAGATAGATTTATCTCAGAGTAAAGTGCCTTTAATGTAGCGGCTTGCTTACATTTTGAGATACAGCCTAGAAATACAGCATAAAACTAAAATTACAGAATAGTAAGATGAACCTCTGGCTGCAGAGATTTTTTAAACAGGTGTACAACGTGTCACAAAGTATCAGGATAAAGATAACAAATATATCAAAGTAGCTTAGACATCAAGTTGTTAGGCATTTTAAAGTACTTTCAGATGAGAGGGATGGAAGCAGAGAAGTATTTTTACCCAGTTACATTTACTGAAAGGAAAATAAACAAGCTGTTTGTGTCATTCATGCATTTTCTTCCTGAAAGGAAAAAAGGACTTGGAACATTCAGGATCCTTCTCATTTAAATGTCAGAAACAAAACACAATGGAAGGCATCAACAGTTTGGAAAACAAAGGCTGTCAGTCCATCCACTGCAGACTTCCTGATAAATCCTAACCCCAGTGTAATTTAACAGGACGCATCATTAACAGCAAAGACCACTCAAACAGCAGCACAAATTGAAACTGTTAAACCCAACTTTATCAAACAGACAGAGACCTACAGTACTTTACTGTGCAGATGAAAACAGTACAGTAACTTTGAGGATACTCACTGGCCTAATTCATAAGAATGAAAGAAGAATTTACTGAGATTCTTAATACTCACGTAGCAGAAGAATTAATAAAACAGATATTTGAGCAGTTGATGTGTTTTGACATGTAATGGTTTCACTTCCAGCTGGGCCTTTCTGTTACACTCGTCACTGCCTCAGGAGAGGGGTCCTTCCACATCTGCCTGGATGCAGTACCACTGAGCAGACCCACTAACAACACAACAAATAAAAATTTGCTCATTTGATGATCACTAGGATGGATTTTGACTGGAAACATAATAAAATGAATGCTTTCCACCTCATCTTCATGCCTTCCTTCTTCATTTCTGGGGGGATAAAAAAAGCCATAACTATTCGAAGTGACTCCCAAAAATCACTGAAAAGTAGAAAAAAACTTATTAACTCCTTGATCTAAAGCATAGATCTTAGATCACAGTCATATAAACTCAGATACAAGTCTGTCTCTCACTGACCCTGTACTTTATTGCATGAACTGGAGTCACTGTCCCTGGGAAAGGGAAGATTGGATGTGGCACTCAGTGCTGTGGTCTAGTTCACATGATGGTGTTCAGTCACTGGTTGGACTTATTTATCTCAGAGATCTTTTCCAACCAAATTGAGTCTGTGGTTCTGTGATTTTTGCAATACTGATGGTGTAGCAACAGAAACATTTCCAGGGCAAAATACAAAAAAGCACTTAACAAAAATGTGCATTCATACGTTAAATACTTTGAATAAAATGTGTGTGAAAATGAAGTTGAAGTTAACATTTCTGGTTTCTTTCTTGTTGCCTAGTGATCTTGTTCCCAAAATAGAAATAAATAGGATTTTCTCAGTGTAACGAAGTTGTTAGTGACAGAAAAACTATGACGGTCAGTGACAGACTAAACAGACACTGGGAAACTGCTGAAATGATGAGTAGTGTTGTGTCTTCCTCCCAACACACACTTCTTAAGTCACATAACCATCAACACTGATTTTAAAACTAGAAAAAAAGTATCTTTGATTTGGTATTTGAAACTTGTCTTATAAAGCTTAATATCTGTAAGTGACCATCAGAAGATTTTGTTTGGAGGCGCTTTTTTTCTACTTTGTTTTTTCACAGCAACATTTTTACTTCTTTTCTTTTTTTAATGAAAAATTTGCCTAGGCTGTGTGATATGAATGTAAGTTTCTTTGAAGGAAAGACCATTTAAAACATGCACATGCTTGCAGCACACAGCTGCTGTAGCGGTAGTTAAAATGACCTTGCAACAAAAGATGTCTGTCTTCCAGTGATTTTTATTTCCATACTCTGCCAGCCTCATCCCAAATGCTAGCTATTGTTGTGATTCAGAAAGATATGGAAATGCAGCTGACAAAAGAGATGATGGAGATCAATTAGCTGAGGGAGGACAAGCGGGAAGGCAGAAGTCACTTGCAGATGATCTTACAGAAATGAGCATGCAAATCTTACTTTAACTTGTGAAGGTCCACTGATGTAAATGGCAACATTTTTCCTATGTTTAATCAGACCCTATGAGATGTTATCATGTGGCCTTTGGTGAAGTACTGACTTGAGGAGTATGGCTTGCTCTTTTGAAGAACTGCAATGTCATATATTAGCACCATAGTTTAATTTCGTATTTTCTAAGTACATTTTTTCCTGGCATTTGAGGGCTGTTCAGCAGAAGGTTCTCATGCGACCTTTTTTCCAGTAGATGCAATAAATTGTCAAAATATGCTATATGGAGCAGGCAACGTGATTCTCTGGTCTAGATCCCTTGCAACATAGACGAAAAGTTGCAGTTTTAGCTTTAGGCACAGCTGACATCACCTCTGCATTGTTGTGTCTCTTGTATGTGCACAGTGTGATCTAGAAAGCAGAGCATAATGGAGACAATCCCACTGCAAGGCTGATGGCAAAAGCTGTGCACAAAAGAACAGTATGTGCTACGTATAGCAGAGGTACATTGCCTTTGTCATACTTCTCAACACGTTCAAACCATTTCCAGATGAGTTTTGTTAGTATAGAATTAAGGTAGGATTTCAACTTGTTTTTTAGAGGCCTCACAAAAACCTAGCACATTTTAGAGCCGAAGTTAAGAAACAAATCACTACATATGCGAAGAGGAGAAATTGCTGTGATGGGCCAGACTACTAAAATTTAGTTCAAAGCCCTAATACTCGTGTTGTCATGTAAGAGAAGCTTCAGAGAAAAAGACAAACTGAATTGGTTCTGGTTAGCTGAGGCACAGCAAGTTGTCTATTGTCTCTATTTCAGGAAATATGAAAAGAGAGTAAGAAAATCTTAACCTTAATCCAAACATTTTACCTCTTTGCATTAATTTAGTACTCTAATGAAGTACTATATTTATTATTATATAATAAATTTATTCCCTGTAGAAAACATTCAGGTCATTTTCTAAGATCTCTAACTCTTTGCTAAAGATTTTCAAGTATGTAAGAAAATGTCCTCATTTCTGAGGCTTAATGCCTCACAAACACAAAGCTTTCTCCACAAGGACAGAAAGGCTGTGCTGTGCAGGTCTGTGAAGCTTCAGACGTCTTGCTGGCATGGCCAAGTGCCCATAACAGAGGCTGAACCCTCCTTTACTCAGTTTAATGCCCTACTCTGGTCTGCAGTGACTTTAAGTACCTTTCTACCTCTTTCCATCTACTTCCACAGTTCAGAAGATGGACTATTTGTTCCATTACCCAACAGAAAAATGTAAGGGAGCAGCTTGCTTTTCTGCAGCCAAGAAAGCTACAAGGTGAGCAACCTCCCACTCTCCCCTCTGCTAAGTCACATACATGTCAGTGTTGCAACAGCCCAGATATGGCTTTGTGCACCCATAACCTGCCAGAATGGGTCCCCTGGACTTCAGATTTCTGTATTTATTAATCTTCTCTGCTTTGCAGTCTGTTCTTATGCTGTTGCAGCAGCCAATGACACAGCGTCAGGACACGAATGCTTATCTGAGCTGGCATTCATCTTGGCAAGTCAGGTTCAACTACTGCTGAACTGCAGCTGGCAATTCAACATTCACAGTCTGGCCATGAATCTTCATGAATACATAATTATGTTCCAACCTCTGTTTGAAATTACAGAAACTACATCAAGTCACCACATCTAAACATGAGGTCATGGATTTCAAATCCTAATTCTGTGCTGTTTTAAAATACAAACAGAACTCTTGCCCCTTGTTGTAAACCAGGTCTCAAACATATTTATCCACAGCAATACAGGGTATTTAAACATATGTTTTATAAACAAAATACTTTTATTAGACTAGTACAAGGGTTATTTTAAATCAAGAATTAAAATACAGTTGCTATTAAACTATTGTTTCAGTTCATTTCACTAAAGTCAAAGTTACTGTAGATTAAGCTTAGGAGGTAATATTTATCCAGAAAAAAAAAAAAACTTTTAAAAAATATAGATGGAACTTCTTTTACCTCTTTTTATTTAGCATGTTTTGGCAATATACTTTAAACTAGATAACTTAGCTAATAGAGCATAACACTAAGCAAAACCAGAACTTTAACAGGAACTGTTAATAGACTGTTTTATTGATTTGTTCCTGCTTCTGATATGAAAATTATTCATATACATTTATGTTTCAAATTTACAAGATATAATTATTTTTCATTAACTTTTCTGCAAGAACTCCATCCAAGAAAAACATTTTAAATATTTAGAGATACTCAAGACACCTAATCCATCTTACTGGGTAACTGCTTCTAAGAAGGGCCCTAGAGAGAGAAAACTCTTCTATTTCTTGTTTCTTTTTATTTTATAGAAGCATCATATCAGTGTTTCCCTATCTGGATACCAGTAGCCACATCCAGCCTGATACAGTACTCAGAAATGGAAAAATATATTCAGGTGTGGCCTCTACAGACCACACTGTCACCTGAGTGTGCAGTTACTGTGGTTTTTCATGGAGTCAGAGGTGAAAAGAAATGGCAGGCCATGTGCAAAACAAAGAGCAGTCTCTTCTAAAACAAGAGACCCTTTCTAAAATAAGCAAGCTCAGCATGCCACTTCAGAATGATGAAGTGGCAAGAGAATATGAGCCTCAATTTATATTAAAAAATGGTAACCTGGTGTAATATATATATATATATACACACACATATATCTCCTTCAAGCCCATGGACAGACTTGCAAATTATTACTATTTGTTATTTTAAGTATCAGCTGTATCAGAAACGTCATTCTGACCTAAGTTCTACCACCCCCCTGCTGTGCAAACAAGGCAGAGTCAGTTACCCAGCAGCTCCTTTGGGATGCTGTTGTAAGCAAAGTTGTTGCTTTTGTATCAGATGGTATGGTTAGATTACTCCAGGGATCCCTCTAACCTCTGGATACATTTCTATTTTTACACAGTATCCCTGACAGGCTCAATGATCTTTATTATTCTTCCCTCAATCATCAGTTTTGAGAAATGTTACCAGCAAAGCTTTGCTCATAAGCTAAACCAGTGACTGTTTTCGTGCACTTCAAATGCAAAACTTAGGCCTCTTCCTTCAGAAGGTGTGACAAGTCAGTCCCACTGGCTCATGTTACCATACTACTGTAATTGGATTGTTTTCAGTATATGCCCATTTCCTCAAAGGAATGGGTGGGGTCTGTCTCTGTACTCTTCCTTGACCTGTACCTTGGTTTAGGTAAGACAAGGAATGTGGACTGCTTTACCTTTTCTAATGGACAATTGGGTGAAAGGAGTTCCAAATTTAATGAGGATTTCTTTTCTTTTTTTCCCCCTCCTCAATATAGGAGCAACATATTTTGATCTAACCTAAACTCCTTGTCAAATAATTTAACCCAGACCAGTAACAGCCTTCTCTAAACTGACTCTGTCATCTTATGCAAGACTTAACTGCATCAACTTAGGTCCCTTTGTTTAATTTGACATAAATGTTTCTCATATACAGAATTTCTTCTACACACTCATTTAATGTTAGGTTTCTGTACTTTATATTGGTGTCCACATGCCAGACACTCTTCTGCCATTAGCCTAATATCCCTGTTCTCAAAAGATCTGTCATGGAATTGTTCTAAAATATAAAATTTTATTTTTCATATATGGTCTGATACTCATCCCAGTGCATATATAGCAAATAGGGTTGAAAACCACAGACTTTCCAACAAGTGTTTACTTTTCCATTTAATATGAGAATACTTCCCCACTATATAGTAAGAATATAAGGCACAGGAAAAATAAATTAATATAATGACCTGGGAAATGGAAACCTTACTGTTTTAGAGTCATCTCCTACTTGTAGTGGAAATACAACATATATCTTATAAAGTTGTATACAGTACTGTAATACATATGACATAATTTTCCAGTTTCCTGGAAGGGAGTCATGAAAGCCATTGACAGATAACCAGCTCATTGTTTCCTCCAAAATAAATCACATGAATTACACGTGGAAACTGGAGTAAGGAGGGATTATATAGCAGTGCCATTAAAACAGTCAAAAAAGACACTGATCCTACAGTTGAATCTGAGTAGTTGTACACCTGAACAAGACCAATAACAGTTTCTCCAAAAAGTCTGATCAGAATTCATTAATAAAATCAGACAGAACAATTATATTGAGTTTGACAGTACCGTAACACCATTGAAAATATCCCTGTTTTATCCATTTCAACAAAAATCATAATCTGAATTACACGTGTACTGCATATTTGCATAAGCACCAGGATCATATAAAGGAAAAGCTTATCCATCAAGTCCCTCTGATAAATGGTCCCCAATAAAAAAGCAAATTTTTGATGTACATTTAAGTACTTCTGGCAAGAGATACATAAAAGAAAAGTCACTGCAAAGTCTGAAAAAAAATTCTAAACTTGTAAAAAAGATCAAAGGTAGAGAAATAGTCTGAGAATAGTCTGAGAAATACTGAAATTCACTCCAGTTCCTGAGATAAACTGCAGATCAATTGTGAAGATTTACCAGATTGTACCACACTCTCTTTCTCACCTTCTCTTACACACTGCACACAAGGTTGGAACTGAAGCTTCTGCTAATCTTACAAGTCAGCAAAGCATGTGAAAGCTCAGAACATTCGAATTTTCTTTTCCACTATAAAAACAAGAGACTGGCAACTTAGGTTAGACAGATAGACTTTTGCCACAGTCCATCAAAATAATTTCCAGAGAGACAGTTGGTTTAAATTAACTGCACTTGTATCATTTAAATTAATACAATTCTCTCTTTCTATCCTGTTTTCTCTGACAACTGTGCTCTTATTCATCCCTCTCCTGTTTAAAAGAGACCATAGATGAGTTCAGACTCCTAGGGTCAGATTTTTTTAAAAGAGCGTGTGTCACCTAACAGCTCAGCAGGTCTCTGTATGCTGGAACCATCATCAATGTGCTTCATTGCTACTAGCCATATGGTCAGCTCCTAATTGAGCATTAACGTTGTGCTCCATCTTCTGTAAAACTGCTGGAAGATCCAGTACAGAAGAAATAATATAATGAGGCACAGGGGAGGTATCTACTGGGGCGGTCATTGCTTTGTTTAGCCAGACCGTCGCTTTCAAGCCAGCATTCAGGCCTCCTTGAATATCTGTATCTAGAGAGTCACCGACCATCACACACTCTGCGGGCTGCACCCCCAGGAGATCGCAACAGTAATGAAATATGGATGGTGCCGGTTTCTCCTCTTTCTGCTCTCCCCCCACAACGATGGCATCGAAGTAAGGCTGGCAGGCGCACGCCTCGATCTTCTCCCTCTGCGTCTGCCTGTCGCCGTTGGTGAGGAGCAGCAGGCGGAGGCCTTTCCGCAGCTCGGTGAGCATGGCCCGCGTGTCCTCGGCCAGCGTCAGGTGCTGCAGCCGCGTCGTCTTCCACAGGTAATAGCACTCGGCCGCCAGGTCGCGGTTCGCCTCCCCGCCGATGGTCTCCTGGATCGCCTCCTCCCAGTGCGAAATCCGCAGGTCGGTGATGCACATCTTGGCGGGATCGTGGCACTCCTTGAGGAGCTTGGCCTGGACCTTATCGCAGATGGCGCGGGCCTCTCCCTCCCCGTAGCGGTGCTTGGACTGCAGGGCGCTTATCACCTGCAAGGAACGCGGGGGCGCGCCTCAGGGCGCTGCGGGGCCGCGCGGCGCGCTCCCGGGAGCGGCCCCCGGCCGTGTGTCAGCAGGGGAGGGAGCGGGACACGGGAGGGAGGGAGCGGGACACGCGCAGCACCGCGGCCGTCGGGCCAGGAGGCGCGGTGGTCGCGGTCCCCGCGTCGGAAGGGGGACAAGGGCAGTACCTCCTCGATGGCGCGCCGCCCGGCCGCCGCCGTGTCGATCAGCGTGTTGTCCAGGTCGAAGAACACCGCCTTGACGCCGTGCAGCCCCATGGCGCCGCCTCCCGCGAGAGCCGCCCCGCTCGAACGGCGGAGGGGAGCGCCCCTGGCCGCCAGCAGAGCCGCCCGTACCGGGCACAGCGCGGTGGGAGCGCCCGGTCCCGCCCCGGGGCCGCCCCTCGCGTCAGGCCCACGGGGCGGGGCGCGGAAGGCGCTGCCCGGGGCCCGCTGCTGGGTGTGGGGCTCGGCGCTCCCGGGTGCCCTTCCCCAGAAAAGGAGGGTTGAAATCGCACAGGGCCCTGGAATGGGCCGTGAGGAGCCTCTGCTCGAATCCCGAGTGCTCGTGCGGGGCTGGGGCAGGGAGGAAAGGCGGCGGGAACGCCCCCGTGTCCCTGCTGCCGCTGGGAGCCGTGCCGGCCGTGGGCGGAGCGCTTAGGGAAAGGGAGCCGCGGGGGGCACGGCTGAGCCCGGGAGGAGGAGCGGCGGTGCGGGAGCCCCGGGCGTGGGGTGTGTGGGGCCGCGCCGCGGGTGTGGGGTGTGTGTTTCGATGTTTCGTATTTTCCTTTGAGTTTTTTCCTCCCTGTAGGAATGCGTTCTCGGTGAGTCAACGGGACAGCCACCTTGGCAGCTGATTGCAAAATACCTCTTGAGATGCTGTCAGGGGACAGCTTTGCCGTGAAAGGGTTCCCCCCGCAGCGCTTCCACCCGGGAAGGCCTGCCCGCTCCCGGCAGCTTGGCTGGCTGTGCCAGGCCCGGGGCCACGGCTGCTGCCGCTGGGGAAGCCTGTCACCAGCCTCAGGGAACGGCACCGGCCGGGTCGCTGCGTAGCGCTCAGAGATGCCGAAGTCTGTAGGTTCGCACTCCGAAGCATTCCGTGCACAGGACCTGGTGTACAGGGACCTGCACGAGGGAGGAGGAGGACACGCACGCCAAAGATTCGGTTCAGTTCGGCTTTCTCGGCCTCCCTGTTACCTTCTGGAGCGAGTCTTTCTGCAGTTACCTGCGGGCACAGCAGCCACAGCACGGGGATTGAATCATCCGAGAGCAAGTGTTCCTAGTAAAGCCAAAGTCAATAAGTCCACTGTAACTCCACTATTTGGGGATACTGTATAATGAATTATTTGAAACTCCAAAGGTCAATATTTTCTAGAGCAAATGACTCACAAAGGCATTTGAATGAAGGCCTGTATAGCTTCATAGAACAAGATTTTCAGGTGTATATACCAAAGACTGTTTCAGAATTTATCATTTTCCCCAAGGTGAAGTTTAACATGCTCTTGTTCATTGCTAATGTTTTGATAAACACAAGGTATTTTTTAACAGCTAGCAAGCAAATTTTGTTAACTTCATTAGTGTTTAATACTGCTACTGTCGATTAGATGTTAATAATTAACTGCAATTCACAAAGCTGGAGGAAACTTTCTCTGTTACCAAAAAAACTGGAAGTTCACTCCAGGTCACTTTCAGTTCTAAAAACTGCACCTTTGATAGCAACCTCCTTATCTGACAGAAGACATTGGGTCACATGCACGGCCAAAGTAATTGTACCCAAGACCATGGCATATGGCAAGTAAAACTACAGAAGACAAGGCTTTAAGGAGAGAGGGGGATTCTGAGAAGAAACAGACATAGCTGAGGATCCTGTAGTTAGGGCAATAAGAGGAGTTTTAATAAAATTACTCCAGTTGACTCTAATAAAATGTGCTAGTTTTGCTTGATAAGATGGAAAAGGTGTTAGGCATGTGGATTTCATGTGCCTCTACTGAATTACTGTTTTTCAGAATTTACACAGAAAAGTGATTAAAAATAGCTGAATTTCTAGGATCCATTCTGCTTGGGAAGATGGCATTTGTTTCAGAGAGCCCGGCATTGCAGTCAGTGAGCAGTGGATCTTATGTGTACTTTTGGAGGTTTTATAAGGTATATATTTTTACAAGAAGCTTTTGGTTACAGATTTGAAGAAGTTAAACCATGAATAATAATTACATTTTAAGCTTATTTTAAATTTTTTTATTTTCAGTTTTCTCACTAGCTGACTCTGCATGGAAAATGTTTGTTTGCTTTTAGAGTATGACCGTAATTCTAAAATGTACTTTTGTGTACACTTGGAAAATTCTTCAAAGCTGTTGAATTTCAGCCAGCTGTTTGCTGTGCTATTATTTATTTGGATCCCAGGGTTAGCAAATAAGCTCACTCACAACAGCTTTATCTATCAGCATTGCTTTCTTCTTGTTCTTTCTGCAGGCTCACTAGAGGCTACAAATCTCTTGCAGAAGCTCAGAGCCAGGAAAAAAGCAGTCACTGGAAACCAGAGTAGGAGACAAGCTGAAACATAAGATATACTGCACATTCTAGAAGTGATAATGTAAGAATGCCAGTTTGGTATCTTTAAAAGAGGAATTGCTCTGGGTATCTTTTAAAAACATCATAAACACTTCCAAAGAAAACATTCTGTCCATACATGAAGAAATAATAATTTGTGAATTGTTTAACTCATATCATAGTTTGTCCTCTTTTTTTTGCTACAAAATGATTATGTTTAGGAGTTCAGCATTTAGAACTCTCTGATGGTTTTTTCCTGCATCACTACTGGTGTCTCAATGGGTTTGTTTTTGGTTGTGTTAGCACTATGAGAGGGAGCAGGTGAGCTTCCTGAGTGCCAAAGCTGGTTCCTCATACTGAGGAAGACCTACGGCTTACTGCTGTTTTCCTTCTGTCTTCTACAGCTATCTGGTTTCTGCTGGAGAGAGACCTAGCAGGGGTGGGAATCAAATCTGGGTGATCAGGAGTAGATGGCCTGTGTGCACAGTGAAAGTCACCTGCTCAATGCTTTAGATCTAGCACCTGAAAACTCATCTTGGAGATTTTTCTTTCGCACTTCCAAAGAATATATTATTAATTTAGTGGGTGATTTTTTCCCCCTATATCCCAGTAAGAGATTTATTATGACGTGTATTCATGTTCACTGGTACCCATAACATATTTCAAGCTCAGTATGTTGAGGAATACTTCTCACCCAGGTGGCTTGGCCTGCAATCTGCAGATTAGGCTCCTGGTTGGAGCTCGAGACAAGAAACCATAAACTCCCAGCCTTTGGGATAACAAAGGACACGAATACAGGTGACTGCAGCCAGGTGAATGGGCAACTGAGAGTCCCAGCAGGAACTGGTGACTGCCGACCTTTTGGATAAGATGATGCCAGTGCGATGGATGAACACAGAGCGGGGAGGCAGGAGAAGACGAGAAGGAAGAGCGAGCGGGACCGACGCCCGGGGGAGACTATGAGGGTATAAAACCGCGGGGGTTCTCGGGCTTGGGGGGTTTGCATGTATTTGGGTGTGCACTGCTCTCCGCTGGCCATGTTGCTGAGCTATAGCGTGTGGTTACTGCAGCAGAAAAAGGCGTCAGCGAGTCAGGGGCAAGGCTGGTGGGGGGGACAGGTCTTTGCGAAGGTGCTGGCTTGCCTTGGAGCCCTCGTTCTCCGTAAGCTCAGGAGCGCCGGGCAGAGCGCGGCTCCCCGCAGGCTGGGGCCGGAGCCTCCCCGCTCCCTGCGCGGCTCCCTCTCCCGCCCTCGCCGCCCTTTCGGTTTCGTTTTCACGCGGGCCGGCCGTGCTGCGGGAAACGAAACTGGGCGGAGCCCGCNAGCGGCCTGGCCCGCGGCGCTCGGTGACGGCAGCCTGGGGTCATCTTTGGTCCGTCTGCCTGTGCCTGGCGTCATCGTCAAGTTCAAGTGTCGCCCGGTACTCCTCTGAAGGAACCCATTGTAATTTTGGAGAAATGTTACTGATTATTTTCCTCCCACAGAATTCAGTGAATGACTCAGTCTTTTTCTGTGAAAAAATCTGCTAAGAAGTCTTCTCTAATCACTAAATTCTTCACTCTGCTTTCTAAAACTGTTATTCCGAGCAATGACTTAAAAACTTTTGCAGACTAATCATTTGAATTAGAAATTCGAATTAGTTTCCTATGAACTTTGTTACTGGCATCAATTTTCTATTTTATATCATAGCAGTGATCTATCTACCAGGATTAGGGGCTGTCTTTATGTCTAGAACAACAGACACGTCTTTGAATGTTACTTTACAGCATCTATTGAAGATTGTGTCAAAAATGGATCGTGAATATATGACGATGATCAACCGTTACCGTCAAATACATAAAGTTACTGTGATTTATGACACCATCAATATGACGGGCCCATCTCATGATCCTGAGTAAGTTTACTCTGCATGTCAATAAGTAGCAGGGCTCTTCCTGCAATCAACAAACTGGGTAAAGCTTGCAGTCACAAATGGTAATTTGCTGAAAGCACATATATAGTGTGAAGGCTGGTTGAAACCATGAATTGAATGGTAGGTGCATGGGGAGGACATCATGTGATACAGTTTAAGGAGAAAACTTATTTCAAAAAGTACCAGCAATGCACCTGTTACTTACTAGTAACGCTACTGTGTGTTACGTATCTCCTCTCAGGAGGTGGAGTGGGTTACAGCAAGTATTAGAATTTATGATTTAAGTGCTGCAAAGTGTTTAGAAAACATTGTTGATTTCTAACCAGAAAGGTTGAGTGTATTAACTCATTGGGTACTAACATGTTTAATGGGTAGTTTATTTTTTAATGTCTTTTGCAATAAAAAGGTCTTTTGCTTAAGAAGGTTTGCTTTCCCTTTTAGAGACAATTGCAGGTGGCAGAATGTATTTTATTTTTAACATTGATATAGTATATTTTTTCCCTTGCCAAAGGTTGTAGATACTCAAGATCTGTAATATTTCCTTGTGTGATATTTTAAAAAACATTTTGCTAGTTTGCATGAAAACAAGTCTTATACTAATAATTAATATGGTTTTTTTGATGTGTTGTATTTTGTCAGACATCACTGTCTATGCAGACTTATGCTTTAATCTGACTACCATCCCAGAATAGATTAATAAATATTATCTGGATCTCAAATGTTAATCAGTTATCTTAAATTTTTTTCCCTTCATGGCTCATGTAATTCAAAAAAGTAACCCTTATTGCAGTAATGATCACATCTCTGATCACACAGCAACATTTTCATTCTTCAAAAGTGATGGCATGGGACTGACAGAACTTACATACATTCCAAATTATTTATCCCATTTATTGCACTTTTTCATTGTTTTTCTGTGTGTACATTCACAAATGCAACTCAGCCCATTGTGTGACAGTGGTATCTAGGAAAATCCTGGGTAACTTGGGCTATTTCAGGGATACATTGTAAAGTGTCTGGCTATAGTGATGTCAACTTCCTTCAGTGCCCTTGTGCGGCTCTTTCCCAGTGCTCTGCCTGCTAGCAGGGTGCATTGACCACTGCTGGTTCTGGGCTGGCTCCCTAACTCTTCTGTGCTGTGTCCCATCTCATAAATCATCTTGCAGTTGTCTGAGGCATGATACACAGATACCTCCCATTCTATCGTGGTTCTGGTGCTGTGGCTGCTTCCAGTACTGTCTGACAGGGTCAGTGCTGAGCACAATGTAAGAAGGTTGAGAGAGCCCAGGGTGGCTCAGTCCTGAGCTTTCTTGGCCTGGGAACACAGTGAGTGAACAATTAGACCGGTCCTGCCTAAAGCTGTCCGGTCTGGGAATTGCTTATTAACTTGGGGTTCACGGTGGATAAGTTCACTGCATTTGTGATCACCTCATGTAATGCTTCTGCACCAGGTAATTATCCACTTGGTCATGGAGACTCAGACTGCAGATTTCCTCAGGATGCTTAAATAAAAATGGTTATCCTATAGTGCTTTGTAGATAATAAACCCAAAGTTTAATCTGATAATGTTATTAAAGTACATATGTGGGAAAATGTAACAATGTTTTAGACATGTTTTCTTCTTTGCAGGTTCACAGTTGTGGTCAAAATAAATGGTGTGGAATATGGTACAGGCACTGGCAAAAGTAAAAAAGAAGCAAGAGCAGTAGCAGCAAAAACCACGTGGGAAATGCTTGAGAAACTGGTGAGTAAATAGTAGGATTAAGTTTTGGGGGTTCTTCACTAGTGAATGTTGAATATGAATATCTAGAGGTAGACTTTTAATAAAATGTTGTTTAATTTGAAACAGTTTCTAATTACTGAAGTTGTCTTCATTCTGTTTTATTCACCACTGTTTTACTTTTTATCACTGAATTGTTTTCCGTATTGTTCTCCTATAGGGTTGGTATCTAATATTGTGAGTGTTTCCTCCTCTGCTGTTATAGGAGGATAAAGAAATGTATTTGCCTTTGTTAAGCTGCCTTGGTGTATCTGGAGTGGACAGTGGTCATTTTATATCTTGACAACTGTTCAGAAATTCAATGCCTTCAAAATATTTGCTGGGCATTATTCAGTGTTTGTTGCCACTCTGCAAATGAAATTGCTTACTTTCACTTGTTCTAATTCATCTTCTTTTCCTTTATAGTATAGCTGGTTATATACTCTATCATTGCTTGATTAAGTCTAGGTTTGAATTTTGCTCCTTAGTTTTCTGCCAAGTGATTTACCCTTCCTTATTTACTAATCTTTATTTTTCTTTTTGACTTAGAATGCTTCTTAGCACCTTTTGAGTGAAATCTTTCCTTACCTTTTTCTATATGGCTTTTATTGTGTCACTGTCATTACTTTAGCACAATATCTGCATGTTTGCTGCTATGTTACTACTGTTCACTAATCATGAGATGGCTGAAAAGTCCTGCTTTCTCCTCTTATACATGCACAGGGGATTTGCAGCCCTTGCTAAGCAGCAGCATCAGCAGGATTCTGAAGCCATCCTTTCTTCACAGCTTGTTCCCTATATTTTCCTAAAGGAAGTGGAATGAGGCATGGTAAGAGGTTGTTAAAGGCAGAAGTGTAGTACTTGGAAAGCCAGGTTTACAATTATTCAAAATGAAATAATTAGGCTTGGGATGTCTGTCCTTTGCCACAAAGGACTCAGTTAATAGAAATTTGGGATTTCTTAAGAGTCTTTTGAAATGTGGACAAAACTTGCAGCTATATTAGTTCTTGTGCACTCTCTATATTAATGTATTTTTTAAACTTAAGATTTTAAGTTACCTGTTTTGTTTTATAGCGTAAGAGTCCCTCTAATACGGCTGCTGCAGAGTTAACGACAACTCAACCAACCTTATCACCTGCGCTGGACAAAGATTATGTCAGCCTATTAAATATTTTTTCACAGAAGACGTTGCATGTAGTTGATTATCCTAACAAAACTCGTACTGGAGATGCCCATGCTCCCACGTAAGATAAATTATATCTTCCTGCTTCCTTCTAATACTTTGTTATGTTTACTAATGCTACCATTAGTTATCCTTGATCACGTTAGATGAATCTTTAGAAAGAGTCACATTATCTGCCTGAGAGCATTATCCAAAAGCTTCTTGAACTCTGTCAGGCTTGGTGCTGTGACCACTTCTCTGGGGAGCCTGTTCCAGTGCCCAACCACCCTCTGGGTGAAGAATCTTTTCCTGATATCGGTCCTAAACTTATCCTGACTCAGCTTCATGCTCTCTCTTTGAGTCCTGTCACTGGTCACCATGGAGATCAGTGCCTGCCCCTCCTCTTCCCCTCACAAGGAAGTTGTAGAGAGCAGTGAGGCTCCCCTCAGTCTCTTCTCTCCAGGCTGAACAGACCAAGGGCCCTCAGCTGCTCCTCACATGGCTTCCCCTCAAGGCTCTTCACCATCCTTGTCACCCTCCTTTGGACATCCCTCAATAGCTTAATGTCATTTTTATATTGNGGTCCTAAACTTATCCTGACTCAGCTTCATGCTCTCTCTTTGAGTACTGTCACTGGTCACCATGGAGATCAGTGCCTGCCCCTCCTCTTCCCCTCACAAGGAAGTTGTAGAGAGCAGTGAGGCTCCCCTCAGTCTCTTCTCTCCAGGCTGAACAGACCAAGGGCCCTCAGCTGCTCCTCACATGGCTTCCCCTCAAGGCTCTTCACCATCCTTGTCACCCTCCTTTGGACATCCCTCAATAGCTTAATGTCATTTTTATATTGTGTCACCCAGAACTGCCCTCAGCACTGGAGGTGAGGCTGCCCCAGTGCAGAGCAGAGCAGGACAATCCCCTCCCTTGCCCGGCTGGTGATGCTGTGCCTGATGCCCCCCAGGACAGGGTTGGCTCTCCTGGCTGCCAGGGCACTGATGGCTCACGTTCAACTCTCTGTTAACCAGGACACCCAGGTCCCTTTCCGCAGTGCTGCTCTCCAGCCTCCTGTTCCCAACTCTATACACACAACCTGGGTTGTCCCATCCCAGATGCAGAATTCAGCACTTGCCCTTGTTAAATTTCACATGGTTGGTGATTGCCCATCTCTTAATTTTAGCATGTTGTTCTCTCTGCAGGGCTTTCCTGCACTTGAGGGAGTCAACAGCTCCTCCCAGTTCAGTATTGTCAGCAAAATTTTTTGGTATCTTTCGAGTCCTGTGTACAAGTTGTTAATGAAGATGTTGGAGAGCACAGGGCCTAAGATGGAGCCCTGTATAACCCCACTAGTGACAGGTCCCCAGTCTGATGTCACNGTCCCTTTCCGCAGTGCTGCTCTCCAGCCTCCTGTTTCCAACTCTATACACACAACCTGGGTTGTCCCATCCCAGATGCAGAATTCAGCACTTGCCCTTGTTAAATTTCACATGGTTGGTGATTGCCCATCTCTTAATTTTAGCATGTTGTTCTCTCTGCAGGGCTTTCCTGCACTTGAGGGAGTCAACAGCTCCTCCCAGTTCAGTATTGTCAGCAAAATTTTTTGGTATCTTTCGAGTCCTGTGTACAAGTTGTTAATGAAGATGTTGGAGAGCACAGGGCCTAAGATGGAGCCCTGTATAACCCCACTAGTGACAGGTCCCCAGTCTGATGTCACCCTATTCCCTGTAACCCTTTGTGCCTGACTCATGAGCCATTTGCTCACCCATCATATAAGCATGGTTACCCAGCTGTGTGCCGGACGTTTTGTCCGGAAGGACACTGTGAGAGACTGTATCAAAAGCTTTGCCAAAGTCCAAAAAGATTACATCATCTGGCTTTCCTAGGTCAGCTAGGTGGGGTACCCTCTCACAGAAGGAAATCAGGACTTTACCTTCATGAAGCCATGCTGGCTGTGACCAATGACTGTGTTGTCCTCCAGGTGTTTATCAATATCTCCCAGAATAAATGTTTCCGTGATTGTACTGGGCTTTGGTAAAGTGGATTACCTTGAAAGCACAACAAATTAGTCACCTATCATTGTTAATTAGATTAATTGTATAATGGAAACACTGTCTTGAAGATTCATTCTTCAGATTTCAGTTTATTGTAGTGTTTAAAAATCATTAAATTAAGACTTGTCATATAGGGTATAAGACTTGACTCCCTGTTGTATTTTACAGGTATTCTATTAGCTGTACAATTAGTGGTGTTTTATATGGAAAGGGCACTGGATCTTCTCTAGCTGCTGCAAAACAAGCTGCTGCAAAAGAAGCATATGAGAAGGTAAATAAAGAAAGCTCTCTGACGGTGTGTGCTGTATTAACTTTAAGACAGAAATTTAAATCTTTGAACCGATTTCCTCATTGTATTTATGGATATATTCCATGGATTCCATTAAAGAGGGAAACAATCCATATTTTAGTATGTTGGTTGGGCTACTGTTAGTAGAATTTATGTTGTGTTTCTATATTCAATTCTGGATTTAAAAAAAAAATCATAACAGTTGATATCTCTCTGTTTCAGAATAGGTCTGATACGTTGTCATTCAAGGATGCACACATATTAAAAGTTTCTAAATTCTGCCTCATATACCAATTATCTTCTGTGTGAAGTGTTGTTGAGCTGGCAGGCTGTGAACATACTTCTTTTATTGTCTTCTGTTGGATCAAAAATCTATTGTGTAATGTGAGAGGCAACAGCAGGAGTCAGAATCAACAGGACTTGCCTTCTGTAGTGTTCCAAGGCAGAGTCTGGTGAAACAATTGCTGACATCGTCCTCTGGAGAGCAGAGCTGTTGTCTTCATGTTGGCAACTTATTTCCACATGCAAAAAATGATCAGAATTCCAATAGTGATCTAAACTCACTTCTGAAATGCACAGAACAGATGAACTAACTTAAATGGAGTGTAGTTTAATGTAAAGAATGGCAGTATGGGGGAGGGAAGAAACTTTTTTTACTCTTAAATACTTCTACAATTATTTGGCTATCGCTGTGAATTTTCAGTGCTTTTAAAATTATTTTAAATTCAATCATGTAATTAATTAATGGCCTATTATGTCCAAATTAATGGCTCTAGGAGCCTTTCTTAATATTTTGCTATGTTGCAAACCCAGGGATCTTTTCATTTTCATTGAAGTCTGCAGAATTGTTCCAGCAGAACTTGTATACCAATTAGCCTAAATTTGGTGTGGGTTGTTTTTGTTTGGTTCTAATTTTTATTCTCAGTGATGTCTGCGTAACAAACAAAATGTAACTGGCAAAAAGCAGCAAAGGTCCAGTACTCCTGTATTTTAAAAAAAGGGGTTTATTTGTTGGCTCTCATTGAAACATAAACCCTCTACCTGATACCATGATGGTAAACCAGGAAACATTAAAAAAAAAAGTTTGTTTACTTTTTGTGAGGTGATGGTCTATATCCATTGTAGGTGCTTTTAATGTTACTTTTATGCTCTTATGACATGGGTGGAGGAGGAAGGGGAGGAACTTCTCCTAGGTGTTTGGGATAAACTTTATTTTTAAACCCCACTTTAGTTATACAAGTTTTGCAGTGTTTTCATGCTGAAGACATTGAATGTCAATTTGTACTGACTCAGATTTTCAGTTCTGCTGATTACATATATCAAAGCCTACACATATCCCATTTCCTGCACAGCAATTGCACATGCAGCAAACAACAAATATATTTGCTTTTCGTAAGTCTTACTCTCATCCTGGTTTTGAATAGAATCCAGATTCTAATTTTGTAATTGTGTCTGTATCTGCTCACTGTGACGCCCCATGTTTTTCCGTTCTCTGGGTGGAAATTGGGCAAATGCCTTTCTTCTGCAGGGCTTTGCATGTTTAGTGCAGTTAACAGCTTGCTCTTAGGACCCTGTAATCTTCCCTCTCCCCTCTTTGGATGGTATCTTTTGCACAAGGGATTTATTTATGTGATTTTGTTAAACAGTCTTGGCTTTTCTTTTTTTTCCAGATGGAAACCGAAAGATCTAATGGCAACTGTACATCTAGCAATTCCTCTCAAGCGCTGACTAAGTCTGACTCAGAGTAAGTTGGGTTCACTGCTAATGTGATAACAATATATTTACTAATCTTAGAGGGTAGTGTGCTCTAAGTCTAAGTAAAATATATCATAGTTTGTTTTACTGCAGTATAAAGCCATTTAATTTTTACTTTTGTTCCTTAAACTTCTGAGCAAAGTTTGTTCTACTTGTGCAATTTTATGTGAGGCTGTATAAAACAGCTTATAATAAGTTTAGAGCTTTCTGATTTATTCATATTTTGCCATAGGTAGTTCTTTCAGAAGCATTTTTACTGTAATGTAAATAGATTTACCTATGTAATTCAATAGCATTATTTCATGCCATTTTAATACTCATTTTCCTGTTGTGAAACTCTTGTGAACTCAGTATAATTCAATTTCAGTACTTCCCTATGCTGTGTATTCTGCTTTCTTCTCTCCCTTTTTTCTCTGTTTTTTCCCTTTCTTCATTCTACATGAATCTTCATTTCCACCAAAGGGAAAAATTTGCTTAGCAAAAGAAACTGAACATACATTAAGTTTGATATGTGATTTGAGAACCAGCAGTGACAGTAGTGCCACTACCACTTTTACATTCTTCTATCTTCTAGATATCATAGACTCATTTAATAATAGAAATAAAGAAGACTATTACAAGGTATTGTTATTTTAGTAGCTTTCAAGCAGGGTGTTTTGTAGTTTAAATCAGTCATGATTGTTAATGCCTTTTTAGGTTTTGCTTTAATAACTGTGTACTTTTTGGTACTACTTCTTTACTTGGGACAGTAATTTTATTTATTATTGTGTTACTTTCACCTAAAAGTAGTCCATCATTTTTCAGCAGAAACAGCATTTCCTTTCGTGACTCAGCTGCAGAGTTGGTAGAAAAAATGAAAGACATGGCAATATGTGAAAAGCCTTCACCTTCTCAGGTACAGTATGAATATGGTTTTCCTCATAATTACATTTTAGACACCGAATAGGGAGTGCTTCTTATCAGAGTGTAGCATCAGTTTGTTTTTTTATCCACTAATCATTAGAAAATACATGCCTGTTTCCTAAGAATATTCAGTATATTCTTACTGTTAACCATTAGTCATTTCCTTCTGTACTGTGGATCAAATTTATGTAGTGTTGAACAGATGGCAGTACTCCCAAGAAAAGGGGTCAAACTCATTTTTTTGCAATGATAAGCTCATTTTTTGCAATGATAATGTTATGCATAGCACATGTGAAAAACAGAGCTAAGATATGGCTTCATTCTTATTGCATTGTTTACATAAGGTATGATCATATTTATAGGCAATTCCTAGATCAGACATGTTTTAAACCAACTACAGTGACAATATTCAGGATACCTCAGTTAGGCTTTTTTTCTGTTTTCCATGTAGAGAGATGCACAAAGTTCTGTCCTGAAGCCCAAAATGTAAGTGTTTATTTCTAGATTTTCATCTCCTGTAAGTATATTGCAAATCACTTCATTTTTCTATTTCTAGTAAAGAAATGCTGCTATTGGGAGGTAGATTTTTTTCCTCATCATATGTTAGAAAAATGACTCATTATAAATTTTGCTTTTATCCCTGTTAAAGAAAATTGGCAGCTAATTTTGCTGATGTAAGAAACAAGGAAAAGGAAAAAAAAAAGCCACATTCAAATGAAAGTTCGCCAGATGTGGACACAAATACCGGAGAAGAGAGTGGAAGTCCACACACTGTCAATAAAACGTAAGAAGGATTTTTTTAAAAATTAATATTCATAGGGCAATTACAGTATGTATGAATCTAGATTTGTTTCTTTATTTATGGTAGAAGAAGGGAAAATACTGCTGTAAAAAGAACTTCCAAATAAAATTGGTATTAGATTTCTTTTCCTGGAAATTTCAAATATAGCATAGAAATTGGCCTGCAATGGTATTCAAAGCTTACAACCAAACGTTATGCATGTGAAGATGTGAGGGTAATTACCTGACAGGCCTGCAAGGGTCAGTGTCCCTTGTTTTAGTCTCCGAGACTGTGATTTAGACATGTAGATTTGTCAAGTGATCACTGTGGAATGATGTTTCAGGAGATGTATTATATCTGTCAAGATTATTTTTATATCCTTAAATTGAAAATTAAGAAAATTAAGTGTGGTTTTCTTTTTTTCTTTTTTTTTTAAGATTTCTTGAAAATTTTAAAGACATAGAGCCTATTGGTGAAGGTGGTTTTGGGAATGTTTTCAGGGCAACATCAAAGTGTGATAAGATAACCTATGCAATCAAACGAGTCGAATTCACAGAGTACGTACTGTATATTTACTTTCGCCTTTTAGGACAACCTTAATCAAGATCTTAGTACTTTGTTTTCTCTCTTCAACAATCCTAGGAGTATTTAGGTGTTTTTTATTGTTAATTGTCTATCCTTTCTAGTAAACTGTTTTCTTTATTTCCAAGTGAAGATGAAAATGGTGCTGAAACTTTGTTAATTTTTGCCTGTAGTGGGTTCATTTCTGCTGGAGTTGTGAAAATGTAGGTGTTCTAAGTTCTCTTTGTCCTGAGCAGAGTAGTGCTCTGGTTGCTAATATTGCAAAATATGTTTGAAGGAAACTTGATTATTAAAACATTGAAAGCAGCCCTGTTACTTTTGACAGGTTACATGGAAAATTTCTGTATCAGTAATCCAAAATAACTATAATTAGGGAAAGTAGAAAAAAAGCCAAGTAATAAATTTTGCGGTTTGTAATTGGAAAATGCTTTATATATGACCCATGTAGTCATTACTCTTATGCTGTGTTACTTGTCTTTTATAAATCTGAAAACAGAATCATCTTAAATTTTTTTAAAGTAATTTTCTGTAACCAGAAATACTGTGAAGTATTTTATCAGCAGTTGAAAAAAATAATTTCTTTTAGGTAATCTATTGAAAATGTTTTAAGTTGTTGGAGGTAGTTGTTCCTTAAATTGTGTAATGTGTACATTACACAATCCCTTTGGATTCTTGTGTTCTTTGCAAATACATGTTATTTTCATTGGTATTGCAATCTTGAGAACTATACTAAAAACCTCCTACTGATTCTTTGAATAATGCTGCTCCGCTGATAGGTTTGCACTTATCTGCTTTTTCAGCTTTTTTTGAGTGAGGCTTTAATTTCTAATATGGTTAAAACATTTTTTGCACTTTGAATAACTGAGCAGGTGAAGGAAAACCCACCAAATTTGTAACTTCAGTTTTGAACTTTGAACTTACACAAAGAGGAATATTATGCTTTGTTTCTAAATAATTGTAAAACTATCTGTATCCTGCCACTTGATAGCATATCATTTATTTAACGTTGTATTACATTGTAATAGGGAAATGCCTGTTTTTAAAAATTCTTTACCCCATCCTGATAGGAAAGTAGAGCGTGAAGCAGAAGGACTTGCAAGACTTACCCATGAGAACATAGTGAGGTATCATAGCAGCTGGAAAGGGTATGACCATATGAAGTACCCAGACACAAGGTAACTACAAAAAACCAGTTTGCATTCACAAACTTGTTTGCCACACTGAACTTTTTTGCTGTGAAAATAAAGGCTGGTAATTGGTTATCAATTATTTTACAAATATAAATGCACACACGTGCAAACATACTGCTAGGAGAAAAGGCACAGTACTTTCCAGCAGCAGGTTGTATGTAATGAAGTATATTTATATCTTATTTTCCTTGATTAATAAGATACATTGTATTATTTTATATTTCTTCTCTCTCTTTATATATGAACTTAGGGAATTTATATAGGAGAGTAAGAATGCAGAGTTCAAAATTTGGGGCAAGAATTAACAACAGAAACTAAAACATTGTCTGACAATTGGCTTTCAAATTCCTGATCAGAAGCTTTTTGTAATAAGTACTGGTCAGCCAATAGATATCATAGATTTAATTATTTCCCCAAGTTAATACTTTAACCATGATGCCTGAAACAGTTTTGATTGTTTAGAACAGAAATACAAAATGAAATGCTCTTTAATTTAGAGGTAGCCTTTAAACACTAAGTTTTCTGGGAAAACAGTGGTGAGAGTTTTACTCATAAGTTAGACTATTAACTTTTCCAAGATTTTGTGATAAGCTTTTTTCACTAGCTGTAAATTCATATTCTTCAGATAGGCTGCCATAGTTACTTAGAGTCATAAAATATTAATTGATTCAAAATTATAGTTGGCATGATACCTCTCCATTACTATGCTCATTAAATGAGGAGTAAGATGGGGGGGAAAAGTCTGTAAAAACTGAATCATTAATACGTTAGAGCCTCAATATCTTGTATGTATTTTACATTAAACAGTTATTAGGTAAAAGACAGGAAAAAAGAGTCCTCAAAGCTGAGGTCCCAGACTGCAGTTTGTGCCCTGACCTCAAGGCTACAGAGAGTCCTGAGCAAGTTAATGCTTGTTCTTTTAGTATGCTCAAGCAGCATTATTCCAGGGCACTTATCACAGAGTGTGCATAGGAAAAAAAAATGCACGCTTCTCATTGTGTATTCCTTCCCCTCACCATCTCCAGCCTCAGCCTATCCTATGGGCTTCTCTGGAAAGTGTGAGCCTGCCAGTAGGTAAAATATATTTTGTCTAGATTTCAAGCTCTCAAAAGTGTGTCTGTGATTAGCAGACTGATGCCAAAGATGGTCACTGCACTGCCTTCTTGACAGGACAGAATTGGAAAGAACATGACCATTCTAGGCAGGATAGGAAGGCTGATGCTGTGTCTGTTGAGCAGAATAGAGAATACATGCCAGGGGCTTGCAGCAGTTCCTACAAGGCCAGATGGGAGCCAAGGACAGTGGTATTTCTTTCTGTATAGGACATGACTCTGGGTATGAGGGAAATGGAATTTGGGCACTCAGAAAACTTTCAGTGTGAAACTAGGAAGCAGGCAAAACTTTGGAAATATTCCAGGAGCATGTAGCAACTGAGCAGGGATTCTTTGGATTGCAGTCCTATTTACTTAATACAAATTGTTCTGGGATCTTTCTTAAAATTAAGGGACTTGCAGATTTTGTTTTGCATAACTCTAATAATAATTATTAGCAAAAAGGGTTTTTGAACATGGCTTGGGAGGAATTTTATTGTGCCAATTTTAATATGGTATGTAATTTTCTTTTGAAGCCAGAATTACGACAAAAAAATCTGCTGTCTTTTCATCCAAATGGAATTCTGTGAACAAGGGACATTGGTAAAGTGGATTAAAAAAAATAAAGAAGACCAACGTTATTACGTAATGGCACAAAACAAATTTTTACAAATAGTGAAAGGAGTGGAATATATTCATTCTAAAAAGTTAATTCATCGAGACCTCAAGGTATGTAGGATAGGTAAATAAAGAAAAAAAATAAAGAGATAGTACACTTACTGGAATTTCAGAGAATGTTAAATTGTTATGCTTACTCTGTTATGTCCCCTAACAGTGTGCTTCTTTGGATATTGCTAGTGATTAATTTTCTTTCAGCAACTGGTTGAACCTCATCCTAAGATCAGAAGGTAAACTTGGAGGATCTCAGAATGCAATAGTTCTTAGAATCAGTAGTCATCAGCTAACAGGCATTTTCAGTGTGTTACTGGGTCACAAGACTTATTGGAAAGTTGAAAGTTTGCTCTTGCCATGTTGTAAAGGGATAGTTTATCTATCCTAATACATGCTGTGTTTGATAACAACATGCTCTGGTTACTTTTGTCTCATGTATGCATACAAATATTTGAATGCTACAGTTGTGGATAGAATTTCAGTCTCTAGATGCACACTCTTCAGAAAATTTTATTTCAATATGAAGATTATAAGGGACAAAGCCTTCATGGCTTCAGGATGGAAGCTATAATGTTGCTTACAGAGTTTTAAATCACTCACTTCATGAAAAAAATCATTAGTGTGGTGGCATTCCTAGGGTTAAGATAACTTCCCTGCCTTACCACTCAGGAACCACTCTAGCAGTCAAATTTCTACCACCAGAGACCTTGGCAGCTGGGACTGAAGTCCCTTCACAGCAGGCAGCTCCAGCGAGCCCAGGAGTGCCTCCCTTGACCCGCTACACAACCTGGCCTTATTTAATGCTCAACATGGGGTTCAAACTCTTGACACTGAGATTAAGAGTCTCATGCTCTACCAGCTGAGCTAGGAATAAGGCTGTGGTCAATCAGGAATGATATTCTCCAATTTAATGCTCCTACTGAATCCACAGCTGCTTGCTTACTTCCCCCTCCCCTGCAGCAAGCTGGAGGGAATTGGAGGTGAAGATCATGGGTTGAGATAAGAACAATTTACTGGAAACAGCAATGAGATAAGAAAAGAAACACAAACAAAACAACACAAACAATGTTGTTTAAGAACATTACAACCAAAAGTCTAAAACCAGAGAGTGATTCACATGCAAAAAGTTCCCCATGGAGCCTCATCTGACCATGCCACACTCCCATGACCTGGGAGTGAATACTTTCCCCATTCTCAGAAAATGACATGAGGTGGTATAGAATAACCTCCATGTCCTAGCCATGTATCCCCCACTGAGTACTGTAAAAATTAACCCTCTCCTGACCAGAACCAGGTTATATTGCTAACTCTTCTACCCGTTTTGAATTCAGGAACTTTTCTCTCCTCTTTGACCTGCTGTTAGCTTAGGTGCTTGGCTATCTGAGGTCTCCATAGCCCTGAATCAAAGTGGCTGGATAGGTCCAAGCTGAGATTAAAGTAATTTGTGCCTGGTAGGAGCAGAGTTAAATAGTGTAGCCAGCTATAGGTGCTGTATTAAATATGTGTGGACGTGGTCAGACTTGAACAATTACACTGAGCATTCTTTACACAAAGATCTTTTCCTGTTGACTATTAAGTATCTCCTGGCCTTATGGTCCACTTTTTGAGTAAAAGATAGCATGAGGCTATTTGGTTTTGTTCTAAAAAAGTGTAGATTCTTTCTTTTCTTTGGGAAACTTCATTGAAGCATATATATAGTTCTATTTTTAATTGTTTGACTCTGTTCTGGTTTTGGCTAGGCTACAGGTAATTTCAGTAGGTGGTACAGTGCTGTGTTCTGGATTCAGTATTATAATAATGTTGATAACACTGATGTTTTGTTTGCTACAAAGCAGTGTTTATTCTGAGTCAAAAACTATTTTGTTACATGGAAGGGGACTGACCTGGGCTTAGGGAGAGGATCTGGCATCAGTCAGTGGGTGATGAGCAATTGTATTGTGCATTACTTGTTTCTCCTTGTTTTGGTTTAGTTTTTTAAATCCTTTTAGTATCATTATTATTTACCATTCTTATTAAATTTTATTTTTGTTTCAATTATTAAACTGTTTTTAACACAGCTTACAAGTTTACTTTTGATGCTCCTTCCCATTCCACTGTGTGGTGCTTAGTTGCCGACTGGCCTTAAGCCGTGACACTGTCAAATTTAAAAAGGGAAGTTCAATGGAAATGTAAAAGTGATACTGTGAGATACCTGTCGTAAGCCTCAACTCTGCATTTGATTTAGTACAGATGATCCTTCTGTGCCTAGGAGAAACTCTGATTTGAGTGGAATTCCATGTGAGACTAAATGCTTTGCCCAAGTGTATCAAGTCCCAGAGCTAGGATTGAAGACTGAAAAGCACTTTGGGATATAAAATGTTATATGCACAATGTATTTGAAGAGCAATTAAAGCATGATACAGTTATAACTGAGCTAGTGGATAAAAGGTGCAGTTACTGCAGAATGTACTACTTGTAATTTAATTTGTGTTTTTGCTTTCTGAACAAGTATCGAATTTTATGGGGAACACTTCTGTGGCTGGTTATGCTTGATGATAAACCTTGGTCATTTAGTGATTTTTTTTTTCTTCTTTTTTATTTATTTATATGAAAATAGCCTCAGAATATATTCATATCACATGATGATAAAATAAAAATAGGTGATTTCGGTCTTGTGACTTCTGTGGCATTTGAGACTCTGACTGAAAACAGAGGGACAAAGTCGTATATGGCACCAGAACAGGTAATTATCCTGCTGTATTAGTGTTTCTTTAATTAGATTTGCGCTATAAACTCAGCATTGGATGTTCTCAATCCTAATCTCAGTATTAAAGCAAGTTGCCTAAAGGTCCCTGGTATGACTGTATGCAAGGATAACTATTTAGGAGAAAGCTTTACCACAAGTGTGGTAAAGTTTTTTGCTCTGTGTGAACATACAGTCTGATGCTGTGTGCTGTAAGGTATGCTCTTGCAAAACCAGGCTGCCAGACATATATTTAAATTTGAATTTAGGACCCCTGTTAATTGTGTAATTTGAGTTTCTCTTATTTGTTTCATTATTTGTCACAGGGCAATATGTTTTATCTCCACAGGTCTGTAGAAGTCTTAATTTCAGGGTGTTCAATGAGACATAATAGTCACTATTTAACAGGTCTGAGGCAGAAAGGTTTAACAACTAAGAAGGATATTGAATAGAGCCAGTCCTGTAGCCTTGGGGTGGAAATTTCTGCTGACTTCAAATTTTGCTTTAAGAAGTGCTGCTCTCCAGTTGGATTTGATGCCTATATTGTTCTGTTCTAATCTTTCTAGTCTGGGCCCAAATATGGAAAGGAAGTAGATATTTATGCACTGGGATTAATTTGGTTTGAAATTCTTTCGGATTTCACTTTTCATGAGAAAACTAAGGTATGTAATTTTTAAATTTAAAAAAGAACTCCTACTGTTGTTGTTTTGCCTTGCTGCTGGTATCACATGTTGAAAGCACTCTAGAAAGAAACTATTTATCTAGAGTGCTATCTCTATTTACATTTTTTCCTTAATTTATTTCCATAAAGCCTGTATGTCTTCAATCCTCCATTGAAATGTCGTAACTCAAGAAATATTACCGTTTATTTCACTCATGTCCTACTACATATACACTAAAGCCTGAGCATGCTAAAGGATAATGTCAAGTGAAAAAGGGTGTCAAGTTTCTTATAAATCTTTATCTTTGATCAGAAACTTAAAGAGAGTATTTTTCTAATTTTAGAAAATAAAAATTATGCATGGCTGAGTTTTTTCTCTCCCATGCTCTTGTCTTCACTGCACAGTGGAGCAAGAAGAGTTTCCACCAAAGCAAAACTCTTCCAGTTGTCCAAGATGAAAATGAAAGTGATTTGAAAGTTTAAGTGAAAAAGATATTACTTCAAAAAGAGACCCCACGTTGCTTAAACGTTTTTTAGAAAGGTGTCTCCTATGTGTTTTGAGCTTTTATGTGCAAACCTACATATTGGTAGGACAGTAATGTAGCTGCTGGGTATCTTGTGTAAAGTGATTGTGGTTGGATTTCGAACACTGTTAGCCAGATTCTTTTGCTATTTTGAGAAAATCATACCAGTGTGTCTGTTCAGCTTGGCTGTGTCCAGCCACCTTGCAGTACTTTCTTAGATATTTTGTTCCTGCTCACAGCTGACTGCAAATGCATGCACAGTTCCATGGTGTTTACAGTTGGAAAGGCATCATTTCCTTAAACTATAAAAATCTTGTGCTCTGCAAGCAGGTGGGGAAGTTTTGTGGATGGAAAGTCCTAGGATGGTCTTCAGCTGCTCCAGCAGATTAGAAAGAATTTCACTTAATGGAACATGATAAACTCTAGTGCTGGCAAGAGCACAGAACATCATGTAAAAGCAAAGTTGATTATTCTGTGCTGAGTAGCTGGTCCAGCTGATGATCCCCAGCAGGCAGGGTCACAGGCCTAAAGCTGCTGCTCAAGAGTAGGGAAAAAACTTCAAGTTCACAGGAGCTGTTGTTTTACTGGATAGTGGTTGTAAGGGCTTGCTATGCCAGGCTTACAGGGATCCATAAGACTAGCTGATGATTCAGGATACACAGATGACTGTCATCTTCAGGCAGACATTACACTAGTTAACAGCAAGAGAATTAAGCAGACTGCTCTGTACACCCAGAAAGCCACTTGCAGAATCACAGGATGGGTGAAGGTGGAAGGGGCCACTGGAGGCCATCTAGTCCAACCTACCTGCTCAGGCAGGGTTCCCTAAAGAATATTACCGGGGCTTGTGTCCAGTATATCCCATCAGGGAAACTCCACAACCTGTTTGGACAACTGTGCCAGTGCTCAGTCAGCCACACAGTAAAGAAATTCTTCCTCATGTTCAGGTGGAACTTCCTGTGCATCAGTTTCTGCCCATTGCCTCCTGTCCTGTTGCTCAGCACCATTGAGCAGAGCCTGGATCCCTCCTCTTGGCACCTCCCTTCAGATACTCACAGACATTGATGAGGTCTCCTCTCGGTGCCTTTTCTCAAGGCTGAACAGGCTCAGCTCCCTCAGCCTTTCCTTGTAAGAGAGATGCTCCAGTGCTTTAGTCATCTTTGTCACCCTCCACTGGAGCCACTCCAGGAGCTCCACATCTCTCTTGTCCTGAGGAGCCCAGAACTGGGCACAGCACTCCAGATGTGCCTCTCCAGGGCTGAGTAGAGGGGCAGGATCACCTCCCTTGACCTGCTGGCAGTGCCCTTCCTAACACAGCCCAGGATTCCATTGGCCTTCTTGGCCACAAGGACACACTGCTGGCTCATGGATGCCTTGTTGTCCTCCAGGACCCCCAGGTTCCTCTCTGCAGAGCTGCTTCTCAGCAGGTCAGGCCCCAGCCTGTGCTGGTGCCTGGGGTTATTCCTAGTCAGGTGCAGGACCCTGCATTTCTTTTTGTGGAATTTCTGAAGGTTCCTCCCTGCCCATCTCTCCAGCCTGTCAGGGCCCTTCAGAAGGGCTGCACAGCCTCTGGGGCATTGGCCACTCCTCCCAGCTTTGTGTCACCAGGGAACTTGCTGAGGAGACACCTGCTCCTTCATCCAGGTCCTTGACGAACAAGGTAAACAATGCTGGGCTCAGTATTGAAGCTTGGAGGACACCACTGGTGACAGGCCCCTTACTAGACCCTGTGCCACGGATTACAACCCTCTGGGACCTGCTGTTTAGTCAGTTCTCAATCTACCTCACCATCCATTTGTCCAGCCCACACTTCCAGAGCTTGCCTATGAGGATATTCTGAGAGACAAGTGTCACACAGAAAAAAAGTAAGTTAACCCAAAGCCTAAAGCATAGATAGATTTCTCATTACATGCTTTAGGTATGTAACGAGAAATCTTTGTCTGTTAGTTACTTTGAATTCCATGTAGCATTTTATGCAGTGACATAGAAATAAGTGCATGGTACTGAACATGGTGAAAAGGGGAAAGCACGCCTCATTGGCTTGCAAACAAATTCTTTGTTGTTTTGCTTTTTTCTCTTCTTTTAATGTCATCTGACAATATAAATCCATTCCTTTTAAATTCAGGAAAGAAAGATAATGGTTCTGAAATAGAGAGGACTACTGAAACAAACATGTAATTGTAGTGTGTGAAGCTTTTAAGCTTAGAAATGGGCCTTAAAACCAAACCAAAGGACAACTAAAGGAAAAAAACCAAACCCTTTCAAACTGCTTATAGTTACTTTTTGAAGGCTTACATTTCCTGTAGATTTGTGTTTTCCTAATTACTTCAGGTAACTCTATGGGTCATAAGGTAGAGAGACAAAACACAACCAGTGAAAGCATACCAAAACTATCTCTTTTATTAATTTCAGGTATGGCCTTCTGTTAGAGAAGGTAAGCTTCCAGAGCGCTTCACTAGAACATTTCTGACAGAGGTATGGGGTTTTAATATACTTTTTTGGTTACTGTATTTACTTTAAAAAAAAAAAAAACCACCCAACCAAAAAAACAAACCTATTTACATTTAATTCTTTTGCAGGCATCCATAATCCAAAAGATGCTTTCAACAGACCCTTCGGGAAGAATCCCTATATCTCACTTGCTTGCTCTTCTTAAGTCTGTTGATAAAGAGAACACATGTAAAAATTATTCTTGTTAAATGTCCTTTCAGACTGTGTTTAAATCCAGAGTTGGATGAATTTTTTACAATTGATGAAATGACAACAGATGTGAGAAGCAACAACAGGATTTGGGCTGTGTCCTTTCCTTGGCCATATTACCATTCATGTTCACCAGCTGCAGACCAGGAGGGAGCACTTCTGCAAGAAATCACTTGCAATTTTTACCTGGAAACACAGATTGTGGATAAGCTGGGCTGTTTTGTACAAATATTAAAAGAACTTAGTCCTTTTCTCCTAGAAGATTATGTAGATATGCTAAAGTGCTAACTGGGTTGTGGCAAATCCCTGAATGTGCTACATTCATTATCCCTTAAGGGTATCTATTGCTTTCCATGGAATAAGTGCTGTCTGGTGGTATGTGACTCCAACCTTTCTGATTTGTTCAGTGATATTGTTAATAATTACTGTAATGCTGCCATTAATACCAAGACTAGTTTTGGTAGGTGCACCTATTTTGTAGGAATAGGTGCATGTAATTCTTCACTGAATTTCAGTACTTTAAGGGGAGCTTTCTTATCTCTTCACACCTGCTGATGACCTAGCACCTTCAGTGCTATAGCATTTAAAAATATAAACTTGTAAAATAAGGATTTCTTAAGAATTTAAATGTTAAACATTTTGCTTCTAAGAAATCTAATTTAGATCAAATCTCCATTTTTAAAAAACTTAGGTTTTGATGGTTGTCTTTTTGAACACTTGAGATGCTATTAATATAGCAAAATTCTCCAGTTTCCTCAGTAGTAATCATTTGAAATCCTAGGCTGAGAGCAGTTTAAACCTTCTCACATTTCTAGGTTTTAATCCCTCACTGTAATACTGAGGCATGCCTAACTCTTAACAACTGTACTGCATACCTCTGGTGTGCCCACTGCCAGCCCCACAAAAGGGAACAGCAGATTCTCTGCTGCTCTTTACTTATATCCTTCAGAGTTCAGCCTTGCCTGAACTCTAAGTACCATGTGTGGTGTGGGGAGCAGGGTGAAAAGACAGGCACACTGCACGTTCAGGTGCTTGTCTTTGAGCTCTACCTTCATTGATGTGGGGCCAACATAACTCCGTAAGGGCAAATGAGCAGAGATTTCTAAGAAAAAAAATAGGTAATATATAAAGTACTGTATGCTTTTTCTGAAATCTTAAATGGGTTGAAAGTGGGTGACTGCTTAAAAGAAATGATACAAATGAATGTATTTATATTCTTAGGGAAATTATTGATGTTGTGGTTCAAGTATTTGTCATTAAAAAAGAATGTGATTGTTCATCCTTTTGTAAGGCCTTATTACACTCTTCTCTTTTTTTCTCTTTATCATGAATTACATGTATAGAATCATAGAATGGTTTGGGTTGGAAAGGATCTTAAAGATCAGGCAGTTTCAACCTCCCTGCCCTGGGCAGGGACACCTTCCCTGTAGATGACATCATTGAAGGCCTGGTTCAACCTGCCTTTGAACACTGCCAGGGTTGGGGTATCCACAGCTTCTCTGGGAAACCTGTTCCAGTGCTTCACCACCTTCACAGTAAAGAATTTGTTCCTAATATCTAATCTAAACCCTTCACTTTGAAGCCATTCCCCCTTGTCCTGTCACTACATGCCCTTGGAAGAAGTTCCCCTCCAGCTCTCTTGCAGCCCCCTTTACATAGTGAAAGGCTGCTGTCAAGTCTCCCTGGAGCCTGCTCTTCTCCAGGCTGAACAACCTCAACTCAAGGATGTTGCAACCTCAGGACCAGTGGATGCATATCATCAGGTCCCATGGACTTGTGCACCTCTAGGTTCTATAAGTTTTCTTGAATCTCATCTTTTCCTTGACATCCCTGGCCAGACTGAAGTCTATCTGGGCTTTTTGCTTTCCTAACCTTCTCCTTGACTGGGATATATAAAGTATTTCACTACTGTAGACTCATTAGTATTTCTTTCAGTGGTCAAGATCTGTGAGAAATTATATACCCTCAGAGACAAAATACTACTATTTCTGCTTTCTCTTCTTTTTCCATCTCTTGGGATAGAATTAGTATATAATTCATGATGATCTTAAAGGTGTGTTCCAACCTAAACAATTCTATAAAACTATTAGTAATATGAAAACTGGTAGGTGACAATCTTTTGGCTGCATTTCCTTTACAGGTTTTGGATAGAGCACTGGTAGTATCATTACCTTCTTGCAGTTAAGTAATACTGAGTTTGTCCTGGCAGTTTTTGATGTATTTTCTCTGCATAGTGTTTGTATACTTCAGCATTAACTTTTTATAAATGGCTAGCTACAATAGCAGCTGCTGTTCCCTAAAATTAAAAGGTCTATTAAAATGTATTTTTATGTAAAAAAAATTAAAATCCAACATCATGATCTAAATCTATTTAGTTATGCAAAATATGCACCTTTATATACAAAAGAATATTGGTTCAAATAATGTCACTCTCATGTTTCACAAGCTTTTTATTCCTGACCAAGTTTAAGATAGTAAGAAAAACCAGTCTGATACTTATTTTCGTCCCTGTAAGGATGAAAAAATCCTGTGTAAGACATTATACAATACAGTGATTAGCCAGTATTTATTTCTTTACTCAAGCTTGAATTTTATTATCTGTTGGGCAGGGCATCTCCAAAGATGTGAAAGACAACCTAGCTCTCAGTTATGCTAGTTCAATTACAAATACCAAGTTTTAATTTCCATTAAATTGTGCATCAAGCAGAAAATAGGAATTTAACCTGTCAACTTAAAACTTTTCTGCATACTTTGGTATGAATTCTTGAGTATGGCAGGGCTCCAAGCCTTCTAAAAGATACTATGAATTACACATACTTATCTAAGGCTCCTTCTTTTAGACAGGCTTTAGTCATGATCTGCAGCACTGTCTCCAGGACAGTTTGAAGATAAATCTTCAGCATCTACAGGATAAGCAGAGAAAAAGTTAATAATTGCAGCTCGGGGAAGGAAAAAATGGTTGCTATAAGTATTTCTAGAATTGATGTAGAACAGATTAAATAGAATTCAAGGTTTGCAAGTTAGTAACTCTTAAATTTGTTTTAAAACAGTGCATACAAATTCTACTCTCTTTGGTGCTGTGAAACTGGATGGTGTTCTAATTGTTCCAGAAGCACCTGCCAGCTTTCACAACTTTTTATAGTATTGGTTTCAATATCTGAATTATGTTTTCTCAAAACTGAATTAACAGAAATTCAAATAAATGTCAGTATGGTTGGCTGTGTTTTGTCATGCGTGAGTTTGTTCAGTTTTGGTTTTTCTGCATGTAAACGTAAAAATACCAATAACAATGTATACAAAGCTTTCTGCAAAAACCAGCAGTCTGGAAGGTAAACTTGCCATGTAGATTAAGAAGACTGCAGTAAGAGAAACACAAAGGATATATTCTACAGCTGGAGTCTAGCTGCATAAGCAAAGGACCTACGAAAGTTTGGTTGACTCTCACCTTCATAGGTCGTTCCACACCAAATGCAATAGAAGTGTTCCTCTCTCAAATAGGCTGTCAGGATGTGTAGCTTTTCTGATACCTAGAGATATGCACAGGTTTGCAATGATCTGGGACTCACATAACATAAAACAATTTGAGCTACTCGTTTGCTAAAATAAAGTGTTTAACCTAACGCTGTGGAAAAGCTACACAATTCTGTAGGGCAGTAAGACATGAAGTTTCCCACATTTGTAAAATAGGGCAGAGGAATCAATGATCTCTGGAAAGTTAATTGCTGTTGTTTGCTCTTCCTTCTTCCCAGCTAAGAAATCTGCACTGGAGAGAGAAAGCTAAATATATTATTTAGCTACCTGATTTCAAGTATATGGTATCTTTTGTGGATTTTTTCACACCTAATTTCTGCCAATCAAACACATAAGGCTAACAACACCTGTGTAATCTAGTTCTTAAAAATGTGAATTTCCAACGTCCATCTTGAGATAATCTGTGAAACATTTTCAGAAATTAATTAGTGACTCTAAAATTCAACCTCAGACATGGGAAGGGCATCTAAAATTAAAACTCAAAAGCAAATAACTGTGATCTTGCATTATCTTGGCTAAGGCACGAAAACGTTTAGAATTTAATTTCTAGGCTACTTTTTTCAAGGATCAGCCTGAAAACAGATGAGCAATAAATAAGTGGTTTAATGTTTTAGATTTTATCACATAACTGCTAAAAAAATCACTGTTCTAGGATTGCAAGGAGGCCCTTTACTACAGCATGGAAAACACATGTATACATAAATATACTTTAGACATGTATGTACACATACATACTGTTTCAAGGAGTTAATTCTGAATCGAGCTACTAGTTCAGTTGCAGAGCTTACATTTAAGTCTGAGCTTGTGCATTCATCTTCCTTGTCTTCCTCATCCTTTTTGTCTTCCTCTTCAGGTTCTATCCAAAACCAAGTCTCCTTGGGAACACCAATATCCTTAAATAATAAGGGATTTAAATGGAAGTTATCTGTCTTTGTAGGTTTTCTTCTAAGATGTTGGATAAAACCAATTTCTAGTAAGCAAGTTGTTAGGCTTTAAAGCTTGCACGTATAGTATAACCACAAATTACTAAAGCTGTAGGTAAGTACAGCAGTCCACAAGAAGGATTATTCACTTTTTTCTTTTAAACAATGGGATGCATGCTAATGCTAACACCTAGTTCTATTTTACCTATGTTTGGTACGTGCAAGGCTACAACAGCAACATAATCTCACACCAAGCCTGTGAGCAGATACCCTTGTTTATCAGTTGAGGACAGCAGGGAAACTGTTTCCTAATTCACCTCAGGTAAAGTTAAAGGAAGAAGAGTAAACAAAGATGATCTAAGCTTAATTCAGCTGATTTCATTTGAAACAAACTAGGTGTTATAGAACAATATCAGCAGAACTTGTGAGGTGGTGTTAGCCTCTAACAGGTTAACAGAGGAAAAAAAAATTCTTGAATTTTTCCAGTTCATTTTCAAAATTTATAGTAGTTTACTGCTATTACCCATGTTATTCCTTGCAGGTGGAAGGTATGTAGTGTTGTGTGGGTCTGTATGTTTGTTTAATGCTGCTTTGGTGAATCTGCTGATTCCCTCAATGATGATCCCAATTCTTGGGGATACTAAGGATAAGCCTGGTCCTAGACAACCCGCTTTAAGTGACTCTGCTTGAGGAGGAAGGCTGAACAAGATGACTTCCAGAATCCATTCCCAGTGTCACTTGTGTGATGATGTTGCTCCCTCACTTGAAGCAAACAGCACCATTATTTAGGATGGCCTGATACTGGCTACTGCATGCAAACACCTCAGAAGTGACCACAAGATGCAGGAATGCAGGAGCAGGAACACAGGTCCTTACGTAAGTTACCATGAGGTTGGTGTGCACCTCCAATGATCTTAATGGTACAAATACACACTTTGAAATATTTTAAGAGGACTGAAGTGTTGCCAAACATCAAGACTTCAGGCTAGTTACCCCACAATTTTAGAGAACTTCCAAGAATTGAACCACTCCTTTGTAGCCTGTATCTCTAACATATAAGTCTTCCTTTCAACCCCCCAAAAACCCCACAGGTCTCACTTTTTGCATATCTAATTGCTGGCAGGCCCTCTGGCTTTTTCGCAGGTCCCCTTCCATCTTACGTTCTTCTTGTTTGGTTTTGAATCTTATTCTGTAAAGAACAAGCAGAGGTAAATAAGCAGGCAGACATACAGTGACAGATGCATTATAGTACACAGCTTTTCAAAACCAGAAAATTTAAAATTCTATTCCTATTAATTTTCTCAGACCTGGACAACATTGAAGAAGTCATTCTGACATCGTTTCTGTGGGAGCACCCCTGTATTTCTTGGGAATTATACCTTCAAGCTACCTTTTTTGACCACACTACACTGTATCTTAATCAGGTTTTCACAAGACATGAAGTGGTTCACTAAACATTTGCAGAAGATAGTCTTCCCTAAGCTTCTCTTCTCCACATATTACAAGCAAATCAGGAGAAAACCAAACCAATACAATTTTAAAAAATATACCCTGACTTTTAAATCCACTGTATTAACATTGCTCAGGAATATCTGTTGATTTTTTTATTTCAAAATATATGTTTCTCCAATTTAAAAAGTTGCATATGACTTGAGAAAAGTTACTTTGTATACTGTTTGCATTATTAACAATTACAAAGTAAACAATACAGCACATGCTTTTAGCATTACAGTGTTCATCTGCTTTTGCTTTAGAACTGAGAAACAATTACTCTGTAATATAACTCTCACCTTTCACTCAAAACATTCAAAAATAGTAGCACATTAAAAGAACAACCAAACTTCAAGCATAAAAAGAATCGTCATTTAGACTTTTTGTGGAATACCAGTTATATTACGTTACCTGAACTGATCTGCAGCTTGTTCGTTTGCTTGTTTCTTCATATGGAGTTTTTGTCTATAGTTTTCCAGTTTTTCTTCAGCTTTTCGCTTTTTTAATTCATCATGACCAAGCCCACTTCTGCCTATGTCAGTTCAAAAGATGAATGTAAGCCGTTGAGAAGCTGTGATATCCAACTAAATAAATCAGAAAGCACCACAAACCTGTTTTGATATTCAGAGGAATAGGTTCAACAATGCCTTCCCCTGTGAGAGAAAAAATAAGTCAATTTAAGAAATCAAGTTTTTCTCAAACAATGATTTGTGCAGTGTATTCAAGTAGGCAAGCTGCTTTTGCCATTACTGTGCTTTTTTTGCTTTTAAATTGAAAATTTCCCAATCAATATATATTTAATGCACTACAAATGACAGCTGTACTGGAACTCCCTCTCTTTTTTGGCTTGTGTTCTGGAATCCTATGTACTTTTTTTATGACAGGACCAAACTGAAAGAAAATGGTGTTGCCATGACAGGTATTACATGCCTATGTTGAAGACTGCTTTGTTACAGCCCTCTGGAGCATTTTTATTCTGGAATCTCGCAACGATGATGAACAAAAAAGAGAATCTGTCTGGGCCAGTTCATTTATGACTGTCTGCTAGAGATGCTGAACTGGCACAGCAGTTATCGATTCCTTGTTTTTCTGATTTTAGTTCATCTATTAAGGCTTCATAAGGGTAAGGCTTCAAAAGGTGTCCACCACTTCTTTTTCAACATCCAACTATAAATTTCAAGAGGGTTTGATGTCTTTTGGAACATTATTACCTTTGCAAAACCATCATAACATCCTTAATGCAATTCCTGTAGGCATGCACGTATGGAAGTGCATTTATTGAGCTGCAAGGGCTGCTCTTCCCTTGCATCCCAGACAACAGTCTGTACTATTTTTACTTCAGTTTTAGGGACTTGCTCTCACATTTTGTTCTGTTACAGTACCTTCCCTGTTCCATGCTGCTACAGCTTTTCGAGAGGAACTTATTGACCTATCTGCAAATGAAGTCACAGCTGCATTCTTTAATATACTGAGGTATAGCTGAATACAGGCACATGCTTCCAGAGATAGACAAACTTACCACTTTTGCCAAGGGCCTGGCCGCTCTTGTAGCCCATCTTCTGGAGCAAAGCAAAGCCTTTGTTCTCGTTGCCCAATGCACTTTTCAGTACCAAGTCCCGTCTCTCTTTTTCTTCTTCTTTTATGCTTTTCTGTCTGCTCTTCTCATTGGCTTCTTTTTGCTTTTCTTCTTTCTGAATAGCTTCCTTCACCCGCCTCACCATGGGCAAGCCTGGCCTTACATCCTGCCTGCGAGTTAATAATTCCAGCAAACATTAGCGCTTTTTTTTTTAACATGTTTATAATCACTTATAAAAAAAGAACTACATACTTACTTAATAAATAAATCAGACATATAGTCTTCCTCTTCATCTTCCTCCATGCTTAGCACGCCTCTACGCCAACGCCTCGCCTATGGACACCATCAGTTCGTGTTACGGAGCATTTTATTTCTCTGTGCGTCCCCTGCGCGGCGGGGAACGAAAGCTCTTGAACCCGCCGGGCCGGGCCTCCCCCTGCCAGCGGGGCACCCGCGCCCGCCTCCGCGCCCACAGTGCGTCTTCCCGGGCTCCGCTACCGGCGGCCGCGACGCCGCCCCACGCCCGAGAGCCGGCACCGAGCTGAAGCCAAGCGCCAGGAGCAGGAGCAGCCCCGGGANGTCACCCCTCCACGCCCGCCGGACCTGGGCACGGCGGAGGCTGACGCGGTCCAGCACGCCGGTGATGGTGCCGCGGGCGATCGCGGCGCAGCGCACCCACACCTGCCCGTGACCGGCGCCCGGGGGCCGCGGTGTCGCGCCTGCCGCAGCCCGGAGCTGGCGGGACGCGGCCGCCGCACGGGAGGAGCGTAAGTGACCGTGAGCGGCCCGGTTCGGCCCGGTGGGCTGCGGCGGAGCGGGCCGCAGGGTCCGCGCTCCCCGTCGGCGTTGGCGGCGTGTGGGGGTCGGTGCGTGCGGGGCTGCGTGCTCGGAGGGCAGCGGGCATCGTTCCCTCCGCATCGTCTCCTCAGCATCGCTGCCCGAGCATCGCTGCCTTACGGCCCGCGCTGCACCGCGGCATTACCTCCTGAGGGGTTTTCAGAACCAGGCATGATGCCCTGAGAGCTGCTACAGCTTATTAGAGTAGCCGGTACAGGTAGGGGGACCCGGGCACGACAACCTTTTCACCTGATGGAGTTCTTCAGGAGTGTGTCACTTCGCCTTAACTTGCCTGTTTCTCGTCTTTCTCACTCCACTGAAGTGCACGCGTGATGAAGATATAAATAGTTGATTTAGGCGTAGGAAAACAGCTGGGGAATAGAAAGGAATTTTAGTACATCTGAACGTGTTCTTAAATCGGTAATGTTCCAACAAATCTCTCTGGCTGCTGGTTGACTTTGATCGGCTTTGGCTCTGCGTCCTGTGGGAGATCACAGTGTATGTATTTCTTGTAACGTGCACAGCAAGAGCCAGCCCTTACCAGGATCGGTAGAACTCGTTAGGCTTTTCACTGCGTTTTGGAGCAAACCTTTGGCCAGTGTAAGTGAGCTTTGGATTGTCTACGTAAATAGCTCTGTGTTAGACTGAATCTTCAGTTGAGTAATTGTTCTTGTGTCTGATGCCTTGTGCTTCATCAGCACAGCTGAATCTAGGTGCAAGTTTGGTTGCTTAGAGCTTGCGTTTCCTGCATTTTAGATGAAGAGGTACGGGAGTGTGGGGAAGGTGCATAAGGTGTATAAGGTGTTCGTGGCTCTTATGGCTCGAGGCAAATGAAACCTTTTATGTGGGCAGGAAAAGGGATAATGAGCTGTGCTGTCCAACAGTACTTATGTGCTGTGTGGGTGTGACAAGCAGTGCAGATCTCTGGGATGATATCCAAAGAATCATAGTGCCATCGTTCATAAAGTCTCTCCCTGCTCTCATGTAAAGGTGTTTTGAGGTGATGTGTCTGAATTATTGACAGGCAATGCCTTCTCAGTGCTTTATAAACGTAGAAAAAGAATAAAGAGGCAGAAAATGTCTTTGGAGGACTTAGGGAGGGCTTTATGTGCTTCCATGTGTGGCTCTTCCACCTTTGCTGATCTGTTGCTGGAACGGTATGCAGTGAAAAACATGCAGAGTGCTGAAGTGCAGGGAGCAACCTTAACTTTAAAGACATTTTGGTATTTTAGTTTCATCAGCACTAAATCATTAAGGTGCATTAAGAACCATAATGCAATATTAATATGTCACCCTTACTAATGTCTCATTTGGGGATTGTTTAAAAAAATCAATTTAAGTCACTTCATTGCACTTTAAGAATTTGTTGAGTTTGACCATGAATGAGGAAGCAGCTGTGAGCTCTTGAGAGCACAAGTGGAGCAGTGCAGCTGTCAAAAGATGATGTCTGTTGAAAGCTGATGTCTTACATAATGCTCCTTAGTTGTGTGGCTTTCTGTTTTGCCTGAGAACCTTGTTTCAGCATCACTGCATTCAGGTTTTGGGGTTGGGTTGTTTTTTGCTTTTTGGGTTTCTTTTTGCTGAAGATATTTGACTTAATGTTGTGATTTTAGGGAAGTCTTGTGGATTTATTTCTTCTGTCAGCTCTGCATTGGACAGCTACACTTTTTTTCAGGTGGTTTGCTAAGATGAAGTTGGCAGAGTGCTTGCTTACAGTGATAGTGTGCTCTTGGTAGTGCTCTGATGCCAGCCTGCACTGACTGAGCAGGATCTCCAGTATTCCATCTGCAGGATTTTGCCTGCTGGGGAAACCTGCAGTCGTTTGGCTGCTGCTTGTGTTCTAGGCTGTCACACCTAAGGCTTGCTGGATTCCAGAGAGCTTATTTGTCCAGCACTTAAAGCAAGACTAGTGGGATCTGGGAAATCTTAGGTCAGTGATGGCAAATCCTATCACTGTTCCTGTTTCTCTCAAACTTGCATGGGCTGGAAGTTCCTACTTGTGGTAGGTTCATCTCCTCAGCTTGTCTGTTAAAGGGTGTTGAGAAGGGGGCCGGGTTCCTGCTCAGCTTTGGGAGCATGCTCAAGGGTCTTGATTTGCGACAGTCCTTTTTTCTCTTTTGTGTAAGAGGAGACAGTGAGATGATTCCTTTACCTTCTTTAAACAGGGATTTCGGTATATTTTTCTTGGCTAAGAGTTTGTACACTAAAATTGCCTGTAGGTGCTCTTTTTGCAATTAACAGCTTCCTGAAATACTAATGAATGTACTCAGTAAATATCTGAGTAGCTTTTATGTGGGACTATTTAGCTAAGACAAGTCTAAGCAAGCTGAATATTTTATTTTGATTTTCAAAGCTTTGTACTGATGTACTATACTTTGTACTAATATTTATATTTTTATTTTACAGTTTCTACACAAATTTGCAATAAAACTGGAAATTAATCCATTATGGAGCTGGCTCATAGTTTGTTATTGAACGAGGAAGCGTTAGCTCAAATCACAGAAGCAAAGAGACCAGTCTTTATCTTTGAGTGGTTGAGATTTTTGGATAAAGTGCTGGTAGCTGCCAACAAGGTAATTTTATGGGGTTTTCCTCTCCCTCTTCTTTCTAAAGAAACTTCCTTTAAAAAAGCATTTTTATTAATTTCATGCCAGAGAAGGTTGACCGGTAGTGGCCAGATGGTAGCTGTATACAGCCTGAAGAGCTTGAGTGCTAATTTGTAGATGTTAGTGTTTAACTGTAGACAGTTACTAGGCAGCTAGTAAGTATTTTTAAAAAGTAAAAATTTTAAATAGGATAGCTAATTCTGAGCATTTAGCATCTGTCTCTGCTGTTATTGAATGTATCTCAAATCTTTCTGAGACAAGCAATTTGCTGAGTTACATACAATTGGGATTGATAGAAGGTTTACGTCTATTTCTTGTAGATTTTTCTGGGTGTTAGAGGCAACATAGAGGATTAAACTACTTTTCTCATTTATTTTTGGTCTGCTAACAGACAGATGTCAAGGAAAAACAGAAGAAGCTTGTAGAACAGCTAACAGGACTCATCAGCAGTTCCCCTGGGCCACCCACACGGAAGCTACTTGCGAAAAATCTTGCTGCTCTCTACAGCATTGGAGACACATTTACTGTTTTCCAGACACTTGACAAGTGTAACGACATCATCAAGAGCAAAGATGATACTGCAGCCTACCTGCCCACAAAGCTGTATGTTCAACATTATTGGGGAAAGGGGAATGATTTTTCAGCCAAGTGGTCCTGGGTATTGCAGAAGAATCTACATGTATTACATGCACGCTATGCTTATATTTTGTGTTCTTGTTTGGAGTTCACGTATGCTTGACACAGATAGCAGAGTAAAGCTCTTGATTGAGACTGTGCAGGCAGAACTCAAAGGTGGCACATACCTGGCTATCTGAAAGTGAAATGTTTTTCTCTAGGCAAGGTACTAGATTATGACTCTTGACATGCTTGGAGAGGGTAACAGTTAATGAAGACATTCCACCAGTGGAATTACTGCTGACTATGCTCAGGTACCCCATTTAAGGTGGAACCTGCAGGTTGTCAAACCAGAGCGTTTTCTGTGCCTAGAGAATTCTAACCAAATATTCAAGAGTTTTTCCCCATCAAATGTTTCCTTTTCTATTCCTCTATGGTAAGCTGTGCAGGTCTCTCAAGCAGAGTCTCTGTTCATGAATATGTGTGTGTATGTATGTGTGATCCAGTTTGTCTTTAGTGATAGGAGCAGTCTTATTGGTAGAAATTTGGTTAATGCCACAAGCAACTTCCACTGAAACTGTTTTCAGTGGAAAACAGTGTACTGCTTCATGTACTTCAGTGTATTTCCCATGTACTGCTTCATATGTTCACAGTGTCTAGCAAACCCTAATTTGGTGTAGCTTTCAGACATTATGACGACAATAGGATTTGACAATAAAATCTGAAATAGTCACTGTTTGGGCAGATACTGCCCTGTTTCTAGCTCTTGTTTAGCTCTGTGAGGGGCTTTTATAAGTGAGAAAGTTTTTCTGCTGTAATATGCTCTGGAATATATGCTACCCAAGGCATAGTCCAGGTTTTTTAATGGGCACATGCCCCTTAAGGGGGAGGCTGTAATGAGTTTGTGACGTAACTGTACTAAAATACTATTTAGCCAGTAATTACAGATTTTTAAAAAACTGCATTCCTCTGTGATGAAAAAGTGCATGTTTTCAGGAGCTGCTTTTGTGGCTGTCCCAGAACAATTTCTCTATGTAACTGCAATATGGTATTAATTAAATATTTCTAATCTCAAATGGCTGGGCAAGAAAAACAAGTAAGCTGTTTATGAGTTTTTACAGTGCCTGTAAATTTTCTTGTGTTATGCAATAATTTCTGCATTTTAAGTTCTTAGTCTTGAAAAAACCCCATAGTTGAGTATCTACAAAAATGGGTCAGGATATATTACAGGGTATGGGTTTTCTTACAGGTGCTTGGAAAAGAGACAGTTTATTGAAACACAAAACTTTAATTTTGCTGAGATTTCAGCCTATCTTGTTTTCTCCAGAATTTTTTACTGTATGTATAGACTCTGTAGTAATAAATACCCTTTCAACTACATTTATGTTCTTAAAAGCTGGTAACTTTTCTGTTACGTTCTTTTGTTAAACAAAAAAAATATTTGAATGTACCATATTGAACAGCCAATGTAAGTACTGGATAGCAAGTAGATTTTTATTCATTGATGTTGATTAAAACATATGTTTCTATTTAACTATTGGTTTTCATTTAGGTGATACATTAATACGTGTACTCTTTTTCTGTATTTTCTCATAGGGCTGCTGTGGCATGTGTTGGAGCATTTTATGAAAAAATGGGCAGAATGCTGGGTAGTTCTTTTCCAGAAACTGTGAATAATCTGTTAAAGTCTCTGAAAAGTGCAGAGGTAAGTTTCAGTTTATTTATGTGGTCTTAATTCCATTTAAGCTGAAACCTGCTGCCTCCAGAGGTGTTTGCCAAATTTCCTGGATTGTTTTTCTTCTGCATTGAAGGTTGCAAATCACTTACCTAGCTAGTTTCAAGTCTACTTCAGAGAGTTTAGAGTTTATCTTATGAATATTGTAGCAGTTGCTTCCTAGTGGCAACAGTAATTAAAATTCAAAAATGAATCTGTCATTTCTAACTACTGTGTTAGGATTTTAGGCCCATGTACTCTGAATAAACATTCAGTTGTTAAAAATTAGTAAGGAATATCTGTATTTTGCAGGGAAGTTGTTACTCTGCGTGTGAGCAGAATACATTGTGTCCTGAAAAGAGAGGGTGTCACAATATTGAGAGAATGTATCCTGGGCTGTCAGTGGGTCTGATTTTATGCAAATAGCTCTGTTGGGACAAGGTGGAATACTGTTTGTGTGGATCTTGTGGTGGCAGCTGTTTTCTTCAGCTGTGTTGTTGTACCTGTGTGATTATTTATCTCTTTGTTTTTGTGTGTGTGCTCTCAGATTGTAAGTACCTGCCTGTGTGCAGGTATAGCATGAATCTGCTAACTTACTTGGGCTTCCCATTCTCTCCTATCAGGTGCTCCTTCTTTTTTCCTCTGAGTCTGCAGTTGGTAAATAGTGGGGCAGTGCAGAAGCATGTTACCTAGAGCCAATTTGTTGGTTTGCCTGGGCTCAGTTTATGTGACAACTGAGGGACTTTAGGTGAAGCTGTGTATAGTGCTTACTTCTATTTAAAATCAGCTACATATCAGTTATATATCCCTTTGTTTTCAATGTTTGCAAACACATTCCTGCACAGAAGCAGGAAAATGCAAAAGTATACGCCTGGTTCTTAAAGTAGCTTCTGTTTCCACGTTTTTGCATAAATATTTTTGTGTGTGTGCAGTCTCAGGGCCGCAGTGAGATTCTGATGAGTCTGCAGAAAGTCCTCAATGGACTTGGAGGAGCAGCAGCTTCTTGTCACCGTGACATTTATAAGAATGCCAGGTCTCTGCTGACAGACAGATCTATGGCTGTGCGGTGTGCAGTGGCTAAGGTGGGTGTCTTCTCACCAGTCATGGACATTCTTGTGCTGTGACTGGGGAGTACGTGCAGTTGAGCTGGCACCTGTTGCTTAGGAAGGGAAATTTGATAATTAGTTGGACAAGGTAAGAACTTACTAGTTTACGCTGCAGGCTCAACCATTTGGCTTATTTCACAGGTGCTGTGTTCCCCACTTAATGAAAAAATATGAGATAGAATATATTATCTGTGAGCCTCAGTGGGAGAGGTTTTTCGTTATGTAGTTCTTGTATTGAGCTTTCTTTTAATTTTTTAATTTATGTATTATCCTGTTCCATGACTTCTGATTGTTTACTCAGCTAAGATAGTTGGCATATGGAGAGTGCGTGTAAATTAATTCTTAAAACTTTCATATTAAAATATTTGCTGAATAAACCTGATTATTGCAGTCTGATACTTAGATAAAATGTAAGAATGGTCTCCTGGTGCTTAGCAAGTCTATTTTTCCTACAGTGTCTGCTGGAATTACAAAATGAAGCGGTGTTTATGTGGACAGCTGAACTAGAGAATGTTGCAACGCTGTGCTTTAAAGCTCTGGAAAACTCGAACTATGGTGTGCGAGTTGCAGTGTCAAAGCTTTTGGGGACAGTCATGGCTACAGCACTGATACCAAAACAAGCAACAGGTACGAGCCCTTTCTTGATTCCGTGTCTGAGTTGGCAGACTTAGTTGCACCTTCAGTATCATGTTACATGACAGTGATGCACTACACATTGTTGTTCCTGTAGATGGAAGCTTGTAGATGTTTGTTTTTACAAACAGTAAGCTAAAAAGAGTGCAGAATCTCTCTTGTAGTCATACAAAGAAAAGACAGAGCGAGCTATCAAAAAGCATTTGGGAGAAGTGACTTATTTTTTAAGCATGCAAGCGTGCAAATTTTTTTCTGAAATATTGGCTAGATTTTTTTTTGCAAGACAGTTCTGAATTAGTAAGTCTAGATCATTTCAAGATCATTGCTTGTGTTGATTGGAACTTCGGAAACAAATTATTACTTTTCTTTTTGAAAAAGTGATGCGGCAAAATGTGAAGAGAGCCACACTTGAGGAGGTCTTGGAGCTCATGGCCACAGGATTTCTTCGAGGAGGATCTGGTTTCCTGAAGAGTGGTGGAGAGATGTTAAAAGTAGGAGGATCTGTCAATAGGGAAGTGCGAGTTGGTGTTACCCAGGTTTGTAATTTTTTTAATGAGGTAAAATTTATCATAACTGTAACCTTTTTAGTAGGAAAAAGACACATTTCTGTTCTGTATTTCTGTATAAGTTGACTTACAGGTCTAATTTGACTCCTCTTTTATGAGATGTACATGAGGTATCATTCACCTATCTACTTTTATTATTGATACGCACTAACAGTAGATTAAAATGTGAGCTAAGGAAAACTTATTTGAGCAGATTATTAGGTGAGATTAACTTGCAAAAATATTTGAAAACTTAGTATGTTAAAGACTTTAGTTGCCTTTTCAAATTTAGTTTCTTTTTAGAGAGGATGCTCTATTATCCTTTTGTGGCTCCATTCTCAGCTGGAACCCTGATTAGTTAACTACGTTTCTTCTTTCCATATATCTCTCATGAGTAAGTGGAATCTGATGAGTGGGGAAGCTTCTCTTGTTTGAGAGAGAAAGGTGCTGGCAGCATCTCTTCAAATTCAGACATTCTCACTCTGATGTGTATTTCAGTGCACTACAGTAACTTCCCAGAATCCAGATTCTTTGATCATAGGTTATTTTGTGAAACCCTTTATTTTTTCTCAGCCTTTTTCAGATGAACTTGGTGAATGTGCCAGGTGTGAACTGGAACACATTGGTGTTGCTGCTTTTATTTACATGGTGGTTTTAAGTTTTTAGAAAGAGGCACATTTAAAGCAATGGACTGTATTTCTTTTGCTGTCATCCAAAGAGTATTTTATGCATCCCAGTATAGGAGCTACTCTTGGTACTGGAAGAAGTTGAGTTTCAGCAGCAAAGATCTGGATACTGAATTGATTCACGCCAAGTAACCTCATTAGGGTGCTTATTGCTAACTGGTGTTGATACTGTAGTGCATTATGCTTGAGTCTGGCTGTAGTTTCACGCAGTGTTTTGTTTCTGTTTTAATTGGGTTGTTGTGTGACTTCTGGATTTGCAGGCCTACGTTGTGTTTGTTACAACATTAGGAGGGCAGTGGCTGGAGCGCAACTTCGCTACATTTTTGTCCCATGTTCTCGATCTGGTCTCCCATCCTCGTGCAACTCAGACCCACGTGGAGGCTGTTTACTCTCGAAGATGTGTGTCCTTTATCCTGAGAGCAACTGTGGGCAGCTTACTGGGGGAAAAAGCACAGATTGCAGCTGCCAAAGAAATATGTCAAGCCATTGGTAAACAAATGAAGGCAGTGGGTGAGAATAATTTTTCTTCATTGCAAACCAGTTGAAAATGACTGTCATTTTACTGAGGCAGTCATTTTGCAGCTTTCTTCTACTGTGAGGAGTAATTTTGTTCTTAGGGGAAATGATAGTTCATCTGCTTTCTGTTTCAAATGTTCAAAGGTTAAGTTCTGCTTGAAAAGTGATTGTCTGACCCTGGCTTGTTATCCCAGATAGCAAATACAATGCCAAAAGCCTAGAGTGGAAGTGGAGAAGAAAACTATGCATTTACCATCTATCTTGGGATAGGTTGTTTTGAAAGTCATGCAGAGTTCTTTGCTAACAGTCTTGAAGCTCCTCTAAGTCAAGATATTGTAGGTCCTTGTGTCTCCCCCCTAATATCCATACTAATATCCAATTGGATTTTGTGACAAAATGATCTGATCTGTTGACTGGAATTAGAGAAGAAAAAGATGACTCCTTTGCAAAGCTTTGCAGAATATGTAATCTCTAAGAGGGCTAACAAAACTCACTTGGCATCTGTTCCTTATGAAAGGAATTAGCTCAAGATGGAGATTTAGACTAAACTGGAAATACACATCACTTTATTTGCCAAACTTATCTTTCTTTTCTGCTGCCATCTAATTTGAATTTAAACCAATGTTTAACATATGGAAATGAAATTGATTATAGAAACTTTTGCAGGTTCTTCTCATAGCTATTTTTGATGGGATGGGCATGGAATTTTAAAAGGTTTCTGATTACCATAAATATTACTTCCAGGAAAACAACTCTATTGGAAATGCTGTTTCTGAGAGGAAACAGTTGCAGAAATTACTCTTCCTTCCACTTTATCAAAGTTGCGGAAAATTCAGTTGCGTGTTTGGATAGTTTGAACAACCTTCATTTTTTTGAGGATTTCTCATGAATTTGATGAAAAATGGGAAGGGTTTTCACTTGGTAATAATTGCTTCCCTTTATATACAGCAGACTATTTCCTAAATTTGTCCTTCAGTAGAAACACAAACATTAAGCTGATACTGAAGTCCCTTTTTGAAGAGACAGGTGCTGTTTCTGGGTTATTGTGTAGGAGAACATTACAGTGGGATTAAAGAAGTCAGTTTGATAACACTGAGATGGTTAGAGATTGTGATTGATTATGTACTAAAGGTCCCTTTTTTAGTTTCACTGAAAATATATGCATGCAAATTTGTATGTCAAACCTAGACAAGTCAAGATTGTATATTTGGTTACTGTGTGTAGATACACAGCTTGTGTGTTTTGTATCAGTGCTTTTACTGTATTATGTTGTTTATCCTACCTCTTAGTGCTCTGCTATCTGTAGTAACTGCTGGGCATCTGTTTTTTATGGTCTTTGGACAACTGTGTTTGGCTGATAGCTATAAAACTCTTTCCCTGCAGAAAATGTTCTCTTTTTGAGTTCTCACTATGGCCAGGCTTGTTTTGTTTTAATGTAGGATTGATGTGAAACTGTCACTTTCTGTCCTGTGAATGCTCAGATGTGCTTAAAATGGTAGTTAACCAAGTACTCTTTTCTTTTTTGCAGAAGCAGTAGTGAATGATGCCAACAGTGAAAATAAATCAGGAGCTGCTGACGTAGCTGCAAGCCAGCATGTAATGGTGTGTGCCCTGCAGGAACTGGGTAGTCTGGTTCAGAGTCTGAATGCCACTGCATCTCCTCTTATTCAAGAACCCTCTATTGGTATGCAAATACATGGAAATATATTAATTGAGGCATTTGAGCAATGAATATGAAATATCATTAAATCTAGTTAATAAATTAATATGTAAGGAATAAATCTATAAAATTGGTACTTCCTGTAGTACTCCCAATAGCTACATTTGTCCAGCTCATTGTGTCTAGTACCCTAACATTAGTTCAAGTTTGACAAAGTATTGAACAGCTATTTAGATTGGAGTCTGTCTGAAGCTCTTTCTTAGGGTAAGTAAAGTGGTAATTTTTGGTATTGGTTTGTGTACAATAACGGTTTTATAGGAAGTACATTGTTTTGCTATGTAGTCTGAAATATTTGCTCCTGGAAAACTGTTGCCTTCAAATTTCTGTGGGGAGACAAAAGTATTCTGTCAAGATGAAGCTGTTTGTAGGCCCCTTTAAAAGAAGTAATTCTTCGGCTGAAGTGGACTAGGATTTGTGTGGGATTTTCTTCTTGTTTGTTTCAGTATCTGAATCCACATTTATTCTGTAGTGTTACAGTTTTACCTTTTTTGAGTTTGTGGATGCCTGTGTTTTTCCCACTGGAAATGCAAGCTCTTTTAGACATTTCCTCATAGAGATTGTTGTCTTGTTGCGTATGACATTCTTCCCATACTGATTTTATGCCAGCTTTGGAGTGGAGAAGACTGTGCTCATATTTACTCCTTGTGGCAGCTGTGTCCAATAAGGATAGAGGGGACTGTATCTCAGTGTTATTTGTTAGCTGCTGTGAACTCAGCAGGTAGAAGTTGTTCACTGGCTCCAGAGAAAACAAGCAGCAGTGGGGGCTTTGAAGTAGAAGTTTGCCAAGATCTGGACCAAAAAAAGTGTTGGTGTGGAGGGAGATTGGACTGAAGGGTGCAGTTAGAAAGGGAGATTAGGTAGGCACAGAAGTTTGGAGAGCGTAGAAGGATGTAAACGTGCTGGAGGGGAGACAGCACCATGTCAAAAGCATGGTACAACAGTCAGTGACATCTACAGCATGTGCTTGGCTACAATGTGAAGCAAACCCAAAGATCAGTGTTATTGTTCCTCTGTTATTGGCAATCTGTAAAACATTATGGGAATCATCTCATCCAGTGCCTGTTCTCTCATATAAGGCTGCTTCCTCTTTCCAGTATTCAAGTAGTAGTAGTCGTCCGTGCTGTGGCTCTGACAGCTCCAGCTTTGCTGACAAAACCTGATGGGGAGCAGCGTAATGCTAGTAACAGCCATTGTCTTTCCATGAAGGAAAAGGCAAAGTCAGAAAATTCAAGTACTTTAATTCTGACTTTCTTAACTTTCACATTGGTTGTCTAGTATTAATTCAGTTTACTTGTCTATGTGTATTAAAAAGCATATGTGTATTAAGAAATGCGTCCTAAGTTAAAGACTGTAAACTCTCCTTTTTGCAGGTCTCTTGGAGACAGTAACTTCAGTTCTTCTTCATCCCAGCATGGCTGCTCGGCTGGCTGCTGCCTGGTGCTTGCGCTGTGTAGCCGTGGCGTTGCCCTTTCAGTTGACTCCATTTTTAGATAGATGTGCAGAAAGACTCAACAATCTGAAGACCTCCCCTGAAGCTGTTAGTGGCTACAGTTTTGCAATGGCTGCTTTGTTAGGTGGTGTGCATCAATGTCCTCTAGGCATTCCTCATGCCAAAGGAAAGGTGAGATTAATAATGAGTGTTTCATCTGTGAGTGTACTAAAAGATACCTTTTTATCTACAAGTAATAGCTTTGCAAAACGGGTGGTATGCTAATGAGTTAAGGCATTATTGAAGTTGAGCTTGTGCCTTGTGTGAGAGTAGTGGCCAAAACACATGCTTTTAGAATCTCAGTTGCAATATTTAACAGTGTTTTTCCTCTCTTTTTCTTTCAAATTTGCTGAAGAGAAATTGAAATACTGAAAAATTGCTGAAATAATTGCTGAAGAGAGTATTACTGGCTATGTTATCATATTATTACCAGCCTAAAATGTAATCTGCATTCATTCTTTATGGAAGGTCAATTTAAATGATTTGAGAACATCTTTGGTCTGTAAGAGTGAACAAGTAGAAGTAGCTTGCAGTGTCTCCATTGATGTTTTTAAAGCCCCCTGTGTTTTGCCATTGGTGCAGATGGTGGTCAGTATTGCTGAGGATCTCTTACGAACTGCTGCGCAGAACAGCAGGCTCTCCTTGCAGCGGACTCAAGCTGGATGGCTTTTACTTGGAGCACTTATGACTTTAGGTTTGTAAAAATGGTTTGCTTTTTCTCTTATTTTAAAGGTTGTCTGCCACTTCTGATTCTTCATTCTGGCAAATGGTCTTTACACATAATGAGCTCATTATCTAGCACAAGAGTATTTATACAGGAGAAGCAAAGTGTTAGTGCACTTACTTCAGCAGTGTTGTGCTGGGGAGAAGTGATCTATTAGTGCTTAGCTAAGCTGGAATATGGCAGAAGGCATCATACCTAAAAAAAATTTCTGTTCTGTTTTTGGAAACCCAGCCTTTAGTCGTTCTCTGAAAGGGCAAAATTGCCCATACTCCTGCTTCTTTAATACTGTGGTGCAGAAGAAATGGACAGTAAATGAAACACAGTGAGCATTCCAGCATGTTGCATGTGTGTCTCTAGATAGGCAACAGCGCTGATTAAAAGTGTAGTCAGTTTAAAAGCCCTTCAGTTGTGTTTTAAAAAAGCCAGCCTCATGTTTGTATCTGCCTTTGCAGAAGTATCAGAAACTGCATTTTGAGAGGTTGTAAGTTTACTCTTGAACTTTGCAGCAATGGTATTCTTTTCTGTTTTGTTTTTGAGTTTTTTCGTACTGAAAAATGTGATAAAGTTCTGATCCCTTTTGCAGTATTCTCATCTCTCATCAAATACTATTTTGTGTTTCATCTTGTTTCTCTAAATTGTCTCTTTTTTGCCAGTTTATCATTCTGTTTTTCTAACAGTGTATTCCTATTTTGGTTGTCCTCCAATATATTTTTAAAGTACTTGCACTGGATCTTTTTCAGAATTTTCAGAAAAACCTTGACTGTTAAACTAGCTTACATAATCAGTAACTATCAGTTATTTTTCTACTTATTTTATGGACAGGCTAGAATAGGCTAAAGAACCTGCTTTCAAAATTAGTATAAAAAAATTAGAAGTCAGAGTAAAAAGAGAGTAAAAAGACAGTTGACCATAGTTCTATCTGGCATGACAGTATGTAGGATAGCCTATTTCCTGGTTTTCGTACTGATACCAACAAGCAGATGTGATGCATAGTAGGTTTTTGCCACACTTTCAACCTAGGAATAAGAAAGAATTTCATTTGGTTTTCGTCATTCGAAGTAGGGCAAAGAGGAAGAGAAGTGAAATAAGACAAAAACAGTTTGAAGAGCAAAAGCCTTCACAGCAGATTTTTCATGCTTAAATACACATTTTTATTATACTGTCGCTTGATTTTTTTGCATAGGTCCTTCTGTTGTTCGGTATCATCTGCCCAAGATGTTGCTGCTGTGGCGAAATGTGTTTCCACGTTCTCTGAAGGAGCTGGAAGCAGAGAAGGCAAGAGGAGATTCTTTCACCTGGCAAGTAACACTGGAAGGCCGTGCTGGAGCTCTGTGTGGTAAGAAATTCAGACTTTGAGATTACACCTGCACAGTAAACCAAAACGTGATCCCAAGTATTGTAGAGAGAACTCCTGTAACTTCCCATCTTTCTTTGAAAATGCGTCAGATTTTCTTCAAAATGTCCTGGTTTTGACGTACAGTTTTATGACATATCCCACAGTCTTTGAGTAAGCATTTTTAATTGCTGCTCTTTTGATATTCTCTTAGAATTTGTGTCTTGTTTATATTTTATATTTGTTTGTTTCAGTGAAAATTTAATTTAAAGTGTTTTTTTGTTAGCTATGAGAAGCTTTGTTGCTCACTGCCCTGAACTCCTTACTGAGGATGTGATCAGGAAACTGATGACACCTATAGAATGTGCCATGACAATGATGTCACAGTAAGTAGGCAGTTTTTGCTCATTATTCACTTTTGTCTTTTCCTGGACTTGAAATTCTAGAACTAATTTGGAGTTGGGTTTTGTGGTTTGGTGCCTACCCCTTCCCTCTGCCCCACCTGTAATTAAACTAGGACTTCTGAGGAGGTGCGTGCCACTGATTTATGGCAGAATATGTTGTGGGTTTGTTGGATTTTTAATAAAAGTTTTCTTGGTACAATTACTTCTAAAAATGTATTGTTAATTGAGTAATGTTGTTCAGAGTAGTTCTCTGAACACTGTTTTTTTGCCTTGCCTAGAGTTATATATTGTGAAAAGAAATCTGAAAATACTCTTTTCAGTAACTGCAACATTTCTGGTTTCTCTTTTTCATTTTTAATTCTGTAGCATTCCTTCAGTAATTAAAGCCCATGGAGCTCATCTCAAAGCCAGTGCAGCTATGGTTCGTTTAAGACTTTATGATATATTGGCTTTATTGCCTCCGAAGACATATGAAGGTACATATATTTTTAGCCGTTTTTGTTAAAGTGAAAATTCTACTTAGTGCTTGTGATGCTTATCTTTGAAGCAGCTGTTAAGATTCAAAACACAATTCTAGGAATCTTCAAGAATTTTGTACTATATTCCTCATCTTCTGTATGTCGACTTGACAGTATAACTACAGAGTATGAGTATTGCAAAGCATTCATGGGGTAACAGTATAGATGTTATGGTCCCGTTCATAGGATTGAGAGATATGGAGATCAAGGTCTGAAATCAAATAATGGTGTTTTAAATCATTGTTACTTAAAAGATAGAGAGCTTTATTTCTTAGTATACTGAAAAGATGGATGTGACAATGGAGGTTTAGTTTTGATTACCGTGGGGTTTTTTTTGTTTGTTTGGTCTTTTTTAAACCTGTTTTGATCTATTACACAGATCTGCCGTTAGTAAATTGCCAGGCACTGTCACATTCTTGGGTTTCTTAGAGTTTTTTATTAAATCATTATGTTTACATGATCATGTGGATGAACAGGTTTTTTTCTAAATCTGGATTGTCATCCCATAAGGGATGGCCCAATCTGTTGTTTAGAACAGGACACAATTCCAAGTAATGTGCTCTAGTGAACCCTGCCTGAGCAGGAGATGGGACTACATGACTTCCAGTGGTTTCCAACCTTACCTGTTCTTTGAGTATTTGGGTACTCATGATTTGGGAATTGAGAGCCATTGAGTTCCATTTGAAGCCTTGCTCTCAACTCTAGTGTTGTCATGTTTACTTCTCTGCTACCTCTAAAATTGAAGTAATGGTACATTTATAACCTCTGATCACTAGCTGAAATGTTTTGGCTGAGAAGCAGTGATGATTCTTTTTAATGTCTGTCTTTTTAGGATCATTTAATGCACTGCTTCGAGAGCTGGTAGCAGAATTTACTTTGACAGACAACTCTGCTAATACAACCACGTCGCTCCTAAGGTCTCTTTGTCATTATGATGACAGTGTTCTGCTTGGCTCTTGGCTGCAGGAAACAGATCATAAGTCTATTGAAGATCAGGTAATAAAAAAATAGAGGAATGAATTATCTGCTCTGTCTGTGTGATGTGTGTGTGGGGAAGCCTTATAAAACTGAAGCTTCATACCTTGTTTTTAGTCTTAATTCAGAGCTTTGTTAGATGTAAGTCCTTCCACCCACGGGGTACTGTTTTCATTAAAAACCACCTACAGGTGAGATATAAATTGCATAATACTACTCACAGAGTTGTACTTTGTGAAGTAGTCTCATTTCTTTTAAAAAAAAAACCCAACTCAACATCTCTTCCTGTCCGCCAATTTTCCTAACCTAGCAGTTGTTCTCATATAGATTTTTTTGATGTAGGAAAAATTTAGGTTCCACTTAACATGTTTTGTAATCAAACTGCTGTCAAAATATCAATATTGCAAATGATGTTACAGCGAAACAAGATTTAACTGGTTTTATAAGTGTAGTATGAAATCTTACATTTCATCTAAAAGTGTTGACACAATGTTGTTGGCTGAAAACACCTCTTATGCAAACAGCCAATAATGGGAAGGTTTCTCAGAAGGTTTGATGGAGCAGATCCAAAAGCCAAGACTGATATCAGGGGTGTGGGAAACTGTTTCTGAGCCAAGATCAGCATGTCAAAGCAAAAAAGAGTTTTACAAACTTCCTTTGTTTATTGTGGAGGACATAGTAGATTTCCAGTGCAGTTTTCAATCCACAGAGCTTTTTCACCCCCTCCTGCCCCTTTTTTTTTTCCCCACCTCCTGCCTGTAAAACAGTGGCACTCTTGGTAAGTGGAGATCTGTAGTCACAGGATTCTGGCAGTGTGTGCTCAGAGCCCAGAAGTCCAATGGAATCCTGGGCTGCATCAAAAGCAGCATGGCCAGCAGGTTAAAGGAGGTGCCCCTCTACTCTCCTCTTTTGTCCCCAATATAAGGACATGGAACTGTTGAAGCAAATCAGATGAGGATTACAAAGTTGATAAGAGGGCTGGAGCACCTCCCTTACAAAGACAGGCTGAGAGACTCAGGGCTGTTCATCCTGGAGAAGAGAAGGTTGCACTGAGACCCCACAGCAACCTTCCAGTATCTGAAGGGGGCCTACAGGAAAGCCAAAGAGGGACTCTTCATGCAGAACTGTAGTCAAGGGACAAGGAGTAATGGGTACAAATTGAAAGAGGGGCAATTTAGATTAGATATTAGGAAGAAATTTTTCATTGTGAGGGTGGTGAGACACTGGAACGATTGCTGTGGAAGGTTGTGGATACACTAACCCTGGCAGTGTGCAAGGCCAGGTTGGACAGGGCCTTGAGCAACCTGGTCTAGTGGAAGGTGTCTCTGCCCATGGCAGGGGAGCGTTGGGACTAAGATGATCTTTAGGATCCATTCCAAGCCCTGACTTTCTATGGTTCTCCTCTGCTTAGTCATGTTTTATTTTTTAGTGTTACAGAGGTCTCAACAGGTGTTTGCTGTGTTTTTTGACCTTCTAAGAAAAATACAGGCCTACTAGATTCTGTAATTTTGTTTCACAATTAAATAATTGATAGGAATATAGAATTTCCTTCAGAGAAATAGATGATTGTTGATTAGTGTTTCATGAAAGAATGATGGTTAGGAAGTATTTTCTTGGTGATAGGAGAGTTAATTTCAATACTAAGTCTTTCTCTGTAGGGCATTATTATAGCCAAAACTGATCATTCAATATGCTCTATTGTAACTCTATGCTCAGGGAGTGAATGAGTAACATTTTTTTCTGAGATGGCACTTCATATTCAGTGATTCAGAAGCTACTTTTAGTACCAGAAATAATCTGCTTTTCTCTTAATTTTCATCTCTGTTAATACCAGGAGTGATAGTTTGTGTGTTTACCCAGCTGTTAATGGTTTTGACCCTCAAGAATTCAGCTGACCCTGTAAATGCTGATGTGTATGCATGGGGATACTGCAGTTGTATTCAGGTGTTTGTAAGCTATTTTTTAATTACTGCATATGTGTTGTGGTTATCTCTAGTTCCAAATTTTATGTGCAAAGGTATATTCAGAGGTATTCATGTTGTGTGGCATTTTGCAGCTTCAGCCAAACAGTGCGTCTGGAAGTGGTGCTCTGGAACATGATCCCTCTTCTATTTATTTGCGCATCCCTGCTGGTGAAGCTGTGCCTGGTCCCCTTCCTTTAGGAGTATCTGTCATTGATGCATCTGTGGCTCTCTTTGGTGTGGTTTTTCCTCATGTCTCTTACAAACATAGGTCAGTTTACATCAGTGTTCAATTTCAGAACCTAATGCCTTTTGTCTCTGGATAATGTTACCTTGGGGGATTTTTTGTTTGCTTGTTTGGTTGGTTGTTTTTGTGAAATAAGGATTGACTATGGTATCAACTGTCTTTAAATTCAGAGTTTAGTTTTTCGTGTTCATTGTGTCTCAGGATTCCAGAATATGTGTATTCGCTTTAGAAATAAAGTGATTTCCTCAGTTTTATCACTTTTGAAGATTAGTGTTCAGAGATGGAGACTAGATTCTTCTCTTTTCATGCTGCATTTAACAGTAGTAATATCTCTGCAATGAGAATTTCCTGAAAATATCTACTGCAATTAACTTCAAATCAGCCTTGAAAACATGAGAGGCCTCCACTGAACTTCATTTGGCTTCCACAAGTAAGGCCATTTGATTTATAGTCAGCAAGGGATTGTATGCATGATGAAAAAGAGGAAATGGAATTCAACTTATTTTCCTTTGTGTTTCACATTACCTCTACAGAGTTAGGAGTTGTCAGAACTAATTTTGTCATCCAGTTTAGGCAATTTGTCGCTGAGCACAGAGTGAAAGCAGTTCTAAGATGGATTTCAAAGTAAAATCATCTTTCAGTGCAAACCTGATGGGAGCAGTTTTTTCATAGCAATCAGCCTCATTTTGTAGTAAGCACAGGATAGACTTGAAGCCATCTTGCAGTAATTCAATTTGGTCTGTACCTGTTAACTGCGAAAAGATGTAGCTTGGGAACTGCTGTGTAATTAAGAATGCAGATTATTCATTACACTCTTGTTTTTGGTGTCTTCTATGGAATGTTCCTCCTCCCAGTAATGTTCACTGGGGAGGAGTGGGGGCAGGAATGGAGGTTAAATGAGAAAAACAATAGGAACAATGAAACAAATATGAAGGGTAACAGTATTTTAAATGGTCGTGGAAGGATAGCACTTTTCCACTCTGGTCCTCATAGCTTTCTAGTTATACAGCCAAGTGCACCTGAAGATCCACTTCTTGGTGGTATTTTCTTTAAAGGAATAGCAAACATTTGTGGATGAGCTGAAAGAACCAGCAAAGGAATGTTCAGAGTAACTCTGCCCTTACTACCTGTTGTGAATAACTTCTGCTACTCCTGAAGCATAAGTTCTGTTACTGAACTTAAAAGGCCCTTTTCTTGTGTGTGGTTTTTACTAGCTGTGGTTTGGTTTGTGTTTTGAAAGGCTATCAGTTCAATTATGTTCTTTCCTTTGTTTCAGATTACAGATGTTGGATCACTTTGCTGAATGTGTCAAGCAGGCTAAAGGTGTTCGCCAGCAGGCTGTGCAGCTTAATATCTTTACTGCTGTTCTTAGTGCCTTGAAGGTAAGACTTGTAAACTTGTAATGGAAGTCAAAGTTCATCAGTTTGTGTTCAGTACAAAGGGCTGTTAGGAGAATGTTATTAAAGTTACTCAGGAATTCAAAAATTTGAAAATTTCAGAATTGAATTTTTTTCCAGGTACTAGCTTGAGCTTTTGTCTGCATGTATCAGTACAGAGAAGAGATGAGGCTCATGTAGTCAGCATTCTATAGTATTCAGACTGTTTTTTTTTTCTTTCTTTCATCTTCAGTCCTGTGGTTTTATTTGTATTGGACTCATGGATTTAAGTACTTTGTCATATATACTCAGAAAACCCCACATGTCACAGAGTATCATTCAGATGTGGCTTGTGTAATTGAATACACAAGTAGATTTGGGTTTACATTTTGGTTGCCTTATTGCACAGAATTCGAGGTGCTTATGCCCAGTCCCACTGACAGCAGCTACTGCTCTGGGCTGTCTGTCTGCGCTTGGAAATGCCACCTCATGCTATCAAGTCAGGAAGTAAGACAGCATGTCACAAATAATGGCTGCCCAGTTTAAGCTGTTACTGGAGCTCCATGTCTTTGGTTGATTGGCAAAATACATTGGCAAAACAGCACCTCTTTGTGTTGTTCTTAAAAATGTGATCTGCATTGCTACAAGTTGAAATGTAGATTCTGAGGCAGATTTCTCAAAGCTCCCATGCTATGCCAAGTGGCCAAAAATTGTCAAAATTAGGCTGAAATGAGGACTTCAGATTAGAAAATTACTATCTGTGGTAGAGCCTTTGACTTCTTCCTCTATTGCACCTGTAGTGTTTTTACTTTGAATATCTTTAATTATTTTTCCTAGGGTAAAATAAACTGCAGAAGCACTGTTTAGTGTTATTGTAGAGTGTTCATATAAGAGACTGTATAAATGTTTGTAAGGATGTGATTATTAAGAAAAAAGTATTTTTACGTATCTATAATGTCTTTAATTTAAGTGATTCTTGCAGAAACATAACTAGTCTGTGGTTTTCCTGTCTGACAGAAAGAGGTGTCACTGTTAGATTCTTAAAGCTTTTCCTGCGGTGTCCTGTGTAAAGCTAGATCAGATTAGGTAGGACTAGGGTGCATGTAGCACTGCAGTGCATTTGATGAAAAAGACTGGTGCCACAGGTCTTCCTGTGTGTGTCAAACAGGTAGAGTATTGGCAAACATCATGAGACCCAGGATGTTGTTGATTTTGTGTTTTAAATGTTTTCAACCAATGTGTTTCAGGATAAACTACCACAAATTTAAACAGAAGCAGAAGTGCATAGTTTTCAATTGATGGTCTCAAATACATCTTCTTTTTCTCCCTTACATTTTGGCAAGTTTGGATTGTTGTTGTTCTTTTTTTTTTTTTTTAATGTAGGGTTTAGCTGAGAATAAAAGCACATTAGGACCAGAAGAAGTCCGCAAATCTGCTCTGACACTCGTAATGGGTGCCCTTGATAATCCTAACCCTATTTTGAGATGTGCAGCAGGCGAAGCTCTTGGCAGAATGGCCCAAGTGGTTGGAGAAGCCTCTTTCATTGCTAGAATGGCTCAATACAGTTTTGATAAGTAAGTTGATTTTAATTCAGAAAAGGAAATAGAATTATACTTTAATGTAGTTTGAAAGATTCCTCTTCTGAATATCATATTGATTATTCTCTTTCATGCTTGATCCCTATGGTTATGTAGATCGAACAAACCTTCAAACAGATTTTTCTCTTTTGGATTTATTTCATATGAGGAATAAAAGCTGAGTTGTTACACACTCGGAATGTGAAATGATACCAGTGAACAGCTTTTGATGAGTTACTTGAAGGTGACAAAACTGTTTCAGATAGATAAGCACAGCTTATATTAAGTATGTCTGTAATATGAATTGTGTGATAGTGCTTCTATTTCACTAAAACATTCTCTTTATACATTGATTAAATTTATTTATTGGCCTATACTTTTTCATATTCTGTTGTTTATCTAGGGTTTTTAGAAAGATGTCTGGTAGAAGCAACGAGACATTATGTTTTCCAATTTCTTGCTTAAATTTAAGGCATCAGCATGTTTGTGAATCAGAATGCAACTGCCTCAGGGCTGCAGCCCATGTTTTTGGCTGGGCCAGGTGCATGCACATAGCCTCAGTCCAGCTCTCTCACCTCTGGATAATTAAATTTTTCTCACTCTTTCATCTTATAGTAAAGTACATCCTCCTTGCTGTCTTTCCTCGAATTTCTATTACCGGGACTTTCCTTGGTTTCTTATCTACATTAACTTGCAAGTTGTTAATGGTTTTCATTCTGTTGACAGTCAAGTCATTTTTTATATTTGAGATGTGCATTTACTTTGTTGTTCACTGATGGCTAAGAGCATGCATGTCTCTCATGAATACAGTCAACCACGGAAAAAATCTTTCTTTGTACTAATTAGGAAATCCCTTTTATCTCTCTTCGTCACCCACTGAAAAGGCTTCTAATTACCAAGTGCTGTATGTGACATGCATTCAGAAGTAGTATTGTGGAAAATACTCAATAAGTCAATGCATACAACTTCATGCAACTAGATCATTTAAAATGCTACTCATTCTGGCTTAGTTTCATTATAAAAAGATTTCTACTTAAAAAAATAAAAAGGCTCTATTAGGAAAAGTCATAAAAATCAGCTGTGGAAGGAAACAGCTATATGAAAAACCAGATTTGCAGTGGAAGATATAGCTGTGGATTTCTTTGTCGTTTCTCAGTATGTGTTGTCATTTTTCTAGTTTCCCTTTCACTGCAATTGTTTAGGAATGATTATTAAATTAGTCTGCTGTGAAATACTGGTAAACTCTAGATTCTTTTTCTGTATCCTCCAAAACTCTTCTTCATGTAAAAGATCAAGTTCTGACCAGAAAAGAAAAAAATTAGAAAAATACCCTTTTTTCCTTGTTTTATATGTAACCTAGGCAAAATGCAATGTAAAGTACATTGTTTTTGCTGTTGTTAAGGCTTCTCAAGGTCTTGTAAGGTGGCCTGCAAAATTTTGTTAGTCTTTTGCACTGTTGTGGTACTTCAAAGATTCTATGTAACAAACTTACTGAATGACATGATTTCTTTATATTTAAACACTGATAGGTTAAAATCTGCTCGAGACGTTGTATCAAGAACAGGCCATTCCTTGGCTCTGGGTTGTCTCCATCGGTATGTTGGTGGAATAGGTTCTGGACAGCATTTGAAAACCAGTGTCAGTATTCTCTTGGCTTTGGCACAAGATGGAACCTCTCCTGAAGTCCAGGTAAAAAAAAGGGATCACCACAAAACTACTTAAAATGTTCAAGATGAAGATTAAAAATTGAACTACCTGTTCAGGTGTTCTTTAGTAGACGTTGTTGCATGTAAGATGTGTAGCATGTGCCAGGGAGCATGAAGAAAGTGGATCTTTCCTTATAAACTCCAGAGTGCAGAATCCCAAAGATGTAGTGTAATTAAAATGTAACTTCATAACTTTAGGGAAGCAGTTGCAAGTGGTCACGTTAATTCAGAAGGACGTGTGTCTGCTTGTCAGCTATGCCAGAGTGATCCTCTGTGGGCGTATTCCAAACTGACTTTAATTGTAAAGCAAAATGTGTTTGTTTTGCCTTGGCTGCCTAAACAGAAGCTTATAATAACTGGCTAATGACTGACATGTAATCAGTTACTGGAGTCTCAGGTGATGAGCAGTAGTTTCCCTTGTCAAGTAATTCCTGTCAATGTAGTACATATAGAGTACATAATCTTTGCAGAGTTCTATTATGAAAAGAGAAATCTGTTACAAGCTAAGTTGCAGTTAGGGGACAGAATGGGAATCAGTAGGAGCCAAGACTGAGGCAGGGAGGGGTTTCTATCTGCTGTGGACTATAGATATGTGAAGTTTCCCAAGAGGATGACTTGACTGCTAAAAGTTGTTGGTATAGTAGAATGGGGACTAAATGTGCTGTTGAAAGAGTAATGCTTTTGGAGTTGCTGAATGTGGATAGACACTGTGAAGTTCAGAACACTTCTTAAGTTGAAAATACTGGAAAATCGAAAGAAAATGTTAACCTTTGCACTCTCGAGAAAAATATGAGTGATCAGTGTCCTGGTCTGTCTTCATTTTCCTTTAAACTACTGTTTGTAGTTAAGGCTGTTGTGAAAAGAAGAGAGGGCTAGATGGGCCAGTAAATGTCTTTGTAGTAAGAAGTTGAATGTTAGAGGGAAAAGTGCTGATTTTTTTTTCCTTCAGCAATGAAATCTATCAAAGCACTAAAAGAATAACTTAAAAAGAAAAAAAAAAAAACTTATTTTGAGTAAAAGAAAGTGTCCTGTCTATAATTACTGTTCTTCAAAGATTGTGCTGTAATTGCATAATATAATTGATAACTTCTTGTCATTCTTTTCATAAATTAGTGCAAGGAAATGAGTACCTGGAATGGTGACTATTGTGCTTTAGCAGCAGGAAATTGTGTGCCACCCATGAATAGGGGCACTTTATACCCACAGACTGAGAAGCTGAAGCCCCCAGTAACTATAAATCATCCTTGCACCTTGCTTTGCTATTAACTTGATAGAACATGTACTTCAGTACCTTCTTATTTCTGTCCTCAGAGCAATAAAAAGAAGTTAAAATAAGAAAGCTTATCACTTGGGAAAACAAGCTGAAGTTGGTGGGTTTTTTTGGAGATAATGTTAAAAAAGTAATAAATACAACTTCAAGTCTCTTGAATTTCCTTAGTTTATTTAAGGAAAGACAAAGTGCAATTTTCATATGTAACCAACTTAATGTATGAGTGAGTAACTTGAGGCATATAATTGTGCACCAATAATTTCAAAAACAAATTGGAAAGGTTAATGTTTAAAAAAAAAATAAAAAGAAGTATAAAAGGGAAGTCCAGGTGGAACTTACATATCTACCTTATTTTTCATTGAGAATACAGCACCCGACCACTGTGAAAAGCTAAGCTTTTAAACTTCATCCCTCACTGGATCAGTGTGGTTACATAGAAACTGTATGGAAGTATAATGGAAATTTACAGGAATTAAAGGATAAGCTGTAACATGCTACCACAGGATTAGGACTGTAGAGGTAGTTACATGATTGCTAGTGCTAGTGGCTTTTGGGTTGCATGAGAGAGTATTAAAAAGGAGCAGTTTTAAAGGCAGGTGTTCCAGCTTATTCCTAAGAGTCTAGCTTTGTAATAGTAATACTCTTCTATCTTTTCATGTATTTAATTTGAGAAAATTTTGAAATAAGATCATTTAGGATATTATGAAGAGATAGACCTGAAAGCATTAGCTATCAGTGGAATTTATTTCCTATGACATACCAATATCCAAAAGGACTGTCCTCTTGCCTGCTTCTTGCTTTGACAATTACAATAAATTACTTTGCTCTTTTGTTGTTTACTCACCTTGCAGTTGAAATAGGTCTATCTTTCACCATTTTTTTCCTCATACTGTAGTACACTGACTGAACAGCACTGCTCTTTCTCTTGTACCCTCTAATAAGAAGGTTAGAAAAACGCATGTGAACCTTTCAGCTTGTCATGAAAATCAGTTCCTACTAGAATATAAAAGACTTCTCTGCTAAGGGCTATGTAAGCTGCTCATTTCAGACTCTGCCTCCAGTTTTATAATGGAACGATTCTCTCTTTCTCCTATCTTGAGTCAGTTTTCTTTTTTCCTTTTTGTTTTAAGTGGATGTGATGTTTGTGCTTGTATTTTTCTTCCTTGAAGTGCTTAAGCATATTTTTTCTCAAATTCTTTGTCACCTTATTTCCATTATCACCGAAACTGCTGGTAACCAAAGAGTATGTTAGATATATTAAAACTCTTAGGTGATTTGCTTGAGGTCCTGCGACATTTGAAACACTTCTGGAGTCAGAATAGTGAACTAGACGCGTTTAAGAACGGAAGTACAGAGCTAGGCTCCATCTACATAAAAAACTGTTTAATTTCCTAAATGCATTACTGAAAGATATTCCTTTCTGTTTTTGATAGACCTGGTCTCTCCATTCACTTGCCTTGATAGTGGATTCTAGTGGACCAATGTACCGTGGGTATGTGGAGCCAACGCTCTCTCTGGTTCTTACCCTGCTCTTAACGGTGCCGCCATCGCATACAGAAGTGCATCAGTGCTTGGGCAGGTGCCTCGGAGCTATCATAACTACTGTTGGGCCTGAGCTGCAAGGTTAGTGGAAATTTGAAGAGAAAAAAAAAATCTACCTTGCATAAAGATAATACTGTAATCTTAAATGGAAGAATATAAGATTTTGTTAGTTGCAGGTGGGGGGAGGTGAGGTTGATTGTTTCAGTTACAGTCCTGCAGGCAGCCTCACTTTGATCCTCCTTATGGCTGCTTGGGGCATTTTTGACTGCAGTTTGAGATTTGTATAAAGAAGTTGCAGTGATATATGGTGTTTTGGCTAATGGTAAATTTGTATGGTAGGGAAGCCATGAAACCCTTGCTGCATATATTTTTATGCATAGGTGTGGCGTGAGACAATTTTTCCTCCATTTTTTTAACACTTTTATTTTAAACTGATGGTGAGAGCTTAAGTTTGATATAGTTGATGATACTGTGAACTATAACTCATTTCCGTTCATTCTTGTTATCCTTAGATCTCTGTACCTTACTGTAGAGGCTTAAAATAGTGTCATGCCAAACACTGTGTCTTACATTCTGTGCCTCAGGTGTTAAAACACAGACTAGTAACTTTGTCTAACTGGGATTTTTAGGAATATTTATAGGATGGTCTTTGATGCAGTGCCAGAGAGCCAACCAGAAGTGAAATTTAAACTCTAAATAGCTGGACTTAAGGTTTTAGTTATGAAATAGTTGTAGATAGTTTAATTGAACTTGTATATCTGTGTGTTGACCTTTTGACCTGGAATATGATTAACTTTTAAAATAACAACTTAAATAGAATGTCTTCTGTAGGTTACATTTCAGTAATTCAAAATATTTTTATAAACCTGATGTGAGTTAATTCTTAAAATACAGAATGGATTGTTCTTCAAATTAAATACTGTTCTTTTTAAATGCTTGTTCTAGTAGAGCAGTGCAACTCATCTACTGGACTTAATTAAAATTACCTGCGTACATAGATACTAGCTTAAGAGTTACCTGATATTTTAGGAAATGGCTCAGTGCATGAAATGTCGCTTATACATATATACAGAATGAAAGAGACTTTTAAAATTTAACTTCAGATAATTAACTGGTTTTATGACCTGGGAAGATAGTCTCACAATATTCCAGACTGCAGATCATCGATCCAGAATTTCATTTGGACAGCATGTTGTTTAACTGAGCTAAAAAAAGAGATACTGAAACACTCTGTAGTGTTTCTAATTTGCATGGAAAATCAGAAAAGTTATGTGTTAATCTGTGAACTTTTTTTTGGTAATATTGAAGCTTTGATAATTCTTGCTTTTTAAGGGTTTAAAGTCTACAGTTGCTATAGAAAAGTTTTGCTGTATTAAGGATATCCTATTACATCATTAGGTAACGGAGCTACGATTTCAACAATCCGTTCTTCCTGTTTGGTGGGATGTGCAATCACACAAGACCATTCAGATTCACTTGTTCAGGCAGCTGCTATATCCTGCCTTCAGCAGCTTCATATGTTTGCACCACGGCATGTCAACCTGTCCAGTCTGGTTCCCAGTCTTTGTGTGAGTATCAAATGCATCCCTTTTGTTCCTCAAAGTTTTATGCGTGTGCTTAGCAGAGGATGGGAAATATTTAGCAAGATGTCAAGGACAGCCATATGTAATAAGCAAGTTATATTTGCAAGAACTCTGGAGTCCCCAAGCCATTTTACCTATTTTCAGAATGCTGCCCAAACTGAAGGCATAGGGGCTGATTCTCTTTCACCTTCAATAATGTGAGCAAACATTTATAAATAATGTGGCTGAGTGAAAAAGATGCTGAAATGCTCTGTTTGCTCAACTAATTGTATGGAAAGAGGGAAGTGAGTGAGTTGGGGAAAAGTAGCAGATTTTGGATTTATGTTACCACTGTCAGCATATTAGGGGCTGGCATACAAATTCTTATGCTGCTGTTGTTAATGTTGCCTTCTTCCTTAGTGTTCTGTCAGCAATTCCTGGCTTAAGCTTGGAAGTAGGGCAGAGGCTTGAACCCAAAACGTACCAAATATGAATATAAGAGGAAAGGTGGCCTGGGTGGGTGCGGTTTTGCTGTAGGTTGGGTTGGGGTTTTTTTAATAATTACTATTGTAAAAATTATTTTTAGAGGGCTCAGTAATTCAATACTGAGAAATTTGAAAAGCTTCTCCATAATGTCTGTTAGATGTTTTGCAAAGTTGTTTATGCCATTCTTTGTGGCACTGATGACTCAGTGTTACCTGAAGGAATTCAATCCTACTTATGTCAACACTGGACCTTTTTCTTAGTCTACCATCCAGATTTTCCCTGGGGCATCCTCTCGTGATTATGTGCTTCTCCCCAGCCCTGTGCACACCCAAGCCCCACCCTGCCCCAAGCACTCCTGGGAGTGCAGTGTGTTTACAGAATCTGTCACTTGTCCCTTCACAAAATTTTGCATGAAAGGGGTGCAACATACCCAGAAGTAGGTAAGCTCTTCTGTATGAATACCATGTACAACATGACAGAAAATCCCTCCTGCCACTTACTCTGTAAATACCAGTGGGTGATGTCACAGAAAATGAAGTTCATACATGACTAACTAGTGCTGTTTTGAAACCTTTTCCCATGGTTTTCTAATGTTTCTCTCCTGTTAGTTTGTGGTTTTCTGCTAAATGAAAGCTATTTTTGTTTTCCTTTCTCATATTTCTTACTTTTAAATTATACTTAGTTTGATAGGGTTTTCTTTGAGTTGTCTTGGGCATTTCTTTCATACTGCAAATGCATAGATAGGTAGTCAAGGTCTGCCTTACCTGCACCATTAGCCAACTCTTCTGAATGGAATTAATGCCAGGTATCAAAATTAAACCACACAGCTCCACACTCTCATTTTAATTTCTTCTTCTTGCATTGGCTTCATAACTTGTAGTTATTTGTTTGATAACTTGAAACAGGGAATACCCTTTACATTAATTCAATCTCCCAAATGTTCTGTGTTTTCATTCATTAAAACAACCTCAATGTGATATTTAGAGGTTCTTTAAAGACTGCTTGTTTTTTTTAGGACTAAAATCTTGTATATTCATACTTGGAATAAAGATCTACTGTTTAAATGCTTTATAAACTATAGAACCTTTCATTTACTGAAGCTTTTCAAATCCCCATAATAACCTAATACCGAGAAATCAAATGGATATTTGGTTTATTAAAACCAAATTACCCTGGAGTAAATAAAGAATTAGAGTTTCTTAAAGGGCAGTTTTCACCTTTTCCACTGTGGAAAAACATTCACTTTTCTGTGCAGCTATTTCCTCTCAGAAAAATAGAGACCATGCACAATTTTTCTGTAAGGAAAATATTTGCTTGTGCTTGAGGTGATTCAAGGGAATTAGAAGCCAGTGTTGGTTAGCAAAGAAATCTGATGCCGTTTTATTGAGAGGCACTTTTAAGAACTTAAAGCTATAGATTTTATTACGAATTTGAAATGCAAGTTTTATGATAGCTGTCATGTGTGGTGCACCTGATAATGGCTCTTTGTTTAAAAGAATGTGATTTGCAGCTATAGCAGAATATGGGGCAGAGTAGTACTGGAGTGTAACAAATTGGAAACTGTAATTAATGTAAATCGCACTGGCGCAGTAGTTCCAATATTTAAGCTTTTATCTCTTTAGCCAGGTGACAACTGTCAGCTCTATGTATGTCAGCTTTATTTTCATATTTGTGTATTATGAAAAGTGCTTACTTCTGAACTTTCAGAACTTGGTACCCAGCAGCTCACACATGAGCTTATAACTGAAAAGTAGAATGCTTTTAGTCCTTAGCAGCATTGATTTATTGATATTGGGGTGCAGCAGTTCACTCATCTGTAATGGTTTTGATTTTCAGGTTCATCTGTGCAGCTCTCACTTGCTGCTGCGCCGGGCTGCAGTTGCATGTTTACGACAGCTTGCTCAGAGAGAGGCATCAGAAGTATGTGAATATGCCATGAGCTTAGCAAAAAATGCTGGAGACAAAGAAAACAGTGGCATCAGTAGGTATTTCTTTCATATGGCTTTTTTGTAGCAGTTGAATGCACGTGTATGCATACATGTGCTTTGCCTTCAGAAAGAAGGGAAAAAAGCCCAAAACCCCCTTATACCCCTAGTGAAAAAAAACAACCTGTCCGTTCTGGCTTCAGTAACTCCTGGCTACACCACTGCTTACCTCTGGAATTTTGTTTATAATTTAACTATTTGTGAAACTCAGACTTAAGCCTCTCTCTCTCATTAAGACTGGCAATCAAATAGGGAACACAGTATATATAAAGTGGAAGCCTTTTACAGTTTTTCTGGTATTATAGCTCTTGTTTTGAAAATTGACTTAGTGGAGTGATGGAGATGCCTGGTTGTGTTATATTCTGTTAGCATCGCATCTGCAAGGCCTGTGGACTTTGCTGGCTGGTCTAATTCTTTCTTGAATAATTTTATTTTGAAAATAGGAGGTGCAACAGTGTTGATCAGCACAGTCTTCATACAAATATAGAATTGTGAGCTTACTCAAATTATACTATTTAATCTGTCTCTGGGAAGATTCTTTAGAGTCTAATACTGTTAGGTTTTTTTACAAATTCATGGCTATGTACCTTGAAGAGAGAAATTTTTAATTTTTTTAACTTATACTTGGAGGCGTTATTTGCCTTGCAGATAAAATTAATTGCCGTATTAGAATCTTTCTAGTGTTAATTTAGAAAAACACGAATAACATCTTAGTGATCTTTGATTGAGTACACACACAGGTACACAATGTCCAATTCTAGTTTGTTGCCCCAAGTTTTAAAACAGAGTTCCTGATTTTAGGAAAGCTTTCTCATTATCGTTTTGCAGACATGAATCCTTTTGCACCAGGAGCTGGATCTCGGCGAGACGCTCATTCCCGGCATCAGGGGGTTAATATAACAGAGACAGGCCTGGAAGGTGTCCTTTTTGGAATGTTGGATCGTGAGACTGATCGGAAATTGTGCTCAGATATCCATGATACTCTGGGACATATGCTTTCATCTCTGGCAGTAGAAAACCTTTCTCACTGGCTCATGCTTTGTAAGGATGTCCTTGCAGCTTCCAGTGGTAAGTGTTCTGTCGTGTTCACATAAATAACAATATGTCCTTAAGCATTAGCATGTTCTGGCAATATTGGTTTGCAGCTTGTCTTTTATCCTAGTAAAGATGTAGGTAATTATTCTGTATAGAGAATTTTGATTATAGTGCAGTTAAACTTCCATAGAAAGAAGGAATTATTGATGTTAAGTTTCAGAATATTGCTTGTAAGAGTAAAAAGTTGCTGCTTAAAGTAGGATTTCCAATGGAGAAGCAGTGTGTTTATAAATCTGACATTTCAGTATCTTAGTGAAAGCAGACATCCTTTTTAGCCCATATACATCAGGATTATGCAGAGACAAGACTCCTGTACACATTCTGAGCTTTCTTTTATAAGGTTTTGTGAGTTACTGATGTGATGATGGGTTACCATGGTGATGAAATTTTTGTTTGTTGTTCAGCTTTGCAGATTGGTTTGCAGAGATTTTGTCCTCTGAGACCTTATTTCTGTTTTTCAGCTTGTAGGATGGTTATGACGCAGAATCTGCTCATTGCCCTTGCATTTATACTTGTTTATTGGCATATGTGAGTTCATCCTGAAGCTGTTTCTAAATGCTGCCAGCTTTACATTTACTGATGAGTAATGCTACCAATAATTTCATTATGCAATGCAGTTACCACATATCTGCCCAGTGAGAAAGACTTCATTTCCTGAGTTTTAAGTTGGCATGTCCTTTTTTATTTCATGCAGGATGGGTCTTTAGGTTAAAGTTTTTAACATGGTTGTCCAATTTCTTATTTATTTATTAGTAGGTGACATATCTCAGAGAAAAACCATATTTAAATAATTTCCCCTCAGGTGTACTGTAAGCAACTTCACTTTGAACTCCTTTGATCCAACTAACTGGCATATAACCAAAATGTGGTTTGCTTTTTAAGCAGAGATTTACAAATCAGCCACATGAGGTCCTGGATGCCTTCTCAAAACACCTTTGTTGTGAATTGGCAACATCTATGTTTGATTTGCCATAGCCTTTTATCTTTATTGAATGTCTTGGCTCTTCAGTTGCTTAAATTTAGACTTTCTAAGAAGCATGCCTTAGTTTCTAAGAGGCATGTATTGCAATAATTTCCTTTAATTGTTCTCTAATTATTGCTGGAGTAATTTTTGTCAGTATTTTGGCATTTTGCTAATTTAGACCTTGGTCCTTGAGGCTTCATGTTTTCATTTCTGAATAGCAAAAGTGTATATGCATGTTTGGTGAGGGGTTTTTTTGTCCATGTTTGGCTTTTGGTTTTTTCATGTGATACCTGAAATAATTTTATTTTCTGAAATGAAGTCTCAAAGCTACACCTAGAAAAATAATTTTTAGGATGTTAATCACATTTTCGAATGCTATCAGTGGCCTACTTGGCTGCATAGCTGTCCCATGGCATAGAGCTTTGTATTTTTGTTTCAGTTTAACTTGCTTTTCATCTTCCACTTGAAATGGGAGCTGAATAATTCAAAGCTAAGCTGATTCTTTTATTCTGAGCTTTATCCTGTTTATTGGGAATTTAATGTGTTAATTTACAAAGCTGGGCAATTTAGATATGGGATTCAGCTATAGTTGGTAACTGTGGAGAATTATGTTCAGGGATTTATCTCATATCATGTATGACAAATAAAGGGTAATTTAACCCAGAACAGAGGTGAAAATAATTTCTTTTACTGATATTCTTTTGCTTTTTTTATGTTTGTCAAATGTTTCTACAGAAGAATTAGTCTGTTCTGATTCTCAGTTTAAGGAGAAACTTGAACTCATGTCCTTAACTGTCTTCTGTGGATTTTAACAGTGGCATGTTTTTCTTCCTTTTAATTGTTCTGTGTTGTAGACATGAGCACTGCTGCTCCCTTGGGAGGAGGGAAGGATGAGGAGTCGGAGAAGAAGGATGAGATGGATGATGATACAATGTTTACCACGTTGGGTGAAGAGGACAAGTCCAAGCCTTCTGTAGCGCCTCGCTGGGCCACTCGTGTGTTTGCAGCAGACTGTCTGTGCCGGGTTATCATGCTGTGTGAGAATGCCAACAAGGCACACTTTGACCTGGCACTGGCTCGTTCAGCCAGACTTAAAAACCCAAAAAGTAATTGCATGCTTTGGTTTTGTTCTTAGTTTTTTATTTTGATTTTGACGCCTCTTTGCATCTTAAGATTACACAATCAAGGAAAAAAATAAAAGCACTTACTCTTTCATTTTAAATGGTTAAAACCAAAGGAAATGCCCAGAAAAAGTCAATAAAACTGCATCTTTATAACCACCATGAGCACAAATAATGAGGTTTTCTGGAACATACCAGCTCTGACAGACTGGTCTTCTTAGGGGGAAAAAAAAATCTTAGAGATGCAAAGTTTTTCTGAAGTCTGAAACAGAAGCAATAAACTTCTAGCTAAGGGCAAACTGGGAGTGTTTTCAGAGTTTAATGTAATGACAGCAATGAATTAAACTTGAGATTATTTTAACATCTCCAATCTGAAGAGATGCTAGAAAAGAAAAAAAGAAGGGATAAAACTAGGTAATTATTGTTATGGCATTGGTTGCGGAGAGAGGGATGTGGGAGGGAGTTATAAAAAAACATGGACTTTATAAAGTTCTATCTTTTGGTATCCATGAGAGTGATAAATCTTAGTTTTCAAGCTCATGTTCCAAAGATAATTTTGAGTTAGAGGATCAAAAAAAATTGAGAGGTCATAGATTGCGTAGCAGTTTTGTGATAAAATGTTTCGAAGATAGTGTGAGGCATCTGTCCATGAATTGTCCATGTTGTTTATGATGCATTGTGATTGTTTGGGTTCACCTGTGTAGTGCTCATGAGGTCTTTGATATGTAGGATGAATATTGTGAGCATCCTAGAATGTGTGGCATTAATGGATTTTGATGTCTGTGTTGTTAAGGGTGTCTGTTATGATATGGAGAGTTATCAGGTCTTTGCCTGTGTTGCTTTAGTGCGGCGTGGTTACTGCACTGTGCATTGGTTTTGTGAGAATCTGGTTTTTGACTTGATTTGAGGCCTAGGCCACTGAAGACTAGGAAGGAACAGTTTCAGGGAAGTTTATTTTGTCATGGCATTGTATTACAAAGAAAATAATGAACTAACTGCTGCTTATAGGGTCATGCAGAGAATTGCGTATCATTGTCTGGGTATCTCTATTTATTTGAAGTGAACTTCGATGTGTTGGGTATTATCATAAAAAGGAAAACTCAGCAAATTTCTATCCCCCAAATGCAACTTCTAAAATACTCAAATTTTACTATCGTCTCTGGTGGTCTCAAAAAGTAAATGCAGACTTTATCACTTTGTAGTTTGTAAATGATTTGCATTCTTTCTTTACTGATATGCCTTGGAAAACTTTCAGCCACAAAAATGTTTTTTTTTTTTACCTTGAGACTTGAAAATAGCTTAGGCAATTTTTGGGTTTTGTTAGTCACAGTGGATGTTGTTAAATAATTTAGTTTCATGTTAGTTGTACAACATATGGTAATTTCATATTGAGAGTAAGAAATGAAATAAAATTAATACATAGAGAAGAATAATCCTTTCAGAAATGTTACCAAGCTATGTATTTTTCTTGGCTGCACGCTGTCTGCTGCTTGTTTACAGCCTTGGATGTGATTTTCAGGAAGGGAACTGGAGCCATACTCTGTTTTAGGTGTTTAAGCTTGACATCAGCAGGGGTCACTGTAAGCATAGGACTCTAGCAGGAGTAGGAATTGCCTTGAAGATTTTCTGTATGTTTGGGGGGATCATTCAAATTAGCTTTACTGAATGTTTTAATATATTCTAAGCTACTTAGCCACATTTACATACTCCATTCTATGCAGTTTCTGCTCAGTTTTTAAGATTGTCTTAGGAATAAAAGTCATTGAATCACTTTGGGTGGGGGAGGGGAAGTGGAAAACAAGAAAGAAAGCTAGGTTACATTCTTTCCTGCTTCTTCCATGCATTAAATGTGGACCTTTGAAAGCAAATAGGTAAAATCTGTGCATGTCAATGAGGAAAATGTTGCGAATATTTGTCTTGTTAGCTATCTTTTAAGTTACTAAATAGTTCCTTCTGTTTTGTTCTAAGATGACTTCTTAGTACTCCATCTCTCTGACCTTATCCGAATGGCATTCATGGCTGCCACTGACCACAGCAACCAGCTACGGATGGCAGGGCTGCAGGCTCTTGAAGACATTATCAAGAAATTTGCATCTGTTCCCGAGCCAGAGTTTCCAGGCCATGTGATACTGGAGCAGTATCAGGCAAATGTGAGACCTCTTTTATAAGTTCAGGAAACCATGTATTTATGCCAATATGCCAGTGTTAGCTCTGAGCACATTTTGTAATTTCAAAAAAAGCTGGGAGGAGATTTGTCTGTGTGTGAAAATGTGCTGGAGAGACAGTCTTACTTACCTCTTCAAGTTTATTTTTGTATCTCTTTCTGTTTATTGTAGTTTAGAAGCTGATAAAATTAAAATTCAGTAGCTTGAAAGCCAAATATTGTAAGATACATTTAATTTTTTGCGAAAGTGGCTATTGGTTTGTAGAATTAAAAATTGGAAAATATCGTTCACTCAGTTCTAGATTTAATCTAATAAATCTGTTTTCTTGGGAATTATTGAATGTACTTCTGTTTAAATGAAAACTACAAAAGTATATCCCTGGGAAGTGGGCAATGGAAGATTGTTTTGGGGATATTGTGCTTTTTTTGTTGCATAGCTTAACTCTTTCACCTCTTTTGTCTTCACTCTGTCTTCAAGATCTTTCAAAATACTTTTTAAAGGCAGGCTTTCATCCTTTTCACTTCCTGCCTTTTTCTTCTTCCTTCTGTAGTGCTGTAACCATTGCTTCTTTCTCTTGGACTTGGTTCCTTTTGTTTCAGAAAAATACTGCCTTGTAGCAGCTGCTTAAAAGGCATTTTTCAGTCAGGATTTGCATCAAGCAGACTTGATGCTAATCCAGCCATAAACACTTGATTTCGCATTGCTATTCCTTTGGACATCAAATCGTCATTGGCTTATTAATCCTTAGCAGAAGTTGCACCTGTAATACTATAATGATTAAAAGGATACTCATTAACAGAAGGAAGATAATACCATGCATTTCATAAAGGTATTTGAGACTTAAAAAGGCAATGGGCAAGCAGGAAAAAAAGTAATTTAAGACTTTTTTGTTGTTGTTTAAAGAATGCAATTCCAAATGCTTGCTAGACAGCAAGGATTATTTTGGGATGTAACTACAATGCCGAATTTGTCAATCTTGTCTTGCTTGTTCTGTATTTGTCCTTTAGCCTAAAACAAGGTGAGATAAACAACACTGTGTCCCTATTATTTTAGTTGGATTGTTAAAATTTTTCTTCCTATCAACAGGTTGGAGCTGCTCTGAGGCCAGCTTTTTCCCAAGATACACCATCTGATATAACTGCAAAGGCCTGTCAGGTACAGTGGAAAAGGTTTACCTGCTGTAAGCGAAACTAATTTCCTTCTCTTTGGAAGAAGGATGCACAAGAGAAGTAGCATCAAATGGCTGGAAGATTTTGTAAACTTAAGCTGTGATGTTTTTGTGACATCTTTTGAGTTTCCTAGTAATATATTTTGTTCCTCAGCAGTGCAGAAGTCCTTTTAGTCCTTTTGAGTCCTACATCAAAAAATGTATCTAGAACATAACTATGTCTTCATGTCAATCCTACAGGAAAAAAAGGAAGAAAAAAGGAAAAAAACCCCTTTGCTTAATGAGACCAAGAGTAATTTATTTATTGTCTTTCATTCTGATCAAATATTTGGATTACTGATAATTTACATTTAGACACTAAACTTCCATTCAGTTTAATGCTCTATTTTGGAATTTAGAAGATCTGAGCATTCTCATTAGAGTCATAGTAACAACTTGTCAGTGAAAGTTTGCTAAAAGGTTTTTTTTTGCATGTGTGTGAGATTGTTTTCTTGTGTGTGATCTTGTGTACTGCAATTTAAATCAACTATCAGTAACATAGTTGCAATAGTATGTGGTTTCCACAGCTAAAGAAACTACTGTGGTTTAAAGCAGCAGTTCTGTTAGCTATGCAAATGTTAGTTTTAAAACAATAACTGTGTTTCTGAGTTTTGTTTAGTAAATTTAGGTCATCAGGAGCGTGTTTTTGTGTTGTTCTTTTACCCTCCTAATTTTCAGCAAAACTTGCAAGGATAGATCAAGTGCGGCATAACTTAGTATCTACATGTAGGAAAAAGTATGTTCAGCCTGATTTACAGAATGTTTCTGCACATTTAAAACTAAATGAAGAGACAGTTTGTATGAAAACATTTAATATTCCTTATAACTTGTCAAAATCTTCTCTTTTCAACCAGTTTTAAAAATACATGTATGCACTTACAGGATCAAATGGTTGGATATTAGGTTTGGATATTTAACTCTCTCTAGGAGCTACATGGACAGAGATGACCTTTCTGAAGGAGTTGGATATTGTTACACTTTTATGTCATTACTGAAACAGATGTTGACTTGCTCAGCAGCAGGGCTGAAGCTGGTCTTATCCCTGCTGTGAATGAGTAACAGTTCTTTGAGAAGTTTTCAACAGCTTGGTCCTGTACATGTTTGGGACACTTTTGGTGTTTTAAATATGTCCATCATTCCAGATCATGAGAGGGTTACTTCCCCAAAGGATTTCATGGAACTGGTTCTCTAAAAGCAAAACAAATAAATTTGAGATAGGTCAAAAATGCTTGAAAAAAGAGATTATGAGGGTTTTTTGCTTCTGATCTTCATCTTTGTAGAATCAACTCCAGAATAAGATCAGCTCTTCTGAAAGAATTTGTCCCTTTTTCTTTTTGTAGAAAAGCAGCTGCACCAGAATTTTTCTATTGCCTGCATTGTGTCTGGGCATGAATGTGTTTAAGAGGATGAGTGCCAATGTATAGCATTAGTCAGGAGCAGACAATCTGTGTGATGTTTGTTATTTTAAGTACCTGTTTTGATCCATTTAATTCAAATGAAAAGTTGAGGGACACCCAACTGTCTGTCCACCACTGTGGATAGATTGTTCTAGGTGTAAAAGTGTGGGTTCCAAATCATAGGTCAATCTTTCAAACAGTTTCTAAGTGTCTTCCTGACATTAATAATTTGAAAGCTTCCCACTAGTATGGAGCCTTATATATTGATTTGAGGTGTGAGGAGTTTTACAGATATAGTTTTGTTGGTTGCTGTCCAGTATTCTTCACAGAGAATGCAGTGACTCATTACCTGAATGTTTGACCAGACACTTGGAAACAGAATAAAAGAATTGTTATAACCTATTTATGGAGGATTTGAAAAAACTTAAAATTTGTTCCATGTATCTATTAAGTTCCCTTGTAATATGCATTGCAAATACAGCCTCTATAACCACCCACCTGAGCAATTCTGTTGTCATGGGTGGGAAGAAAAGAAAAGGAAAACCTGATTTATTTGTCTTAAGCAGGAAGATAATGGCTAAATTTTTCCTGATGGTTGTTTTGGGTTTGGTTTTCTTACCGATTTAATTTTTTTTTCATATATAATGTTGTTGGGTTTTTTTGCTAGTTTAGAATGATTCTAAACTTTGTTGTCTAGGTATGTAGCGCTTGGATAGGAAGTGGGGTTGTAAGTGACCTGAATGATCTTCGCCGAGTTCACAACCTTCTTGTCTCTTCCCTGGATAAAGTGCAAGCAGGAAAAGGATCTTCTAGCCAGCTTTACCGAGAGAGTGCGACTACTATGGAAAAACTTGCTGTTCTGAAAGCCTGGGCTGAGGTAAACATTGACCATTAAATTTTTAAAAGTTTGAAAACACTTTACAGTGTAATAGCAGCCTCACACCTCATGCTGGCAGTACATGCCTTCCTCCTAACCTGTTGCAGTTCTACTCCTGGGATGTTTTAACCTCAGTATCTTTCTCTGCCATTCTGTTGATCAGTTATTTACAGTGAGGCTTGATTGTTCTTTGTTTTGCTGCACGTTTCTGTGTAGAAATATGCATTCATACCCTATCAGATTTTGAATTTCTTCCTATCTTACTGCTCTTAAACTTGAAAAAAAACCCCACAAACAAGAAAACAAACTCTCCTTTCCCCCAAAAACCCTAAAAATCAATCAACTTTAAAATATATTTTGGGAAAATATTGCAGTTAGTTAACTAGTTAAGGAACTAGTTAGTTAACAGTGTGAAGTGTCTATAGTTGACACATTTTTAGGAAGAAAGCATGTGGCCAGATGGTTTTAGGAAAGTCCCAGTTATGAACCTAAACGTTATCTATATATACTGGTAGAAATAAAAGAAAGGATTTAAATAAAATATATTTATATTGAAAATCTCTTTTTTCCAGTAATTTTCTGGTGAATTTTATCAGTGTGGAATCTGTTACATTCAAGTGGAAAAGGCTGCTGCTTTCCTTTCTTTTTAGAATCTCACAGTGCATACTTTGACATCTGTTTTACTTCTAGGTGTATGTTGTTGCCATGAAAATTAAAAAAGAAGCAGAAACCAAACCAAAGCGTGTTTTAAAAAGCACAGAGGAGGATGAGGATGATTTTGGTACCATGGATGAGCTGCCACCGGACAGCCTGATAACACTTGTACAACCTGAACTGCCTGCACTGAGCCGTCTCTGGTTGGCTGCACTGAAAGATTATGCTCTTTTAACTTTACCAGCTGAATTTGCTACCCAGCTTCCACCAGATGGTATGCACTGTAATTTATTTTTGTGTTCTGCAAAACAGAAAGAAAACTGTAGCTGGACATTCAGAATTATTCTCTGAACTTTTTGGCATGCATGTTTTTTATGCAATTGATAAATTTCTGCTTGTGCATGTAATAGCAATATTTTTGAACTCAAAGCTTTTTTCCTACAATTTGCAATGAATATTCTATTTATTTGAATCACTGAGATCGTTAAAACCACGTGTTTGTAGAATTAAGAATACTTAACACCTCTAATACTTTGGTGTCAAAGGCAAAAAGATCTTGGCTGTATGAAAAAACATAGCCCCTGAGATTAGAGCAGATACTGTCTTGCAGTACTTTGCTGTACTAAAAATGCTGCAGGACCTGATGACTGTGCCTGCCTTTCTTGCTCTCTCCTTACTTCTTTCTTGAGGCCACTGTACTGTCTCATGAGAGGTATAATACTGCTGCTACACAAGGAGAATTGGAATGTGCAGCCAAAACGAGTTTTACACCTGAATGTATTTGTGATCAAGCACACCCAGAATAGATAGACTAATAAATTTAGAGTACATGCTTTTTATCTTTTACTTGCAGAGAATTTCAGAATATACCTTTGCTTTGTTAATTTAACAGGAGGAGCATTTTACACTCCAGAAACAATTGATACAGCTAGACTGCATTACCGAAACTCCTGGGCTCCCATACTACATGCAGTGGCACTTTGGCTAAACAGCACAGGATTTAATGTGTCAGAGTCAACAGAAGAGACTGCTGCAGCAATGCCCAATTCTCAGAAACGTGCTACATCCATTATGTTAAACCAGACACCTGGAACTCCGCCTACCACTAAATCTTTGCCAGAGATAAACAAAGATCGAATGCACTTAATTTTGGGTAAGAGTTACGGGTTTAGAATCCAGTAGCAGCACGTTGTGGTATGAAACATTATGAAGATGAGAAAAGATACTTTGCATGAAATCTGTGGAGTTTAAAAGTCATTACATGTCTGGACAGTAAAGTTTTGAAAATCTGTCTCATCTTCTCTCTTATCTCTCTGCCTCCTGTGTTCTTTGTAGCTTTGACAGAGTATTTGTCAGTGTGATTATTGTGATTTATGTAATTGAATAAAATGAGCAGGAACTGTTTACGCTGTAGTATAATGCAGGTGATACAAAATGTTATGCTTCAAAGACACAGAAGCTGTGAGGTTAATTAAAATACACACCCCTATAAAAACACTGTTTAGTGGAGACTGATATTTGGCAAGTCACATGGAGTAGCTTTTGCATCAGTTTTTCATCTGTGAGTAGCATTCACTTTTTCCCTTTGTTGTTACTTAACAGCTTTAAGAGGTGGATGTAATCTCTTATTCTGAGGAATTCTTATAGTTGCCTGATATATAGACATTTAAATTGGGAATTAAGTGCCATATGTATAAGATGAATATTGCATGATTTTTGGGGCTTAGCTTCATTTCATTTGTCTTTACATTTAAAGGAGTTTGAGAAAAAACTCAGTTTACGACTGAAGGATTCGTATGTCTGGCTTACAGATAGATCTTTAGAACAAAGTATGGATTTCCATTCAGTAATCTTAAATTGCTTGTTGTCACTGTGTATTATTTGTCCTGCCAAATTTTGGGGAAGACGTGATGCAGAAGAGGAAGCAAATACAATTCTTCTGTATAGATTCTCTTATAATTAAAGGAAGAAGAATTGAGAAAAACATCTATCTTTCTAAAGTTGTTAAGAACTTATAAAAAATTTAAAAAGAAAACTTGATATTATGATGATATAAACATTCTTTTTAATTATTGCTCTTTTCAGGTGTTAGTATACAGTTTCTGTGTTCCCCAAGACCTGAAGAGCCTGTAGAGCATGTTACATCTTGCTTACAAGCGCTTCATACTTTATTGGATTCCCCTTGTGCCAGGATCCATATTGCAGAGGATCAGGTAATGTATGAGCATGTTGAAACAATCAGCTTTTTTATGTCTTGGTCTTTCATCTATGATGATTACAAAAGCTGTAATTGTTCTTTATATGAGAAAAGTATATGTTCATCATAAGGAAGTGATATAACAATTAGGAATTGTTTAGTCCCAATTAATGTTTTTCTATGTGTTTTGTGTCACTGCAGCTCCTTGGTGTTGAACTCTTGAGTGTGCTTCACCGACTCCTCCTGACCTGGGATCCTCCTTCAGTCCAGCTACTGGTTACAGGAGTTGTCCAGCAGATAGTAAGAGCAGCTCAAGATTATTTGCAGGAGAAAAGGAACACACTAAGTAAGATTCTGAAAACACAGCTTTCTTTGCAGAGTAAATGAGCAACACATTTTCATATTGGGAAAGGAACTCAGTTGCATTAGGGTATGGTTACACTGAGGAGGAAAATGCTGTGTATTCCACAGATAATTTTGATTGTGCTCATAATTACCTCCTGATTTCTTAACTCCTGTAAGATGTATTTTTTCTTCCTCTGATCATTCTCATTTCATGTCATGGTTTTCATTAATTTTTCTGGAGTATGAGTGATGCAAGTTATACCCAGCATACACCTTGCTCAGCTTCCTTAATGTTTCTCTATTGACTGCCTCCTTGGTACTTCATTTACATTTTTTCTGAAGTTTAATGGTTTAGCCACCAGTACAGGGTATTGTGGTGTGTCCCTGGCACAACTGACATCCGTGAGGTGAGTGAACTGCTCCTGGAACCAATATGAAAAGTTGCCTGCCCAGGAGATCTTGCCAGGACGTGGAGCAGACTTGCACCTGGGTTCTTACTTTACTGACATTCAGGGCACTTAGGGTGTGTCAGCAACCAGGAGCTCTGGGAACAGGGTGTGCAACAGGAGCAGGGCAGCTGGCATGGAAAGGCAAGCTCATGCTGCCCAGAAGTGCTGCTCAAGACTGTACAGGACTACTGGAGTCAGCATAATGATGGCAGTGACATACAACAGCACAGTCTGCTGACTGAGGGACAATCACCTCTGGTGCATCAGAGGTCTAATGACCAAGTTTCAAATTCAGATGAAAGTGCTGATGTGCCTGTGCTCCAGAGGCTTGTCTGCAGCCAGGGCTGGAAGTGACATTGGTCTCACCAGTTAGACATGAAGGAAATGCTTGTGAAGGTGAGCAGACTCTATGATGTCAGGAAAGGTAAATGGAGGAATGAAGTGTTCTTCACTGAGGTCTTGCAGGTGCAGGAGCTGAAGTCCCATGTTTCTCAGAAGGAGAGACAACCATAGGAATATGGCCCTGGAGGATGACACTTGCATGAAGATGGCAGCTGCAATACTGTGATTTGCAGCAACAAAAGGCTCTATCTCCAGAGATCCAATTGGAGAATGCTGTAGAGATCTGGCAAGAGGAGCCAACTGTCCTACTTTGACAGATCAGAACTGATACCACTGAAAGGAAGTGAAGGATCATACATTCAGGAGCCAGAGGCTGCCTAACCAAAAAGAGGAGGCGGATGAAGCCATATTAAACCACCCAAAGAAGCATTCCAGTCAAGCTGTAGGAGCCTCATGAGAGGCTTTTACCATCCAGTCATGTGGTGGAAGGGTGACACTGCAGGAGGCTTACACTCAGAAGTGGATGAGGCACAGGCTTTTTCAGTCCAGATGCTTTTACAGTCCAAATAAGGGTGGGGCTCAGTGGATTTGCTCTGCAGTAATACAGAAGAAATGGTTATGAAGGTTAATGGTAGTTGTGGCTGTACCAGCTTTGTGACAGTAGAGGTCATAATTTCAAGGTGAAAAGGAAGAAAAAGAGTAGCAGAGCAAAAGCTTTGCCCTGACTTGGCAGACTTTGGCTTGTGAAGGGAGCTTTTAGATGAGATCTTGTAGTTTTCCTCAACGGCAAAGGAAAGAGGAATTGTTGGCAAAAACAAAAAAGTTGGTGACAAAATAGAGCTCATTCAAAATGATCATGGCAGGAGGCTGACTTGGCTGAACAGGAATTTCTGACCTAGCTCAGATGTGATGAGGAAGTGTGTGGATCTTGTAAATGGGGGCAAGCTGCCAAAGAAGACTCCTGAAGACTTCCTAGGTATGAAAGAGAGGAACTGGAAAAAGCACAATTTAGGTGGAGCTGAGACTGATGATGAATGTCTAGTGTGACAAGAACAACATTTATAGATATGTTGTCAGCAAAAGAAATTTAGACCTGCTGCTGAATGGATTGGGTGATCTAATGGCAAAACACACTAGAGAAAAACTAAGGCACTATTATCTTGTTTGCTTACTCCTCCTCTGTCTGTGTCTAATGAGCAAGCTTAGATGAGCATCCAGTTAGGGACTACTTACAAAATAGCTGACCATGCCCTTTAACCAGATGGGATGCATCTGAGGGAGCTGCCTGATGACATACTAAGTTTGTTGCAGTCATCTTTGAAAAGCTGTGGTGCTCAAAAACGTTTTCCAATGAATGGCAAAAACAAGATGATGTGACCAAATTTGAGTAAGACATGAGGTGGGGTTTGAGGGAACTTGCCAGTAAGCCTGCTGTGCCTCTTGAAAGGTGTTTGAGTAAATTTCTTGTGAAACCACTTCACAGAATTCACAGAATTCACTTCTTAGTACGTGTAATAGAAGAACGCAATTTGAAATGTTGAGCACAGACTTACTAAGGACAAATAATGCCTCATCACCCTCTGTGATGAAATAACTGGCTTTGGAGGTGGAGTGGTGCATATTGTTTACTTAGACTTTTGCAAGGCTTTTGACCCAATTACTCTACATTATCTACATTGTCAAACTGGAGTGAGAAATAGGAGAATGATTTGTTGGACTGCTGTGCTTGAATGGAGTTCAGTAATTCAACTCTGACTGGCAGCTGGTTGCAACTGGTGTTTTTAGAGATCAGTATTGGGCCTGCTACTCTTAAGCACATAGGACAGTATGAGACAATGCACCTCAGCAAACTTGTGGATGATACCAAACTGTGTTAGTGGTGGGTGTGCTGGAAGGTAGTGCTGCCTTTGAGGGCAATTCTGAACTGCAGGTCTGAGACCTTGCTGAAGTTCAGGAAAAACAAATGCAAAATCCTGCATTTGGGATGGAATGTGCATTAGTATAGTCTGGTGGGCTGACAGAATGGATAGCAGATTTGCCAGATGAGGAGTTGTGTGTGCGAATTTCTGGTGTGAAACCTGTGCAATGCTGGAGACTCTATTACTGGTCTGTGTTAGAAAAGCATGACCAGAGGATTAAGGATATGTTTATGAAGGGGCATCTGGAGCAGTGTCTAGTTTTCTTTGCCCTTCCTTCTCATTCTGAGTAAGACAGATGTTGACAAACATGAAGGAAGTTCAGTGGAGGTCCTCTAAGCTGCTTAGGGAGGTAAAGTGTGTGACCCGTGGTCTGCAGAAGAGAGGGTTAATATGGGATAGAATAGCAATCCCCCTTCTTAAAGGGCATTTAAAGACAAGGTCAATCCAGAGCCTTCTGAAAGGCAAGTGGTGGAAGGACAAGAGGCAATGGACATAAAATTGCAGCAATGGAAATACAGATGAGATATAAGTTAAAAATGAGTCACTGTGGGAACAGTGAAGCAGCAGAACAGGTGCCCAGGGATGTGGCATCTCCAGGCTTGGAGATACTCAGCACTTGACTAGCAGTCTGAAACTAGCAGCAGTCTGAAAGCTACTTGCTGAGGTGCTTTTAGGGAGCTCTTCCTTTTAAGACAGAATCTCCATGTTCAATTATCACTTTCCTATTTCTGTGAAAACCTCACATTAGATATACTGTTTCCTTCCTTGCTAGGTCAATTAGTTTCTGGGTGGCAACCTGGCAAATAGTTCATTGCTACTTGGTTGAGTAAGTCTGCCAGATTTTCTATTACCTGAAAGAAGTGAAGTAAAACCCAAGAAATATTCTCTTACTAAGGAAAATTACTATCTTAATCTGGCATCATGTAGTGTTGATAAAAAAAATCCCAACTGATAGCTTTTGCCCATTTTCCAAATAAAAATAGGGAGAAGATTTTGCTGGAACTTGAGGAACCAGTGCAACAGAAAATGCAGGCTCTGTTCCTTCGTATGAATTAATGGAATTGTTTACTGTCAGCCCAGTAAGCTGCATTTTTCAGATTGATGAATGTGATAACAGTAGCAATCATTTAAATTCATAGGAGCTCTATAGGGGTAGTTCAGGCCAGCTTTGACTTACTGAATCTCTGTTGCTGTTTAATGGGAGAAGGAAAGACTGCAGCTGGCCAAGCTGCCATCAAAAGAGAGACTTTTTGAACTGAATACACTCAAATCATGAACTTGCACATAAAATCCTACAGTGCTTTTCTGTTCTCTTACTTCATAATCAGTTTAAGCTAGAATAAGATTTTGTCAGGGTGGAATATTTAATTAATAGCTATTAAATTTAAAAAAACGTCCTGGCTATTTATTTGGCATTCACAGCTGTTAATTTTATAATCAGTTTTAAAAGAAGCAAAATAATTAACTGTAGTTTTATGTTGTGCAAGACTACTTTTTTTTCTCATTCTAGATGGATTTTTAGTAAGTATTGTTGCAGGCACAATACTTCTAAGGCATTGTAAACCCCTTTAAGTCGTTCTAACTAAAACATTTAGTCTGACATGAGCCATGTTTGTCCTATCTTACTATAAAGCAACTTTTTTTTCTGGATTTTTAACTTCTTTGTGAAGAGTGTGTCATATATAACTGTCTCCTCAGACATTTCTTTCCTTTTTCAGATGAAGATGATAATGAGGAAAAAGAAAATTGTCTTGCTTTAGGAGAGGGAGGTGAGAGTGGTGGTCTTGTGCCTGGGAAATCTCTAGTCTTTGCAGCCATGGAGTTGCTCATGTTTATCCTAGTACGACACATGCCCCATCTGAGTTCAAAAGTGTCGGATTCTCCAAGTCACGTTGCTGCCAAATCCCACCTCTCTGAGGAGAGTGCTCGTCTTGTGGCTGCCAGCGTTAATATTCTCTCTGACCTGCCTTCCCTGTGTTCTCCAGCAGGTAAGGCATCAGCACAAAATCGGCGTGAGTGGTTATTCTAGCAGCAGTGCAGTGAGGATGTGATGCTAAAAACAAACTGTAAAGATATTTCTTGGATGCTTTTTTATCTATTGATAAGTATTTAGGTGATTAACTAAATAAGAATTCAGGCTTTTCCAGTGAGCAACATAAAATAAATTTGTTTATAAGTTTGCATGTGTGCTGCAAATTTGCTGAGTAAATTAGCTTTGTACCAGTCTGATTTTATTGTTGTTTTTTTCCCCCTTTTTCATGCTTTTGAAACCTTTTGGGCAATTTTAATCGTATTGTAAAAGAACACAGACATTTTGGAGATAATTAAATTTCTGAAAAGTTCATGAAAAGCAGCAGCTGTATGAAAAGACAATCCTACTGAGAGAAAAACAGCACAATTCATCTGTGGTACACTTGGGTTTGCAGCCGTTGGCTGTCAGTCATTCCAAATGTGATTATAAACTAAATGGGGCTTTCTTCTGCCCAGGAAGACTGTCACAAAGGATGTGTGTAAGCTGGGATAATTGCACTGACTGAAGTTCAGGGGTAAAGGACACAATTACAAGGGAGGCTGTGCTCTTTGACTTTTGCTTTTTGGAGAGCAAATTGCTTAAGTGTTGTCTCAAGAATCTTTGGGAATTTTTACCCACTTGTATAGATAAGACATTTTAGAATTTGGTCCCCTAAAGAGGTCCACTGTAAGTAACATTTGGACAAAGTTGTGCTCAAAAGACAATATGGCCTGTCTTCAAACAGAAATTTGTGAATTTGTGTCTTGCAATTCTTTAAGGAACAATAGATTTGAGTTGGAGTCGTGCCCTGTTTTTATTTGATTCCTGATTTTTTTTTGTTTGTTTGTTGGTGGTTTGGTTTCTTTTTTTTTGTGGAGAAAGTGGTAGGAAAGAGGGTGGGCAAGAAGAGTAACAGCATTAATTCTGTGTTGTCTGGAGTTAGGGTGTTACTCCCAGTATTTGGCAAGTGGCCACTGAAAGTAGCTCAGATACTACTGTAAGTTTATAGAGATTAGTCTGCTAGAGATTTGTTTTTCATACAGAAGATGTAGCCAGCTTATAGCTGTGGGGAGGCAGGGACAGCACATACACATTTGTGTTAATTGAGCCTTTGGATATAAGGGAAACTGAACAAAAAGAATTAATCACTTCCTGTGATTGGAGTTTTTGTAATTTCTTCATCTTTCTTTACAATAAGAGCATCTTGCAGTCTCCATGGGACAAGATCCTGGGCAATCCGCTCTTGACGAATGGCTGCTTTGAGAAATGGGGTTGAACTAGATGGCCTCCAGCAGCCCCTTCCTGTCATAATTGTTCTAATTAATGTATTTATCCTCACAGCATTCCCAGAAGTAGGAAAATGGCAGGATTTCCACAGGTGTGGGAAAATGAAGCAGGGATATGGAAAGAGACTTGACTGTCTGAAGTGATCCACAGATTGATTTTGCATGCCTAAACCCAACAGCACTCTTCTTTCAGTCCTGTAGGGGCTTAAAGTCTACATGTGAGATTGAAACTCTTAACGGCCTTTGTCCAGGATTTGAGACACCCAGACAGCTTCCTTACTTTGCTTCTGTACCACATGCCACCTTACTTGGAACATGCAGTAACTTAGTTTGGATACTTGTTTCCAGACCTCCTTTTTTCCTGTTTATAGGTCCCTAGTGATATGCAGATCCTGTTTTAAGATACTTAGCAACCTGGATGACATACGATGTATCACATGCCATGTAGGACAAAGCTTTAATAGCTAGGTCGTCATTCCTGAATTGACAGCAGCATTTCAACTGTTGGCTTGTGTTTTGATACACTTCAGTAGTACTGATGAATGAATTTGGTGATAAAATGTTGAAGGCCACATGTCACTTGTTACTTGAACTGCAGTTTATCTCACCCCCTTTGTCTCCAACCATATGCATCCATATTGGGAAAGACAAAGAGGTTATCTACCACACGTTAGAAATTCTGTTTTATCTTTTTTTTTTTCCCTTTTTTTAGGATGTATGACAATCTTACCCACTATCCTATTTCTGATAACAAGAGTATTGAAAGAAACAGCAGTAAAGTCACCAGATAATCAGGTCCCACCTCCAGTCACTGCAGCTCTTCAAGGGATAAAAACCATTGTTACTCTTCCAACAGTCAAGACTGATGAAACTCAGAAACAATGGACAGGTCTTATCCGCAGCACTCTGGCATCTATCTTGGAAGACTCTGAGCCTGGTAAGTGGTTTCCCACTGCAGGAGAGTTAAAACTCAAGAAAAATGGATTTTGCTGTAATGAAATATAAGTATGGTATGTGCCTATAACTTAAGACCTGAGTGAGCAAAACTCCTCAGTTGCTTAATAGGTTTTGCTGAAGAAAAGCACAACGTTGGCTTTAACAAAGTAGTTACATCTCAGGAGTTCCCACCTCAGATTTGTCCTTGTTTACTCTGTTTTCTTTGACAGTGTTGATCATAATATCCAGTTAAAAGTTTTCTCTTTTGCAATGCATCTAGCAGCCCCTGCCTCTCAGGTTTTACTCTGGCACAAGTCATTTAGTCTTAAGGACAGTCAGTGTTAAAGTGAATGAGTGGGGAGACAGCCAGAGATAATTGTGGCAAGGTTCATACTGAAGTAGGATACTCGCAATACTGTTAAAAGCTTTCTGTGGTGAGAAAGAAATCCTCTCCCTGGCCAAAAAATCCCTGTTACTCAGCCGCACAATGGTTACAGTGTCTCTTCAGAGAACTGCAGACCACCTCTTATGGTTCACAATACGTGCTTTGCCTTGTTCTTCAAAAAGTGGAAAAGATGTACAGTCTTAGCTGTGTAGCTAGCGAAAGAGAGACACAAAGATTTGCCATTTGCATAGTGGTAGTCAGCGAGAAAAACATCCCATTGCATTGCCAAGGAGCCATTTGTAGAGAGTGAAGAGAGGCTTGAATGGAGTTACTCATGTGAGAGATGGGGAATGGGTAGGTAATTGCAAAGGATTCTGAAATGTCCGAAGGGGGGGATCACTAGGTTTGTGTTAACCAAGCCAAACTTCTAATTTGATTTGTCACATCAGCTCTTGTTTTCCAACCTTTAGTTACTGTAGATATTTCACAGGCCCTCTTTCCAGAAACATCGCTGGCTGCAGGCCTTTTTGCAGGCTTCAGAAATTTTCCTTCGTTCCTTGCAAGAGTGTATGTTTTCCTTTCCAATCTTCTGTGATGTGTGATAGGTCACACACACAAAAATCTAAGCAAGGTCCACTGCATTCCATTTCAAATATCAGCATTCAATAAAATTTAAACAATGTAAATTTAAAATCATTTAAATAATGTAAGAAAAATTGTCACTTAAAATGCTTGGAGTAGTTTTCTGAAGTGAGGTTTCACATTATGGCTAAGCCAATTGAGTGACTAGCTGACATCTGTGAACGGCAGTCATGCTGTTTTTCATTTTTGCTGACTTCATGTATGCTGTTTCTTTGTGCCTCTCAGGGGAGAGCAGAACCAATGTGGCCAGCCAGAGCAGCAGAACAGTGCTTTTTATATATAATTGTTTATATATAAATATACTTGTTTTTGTTCCTGTTGTGAATTATTGAATGAGATCTGTGAAGACAGAGCTTATACAAGGAAAAAAAAATGATGACAATGGCAAATACAGGCTATTTGGAAAGCAGGAAAGGTTAAAGTAGGACTGTTCCTTGTGGTGACTGTCAGATCAACTAGTCTGTTCTATGAAACCTCATGTTAAGTAAAAGTTGTTGCCATGCTGGATATCTATTTCTTATTCTGCTGTATCAGCTGAAGATAATACTTTCAGAAAATAGATCTTTAATGGGGAAAGGATCTAAAAATATTTTTTTCTTTGTTGTTTACATATTGAAAACAAAAATATGAGTTGGTCCAAGAAAGTGTGGGTGATGATGTTTGCCTTGATACTTAAGTTTCAGAAAGATTGACTTACTTTATTAAAACAACTGTTGGAATAGAGTTACTCAGATTTTTTTCAGTCACAGTCAATAACAATACTGTAATAAGTAAATGCATGTGTAGTTACAAATAATATCAAGTGTATATATTTCATCTTTGTAAGTTTATCTGTGTTCATTGACTTTTACTAAATAAATGGTAAAGCCTTTTTGGAACAAGCTAACAGCATATTTGGTTTTGTTTTTCAGAAGCCTCTAAACCTATTTTTGATGAAGTAAGCATACTTACAGCTATTACTCTCTTCCTCTGGTCAGCAAGCACTGAAATAATTGGAGTTCAGTCTTTACAAAATGGATGTATGAACAGATTTAGAAGTGCATTGAATTCTTCTGATCCTTGGGTAAGATCATGTTCTGTCTAGGATTGTGAATGATATATAGCTGGCAAAACCTAACTGTGATATGTTTAACACATTTCCTGGAAGATTTGTGATGCCTTTACTTCAGGGACAGATACTGCTGTCAAAATAACTAGAATTTTCAACAGTGCATTATTGAAACTCATGAGCTAAATAACCCAAACTAATTGCTTCTAGATAAAGTGTTTTCATGGCCTTGTGCCAGGTTCTTGACTTCAGCTTTTTAAAAGGCAAAACCAGTCTTTGGTATATGAAATTTTATCAGATTAAAAGGTTGGTTACCATAGAGTGGGGACATTTCTACATTAGTGTTGATCTTTTATAATACAAATTAAACCATTTTTTCTGTAGATAAAATTACAGCCCACATTTTGGATCAATTTTATATTTGTGCAAAACCTGTGCTTATTTTACATGTTCATACAAAACTCAGTTTGTGAGCGAAAATATAATTTTGTGGTCACCATCAGAACATCTACAGATCATGATTCATTTGTCTCATGATTTCACTTCTGGCCTTTGGCTTGTCTTTATGAAATACCTTCTGAATTACTTTCTCATAAAGAGGAAAGTTAAAAAGTTGTAGACTGACTTGGTTCAGGCAGGCTAATGTACCACATGGATAGTTAAGCTTAAACTTTTCCAGCCATGCTTGTATCAGTTTGAGGGGGTATACAAATCTGCAGGTGGGAGCTAAGGAGAGAAATCGATAATGTTTCCATAAGCAAACACTGCAGAGATTCCTGAGAAGAAAAACATGCAAACAATGCGAATATGTTTAGGATCACAGTGGGAAATTTAAAAACCCGTTTAGACTGACAATTCTCTGTAGTAGGGCAGGTGTTTTCCAGCTTGAACATAAAATTCAGTTGATTCTGAAGCCTGACTCGGGATGGTAAGCTACTTTTAGAAGCTAGAAAAAGCTAGAATTTTGTTGTGTGAATGGAAATGTGAGTTGTAGTAAGTGAAACTTTGATGTCATACTCTCTCTCAGCTCTGTATAAACACATGAAAAGGGAGAGAGAAGTACATAGTTTCCCACTACCCTGCTGGAAAGCTGCCTGTCAGCTGGAACTTACCACTATTTTTGTAATGCACAGAGCAAGCTTGGACAGCAGCCAGATGATGTCCACTCTCTTCTCACTGATGTGCAGAGCATATACTCTGTAATACTTGTTGTGTTTTCATTCTAGCTTTTTAAATGTAAAATACTCATTATAGTGGTCAGTAACGAGACACCTGTTTGTAATAAAAGCATGATAGTCATTGTACTAAATCCGTTGAACTGATTGAGGAGAAAACTCTTCCAAAGAACTACTGATGCCTTAAAAGAAATGCAGGAGTTTTTTTGAAACTCTTACCACATAAAAAGGTTAAATATCATATATAGTAATAACCAAAGTCTGATGAGCTCAATTTCCTTATCAACAAGATAACTCAGTTGAGAGACCCAAGTGTTTCAATGCTATTGGTCAAGTTTTACATGAGAGAATCATGAGCGTGCCTCATACGCTTTGCAGAAGCCCTGATTTTACCTGACAGAAGTTTTTGTAGACTTCCATGAATGCACAATAGTCCAAAGTTTTATATTACACAGATCAAAGGAAAAAAGCTTGGATGAAATTCTGCTGTCAGATGCAGTCATAAAACTCTTTTGAAATATGGCTGCATTTAAGGAAAGAGGCTTTTACTCCTTATTTCAAAGGCTAATCTAATCATCTTTAACAGCTAATAAGGAATTAAGTTTAAAGAAAGACAGGAAAGGAAGCGAATTATTTGTAATGTTATGGAGAGAGAGAGGTAAAATTTGTTGAAAAGGTCGAAGATGATGGTGAGTAAGGCATTAAGGAAAAATGTTCTTCTGTGAAGCTCTGTTATAAAGCATACAAATTATATGAGAAGTATTATTACTTCAGACCTTTAAAATTGAATTGTATAGAAAACCTGCAGCTGGATACTATTGAATTAACAGTAACATGACCTGCATAACATGTGTTTTCTTACCAGTAGTTTATACAATCTGTGATTTTTATTTCATATTTTTATTTATATATCTATGTTTCCAGTAATCCCTGGATCTCCTCACAGATCATTTTGTTCAGCAGTACTTCCTCTAGAACATTTCTGTTCAGCATGTGCTCAGTAACTCATCCTGTTTGGACTTGAGTGCAGTTAGAAAACATGCACAATGTTTTATCATCATATTTGTTGTGAGGCTTCCCCTTTTCAAAAATTCTGGGTTATTTGTGTGAGAATTTGGAGGAAGATCTTTGTATGCCCAAAAAATTGCATTCATAAATTCATCTGAAGAAGATCATCAGTGAGTCATTTTCCCAAATCTTGCCTTTAATATCTCTGCTTTCCACAGAGAGGGAGGAGGGTTAAAAATAGAATAGAAGGAAGACAAGGAGAGTATTCTGTGATCAGCTCACAGTATGGCTACACATATACTCCTATGCTACTACCAGCACTAGATGGAGAATGAGAAGCAAGGGTGGACAGGCCTGATAATTTTGGCTACAGCCTTGGCTTGTGTTAGAGCAATAAGATTATGCTTTGTTCATACTTTGTTCCAAGTCATTTTTATGGGCTGTGTTGCCCTTCTGGGTTTGGGATAGCATATCATAATTTTGAAGATTAATATACTATTAGAGCTGGTAGTAGTTCTGAGACTTAAGGATGTAGTTCACTCTGAACTGGTGTGACTGACTTGTATGACATTAGCTATGCCTTTATTTTCTGAGTTTTTATTGTTACCCCTACTTAGTACCTGCATGTTCTTTCTAATTGGCTTTCCTTTTACTGAACGCTGGGCTAATATTGTTTTACTCAATGGGCTGTGTTGCTGCTTTCCTCTTACTTAGTATGCTTCCTTCCCATTTTGTAGTCTTCTTTTTTTTTTTTTTTTTTTTAATCAGAGATAACAGAGTTTATAAGAATTCCCTGAGTTAACAAATAACTTTGAGGACAATGTATTTACCTTGATTTGATTAGGTTCAAGCCAAGTGTTACCAGCTTCTGCTTTCTGTGTTCCAACACACCAATCGTGCCCTGTCAACTCCATATATTCATTCCTTGGCCCCTATCATGGTTGAGAAGTTGAAAGCTGTGGAAAGGAGCCGCCCGAACAACAATCTGGAGCTTTTAGCAGTCCAGGAAGGAATTAAAGTCCTTGAAACATTGGTTGCCCTTGGTGAAGAGCAGAATAGTAAGTATTTTGGTTTTCTAGAGAAATGATTAATGCTAAAATAAAATACTGAACATTAGAAATCTTGCAATTAGGAACTTGATGGCATAGTCACAAATGGACTGTGTGTGCAACAAACGCTTTTGTAATTCCAGTGCTAGACCTTTTGTATACATGAACTTGTATAGCATAGACAGCATGATATGCTGTAGCCTTTGCATTTCTGGTGATTGCAGGAAAAAAATCTAAACATGAACTGCAGTAAAGAAGGATATTTTATTCTGTTTGGAAATTTGTAATTCACGCTGTTTAAATTTACCTTTTCCCATTGTTAACTTTTATTATTTTCGTAGACTTTTATCAGGTTGCTTCTACCAGTTCAACAAGTTTTATCTAAAGGGCCCAGGAAATGGAACTATACTTCTCAGAGTATCTTGATTGTAGATGAAGCAAGATTCACTAGATAGAATACATTACTTATAATTTAAGTTAGTTATTCTCCAGCTGAAACAATGTGCATTCTGAAGACTTACTGTGCAGACATTTGATTTCAAATGCTGAAAAAGTTTGTTGTAAAAATACTACTGTTGGTTTTGTGTAGTTTTTTTCGAGTCTTTCTTGGTTGGTTTTTGTGGGTTTTTTTCCCCCCCAACATACTTATTGTTGGAATTTCTCTTTGTTGATAAAATACTAAATTTCTTCACCCTCACTCTGCTTCTGGCACAGTTGTTTGAAACACATGAGAAATGAAAATGAGAGAGTAACTGAAACGAATGAGAGTATAAACTGAAAAGAACATCTGATTTTTTTACTGGCTGGAGACAATCGCCTCATGAGTATGAATTAGTCAAAACCTTAAGGGAAAATAATTAATACTCCGGTAATCTTAAAAAATTTAGGTAAATGAGTTGCCATTAATTTTTAAATTCTTTGAGCTTTAAGTGTACAATTAACAGGTTACACATTTCGAAGGTGTACTTATATCCTTTCTAGATACAAAAATTTGCCTTGTTGCTTAAGTTCAGCTGCCTTTTTTGTTCTCAAGGTCAACTCTTTTGGTCCCTTTACCATTTTGGGCTGTGGCCTTATAAGGTCATGCTAGCTGAAGTATAGCTGCCGTGCTAGTTTTTGGATTAGGATCTCCCAGACCAATATAAATAACAGCAGATAACCGTCCCTTACTTTTATGTGAACACTTGCATACTAGTATCAGTTCACTTATGCTCCCTGGGGATACTCAGATTCAATTGAATAATATTTCTATCTGCCTGAAAAGTGTTTTGAAATCCTTTAATATGATAGGCACTCTACATCTTACAATCTTTCATCAAAGATCTGCAATCAGATGGTGCAAAAGCATCTCAAAATAAGTGTCTGGATCAACATAACTATAATGAACAACAATAGAAATCTGAAACCCAGTCCAGGTAAGAAAGATTTGAGTGATCAAAGCACAGGAAGCCATCTGCATTTCAGTTTTTTTAATTTGATAATTTTTGATTACAGTTTCTATTGTCAGTTCTGAAAACCATATTACCCTTATCAGTCTAGTAACTGATAATTTTTTGTTTGTTTCATTCTCTGATATGGTAATTACATGTTTTCTTTCATTTTTAGGAGTACAATTGCTTGCCCTTCTCGTTCCCACTCTGATCTCCTATTTACTGAATGAAAATGCCTTTGCTTCTGCATCTACAGCATCTAAGGATCTTCATGAGTTTGCACTTCAGAATCTCATGCACATTGGTCCACTTTACCCCCATGCTTTCAAGACAGTAATGGGAGCTGCTCCTGAACTGAAAACACGTCTAGAAACTGCAGTCCGAGCAAGTCAGGCCAGCAAAGCAAAAGCAGCTGCTAGGCAACCACCACCCACAGTACATTCCACCCCAACAATTAAACTGAAAACTAGCTTTTTTTGAATTACTTTTATTATTTTTGGACCATTAAGTAGTCAGAAGCATTACATTATCCCTGCATACATGTCTAATTTTGTGTAATTTGTATGTGAAAGGCTGTCTAATGGAGCTTTGTGTAATTACTTGAAATCCACGCATTACAAGAGAAGTGGTGTTACTTGTATTTGTATAGATTTTTAGGAAATGGTGATCATATTTATGAATTTCTGTTATAAATTATCCACCAAAAATTAATCTGTATCTAAATAGTTTATTTATTTTTAAAAGCTATCCCAAACCCTCCAGTGGTTTTTGAAATCTGGTGATTGTTATCCTGCCATCGTGCCAACACGCCAACACAGTGGGGATGGAGAGAAGAGGAAAAACTCTTATGAAGTATTTACCCTGTACCATGGGGAATTTCAAGTGTAGAAGTATGAATTTTTTCCTTTTAAAAAAAAAGTAGGGAAGAGGATTGTCAGACTTTGTCAACCATTTCAGATTGCATGAAAAAAATCCCAAAACCCCACAACAAAAGAATTGAAAATTTTCAACCTTTCTTAAGGTTAATGATCGAGCATGCTGTCTTAATGAGTTGTCTTTATTTATGTGGTGTATATCTCTTTCAAATCCATTTCTATGCTTGAAAGTGAATAAAGGATGCAAAGAATCTAATCCCCTATCTTTTCTAAGATAAATTTGAAAGAATGCACTGGAAACTGAGTTCATAAAGAGAGCTGCCTGCTATCTGCATTTCTGTAGGTGGAGGTTTTGGCCCTTGTAAGGTGCTCTGTGTTTGCAGTCTTCCTGTTACGCCAGCAACTGGTTGAATATGTGATGAGTCAGTGCTCTGCCCTTTGTCCAGACTCATAGGTATTTAACCTTCCTGCTAGATTTTAGTTTCTGGATACATGATACCTGTAGTCCTTGATCAATTTTGCAAGCAGAGGTACTGGAGCACTTTGCACTGTTCTGACTCAGGGGGCAGAACACAAGTGGGACCAGGCTCTTCCAGTTTTTCCTTCCCCTACTAGGCTTTTTTCAAAAGTATTTTGCTCCCTCACATCTGAGCGAGTCTGATGTGCAGATTTTGGAGCTTAGAGCTCAAGTGCTGTGCTAACCTTGCCGCGCACAGCCAGGGACTCCCAGTGTCTGTCTGCTGCCAGGCCTCACCCTTCCTATTGGCAGAAGTGCAGAACCATGTATTTTCTTGTGTATACAAGACTGACTTACGTTAATTTTTTGACACAGCTGTTGAATTTTTGGGCTTTTATAGGGATCTTTCTATACATTTTGCTTTATAGAGAGAAGTCACATAACCAGAGGTCTCGACTAGGCCTGATGAGTTTCATCTCTGATGTTTCTCTGTATACTCTGTAAAAACTGCGTATTTCAGATGCTTCAACTTCAAATATAACAAATGGATAGCAAATAGAACTGAATATGACTAATATCTGCTTAAAATATTTGTGGATCACTATTTTTGCATAGATACTTGCCTCTAGGCTTTCTATTTTCCTGTAAGACCTTATCTAATATCCCTTTGAGTACCTATGCAAAATGGTCAAGACAATACTCTTTTGCCCTATGGTGGTTGCTGTGTGCAAAATATTTACCATAAAATCAGAAATGCTTTTATTTCACAGTGAATGTTTTAGTACTAATCTGAGGACACAGCAAGTGGTGCATACTCTAATCTCAATATATTTTCATAAAGATGTTAATCAAATCTTGTTCCATTGTTCTACAGGAGTAAAGATACATGCAGAAGTAAAAACAATGTACTGTACATGAGAAGGAAAGTAACTTCACTAGTTTTTTCATCTTAGTATGGGTAGTGGGAATTAAATCGATTGAAATATATTCCTTTCTATATAAGTCTTTCCAGAATTACAAATCTATATTGCTTAGAAGAAGTTCTGAAACAGTTTAACATTTGAAAGTATTAAGGAAACTCTTCCAGTTCAAAATTCAACACAAACTTGTTTTTGCAAGTAAAACAGAAAACAAGTTTATAACCTGTTTTAGGTTCCCTCCCCTCCACCAGCTAGTCTAGGAATTAATGACTTCGTGGAAAGATTTTGTCTATAATCCTGTTTTGTTTACCTTAAGTTTTATCTCAGCACTTTTAAATTTTGGTTAGACTCTAGTTGACAAGATGTCTGAAGGTTCAGAAGGGGGGAGGGAAGTGTAGCAATCAAGCATAACTAAGAAGTCAGTAGAACAATAGAAAAAAGTTAGCAGAAGAGAAAATGGCACTAGATAGATGTAGAGGGATAGAGAAGGGAGAGGTTTTTCTTTGTATTTTGTGTGGCTGTCTACAACATGCACAACTCTCGTTTGTATACATCCTTCCCCAGTTTAGTCCTCGTTTGCTTTTCTGCTTGCTCCTGATACTAAAGGTATAATCATGTGGTTTTACACAATATTTTGGCATCAAATTCCATTTGATTAAAAAAACTGAAGTAACTTGAAATGGCCGTAGTGCTTATTGTTGTTTGTCACTGTCCTTTGCATCTTTTTCTTTGTCAATGGCCGTTTAAATGTGCTTTTTAATGAAACTGTTTGCTCCGTTTCCCCTTCGCATCTTTCATCTCTCTCGCTGCTGTTTCCTTCCTTTCTGGGTGAGCCTTGTTGTTCTAGACTGGTTCTTTGCCGAGGTCCCGCAGATCACCCTCCCTGTCTCGTGTTTTCGCTCCTGTTCCTCGCTGCTCTCTGACGCTCTCTGTAAGCTTCCTTAGCGGTCTTTCCCAGAGAGATCGTCCACCAGCCGCAGTTCAAACTCCGCGGGCAGGGTTACGAAGCAGGCGACTGTGGTTTCGGAGCGGCCGCAGGGAAACAGGAACCGCTGCTGGAGAAGGCAGCGAGGCACTCCTGGCGCCCGGGGCACGGCGAAGGGCGCAGGTGACACAAGCGGGGCCCGTTCCCAGCGCCCGTGGGAGCGCCTTGGTGGCACACACCCTGTCCCCACAGCGCTGGCACCTGGCCCTGGGCACGGCCCGATGGAGCTGCGCCTTCGGCTGCCCTCAGCCAGGCGCTGCTGTGGTGCGCACGTGGCGTGCACAGGGAGCCCAGCTTCGTCCCTTCATGCCGTGGGGAGAGGGCACTGCTGGCGACAGCTTGCGCCCTCGGTCCCCCAGGATCCTGTTTCCCCTTTCCTCGCAGAACAGGCAGCGTGGCAATTCCCGAAAAATGCTGTGTCGCTCTCCTTCCCAGCATTGCGAACGATGCTCAATAAACCTCTGTAGCCTTGTGCAGGGTTTGCACCTTTAGGCAGTGTGAGGCCGAGCGCTGCTCAGAACGGGGACGAAGCAGAAAGGCCGGGGCTGCCAGGGCAGGGCCCGACTGGGGCACGTGGAACTGCTGCGACACACCTGCCCTCCTCCTGTCCCTAGGGTGGGCTGTGGGGGAGCCCAAACCGTTTCAATCCCGCTCGGACGTGGAGAGGACCATTAACCTGTGCTTCCGCTACAGCGCGGGACTGTCCCTGCCCTGCCCCTCCCTCCGGCTCCCTCGCCCCCTTCTCAGCCGACCAGACTACGTCCCGGGACTGAGGCTCAGCCGCCGGAACGCCATCCCTGGAATTACGGGCGGCGCGGGGAGAAGGCAGGGATCCAGACATCCTCCCCGCCATCCTGCGGAACTACATTTCCCAGGACGCCGCGCGAGGCGACGGGGCGAATCGTCCCCGGCGCTGTCCCCGCCGGGCCGCCGTAGCAGCGGGCGGGGGCGGCTGTCAGGCGGTGACGGCGGGCGGGACGCGCCCAGGTTGTTGCTGCTGCTGCTGCTGCTGCTGCTGCCGGGACGCGGCGGGAGCGGCGGCGGCGAGCCAGGCGGACCCGGCCCGGCCATGGACGAGCAAGCGGGGCCCGGCGTCTTCTTCAGCAACAACAACAACAACAACGCCCTCCTGCTGCCGCCGCCGGCGGGCGGGCCGGGGTTGGAGCCGGGCGAGGCAGCGGCAGCGGCGGCCGCGGCGGCGGC